>JAUMHM010000016.1:8842411-8862951 GCA_032362435.1 Melikaiella ostensackeni
GTTTCATGAAGTATGAAGTATATTAGGCGAATTTCTAAATTTCAGGTGTGGTATTTCACACCTGGTCTTGCTCCAGATGTGGAGTACTCCGCGCACTCCACACAATTCGCGCCGGCCCTGTAAAAGTTTAACACACTCAAAATTGATTAAATTTTGATTTAATAAGCTTTATGAATGGTGAAAGGCTTCAAAAATTAACAATTCTAAATGGCTAAAATTTCAGACTGCTGAATTCTCATTTTAAATTCCACTATTTCTATTGTTCCATTTCGCAAATTAAAATTTTAAAATTATGAAAATGGTTAAATTTTAAAAAGTTTGAAGCACTTCAAAGAAGTTTCATATAAAAACGTTTTATTTGACAAATTTAATTTGAAAATTGTCCAGTTTTGAACAAAGTTTGATATTTTTTACTTTTCAATTTAAAACTGTTCGATTTTGAACCGTGAAAATAAAAGGGAATTTTTTTTCATAGGAATTATCCATTTTTACTTGAAAAATGTATCCAATCACTTTAAATGTTACTTGATATTACATTAAATTATATATATTTTTTTAATTTCACTATGATTTTATTTGAAAATGTTTGAACATTGAAATTTTTATTTATTTCTAAATGTCTAGTTTACAATGGAAGATTTTCAAATTTAAAATTAAGCAATTTTGAAGGACTATTTAAAAGAAGAGTGTTTTGGTTTTAAGACCTCAAATTAAAGTTTTTTAAAGTTTTAACTTGAATTTGTTAGTTTCTTAGACATAATTTTCAATTCTTCAATGTAGAATGTTACAAGTTTCATAATGTTAGTGTTTAATGCTTATTTCCGGATTTGTTAATTTTGACAGCCAGATTAAAAATTTTTTTATTTTTCAGGTTTATAATTTTTTGTTATACAATATTGTAGACTTCTGATTTGATATTATAGATTTCTAAGCACATCAAGTAAAAAATGTTCATTTTCCAATCTTAAGTACTGAAATGTTTTTAGTTTTGAGAGTTTCTAAGTGAAAATTGTTCAATTCTAATGGCTTTCAGTTTAAACGGAAGAAATTTTTGAAATGATTCTCATGTGGAGGGTTTTCGAATATAGTTTAGTTTCTAATACATTAAATAACAAATTTTTAAGCTTTGGAATGTTTGAATTTTTTTCTCTTAATGACTGGAAGAAACTTGTTGATTACCATTGAAAAGCAGGAAACGATCCTGAAATTGTTTTCTTAGATTCTAGTGGCCACCACCCTGTAAGTTAGTATCAACCCTGGGCTACATTTTTTTATTATTCGTAAACAGTATTTCATGGAATGTGGAATACTTGAATGTATTTATCGGTTTCCGAACCTCAAATATAAATTCTCATAAACTCTAAAAATTATCAGACCTAGATGCTCTCAAACTCTCGTGGCTTCAACTTATAGTTGTTACAACCCTGGACTGATCCTACTAAGATAAATACGAAATGCTCTATACATAATGGATAAAACAAAGTTTTAGTGACATCTAGCCTTCTTTTATTTTACTGGCAATTTTTTGACACGGTTGCCGCATATATAACTTCTCCTTGAACAAAAGAAATTAATAGTATGTGATAAATTGTGGTCAATGGAAAATCTAAAAATAATGTTTTAACCCTTTCCTTCAGGAAAAATTCGAATCGGCTGGGATGCCGTCGCAAGGGGCCAGCACGAGCTTGTGCGAAATTAATGGGATGGTGAGAGGCCACCTGATGGAAAGGGTTAAAAAAATTTATTTTCTATTAAGATATCTAAATAATTACATTACATAATTACAAAACATACAAAGAATTTAAGAAAACATTACTTCGTTAGTTTTAATGAAGAGCAGCTAAAAAGTTGCCAGCCAAATCGCAGAGGGACGGTGGTCACGTACCATGTGGTTGAAAACTAATGCCCTCTAGTAAAAGTTTATTTTTCAACTTTTTTAAAACACTATTCTCTCTGTTTTCAGGTTTTCAGAGCACGCACCCCACCGGAAGCGATGGAATTGGTTGCTCGACTCCTAGAGTACACGCCATCGTTACGAATGACACCTCTTCAAGCCTGTGCGCATTCCTTCTTCGACGAGCTACGAGATCCAGACACCCGATTGCCCAGTACTCGGGAGCTTCCTCCACTTTTCAACTTTACCGAACATGAATTAAGCATTCAAAAGGAGCTAAACGCCATCCTGATACCCGCGCATATGCGGACTTCAGAAACCACTGGAAATCAATCCGAAGCTACGAGTGCTGCCGCAGGGGCTAGCGGTAATTCTAGTGATAACAACGTCAACACCAATACACCTTCCATCACACAAAATACAGACCCCAGCCAGTCAACCATGGCTTAAATTTCTTTTCTATCGTTGTGTTGCAAGGATGATACACTTTAGTTTATGAAATCCCAAGAAGGCGATGAAATCATCGACTTTCTGAAGAGGATGTCCCGTTGTAAATTAAACTCAACGCCACTCTGCCGCGGTTGATCTTGAGCCCCGCCTGCACATCTCAAAATTCCTTCCAATAGGCTATCGCTCTCGTTTCGCACGCACGCCCAGCTCAACGTCAACTTGCGTGTTCGGTAGTTTTAATTCAGTGTATATATGAAAAACTCATTTGAAGTCTCTAACGGTAACGGCTAAAAATCCGACATCTATTCGAGAAGTGTGTAATCTACTCCCTATAAATAGTTCAATGCGTCGCTGAGATTCAAATCCACTCGCAAGGTGCTTCGCTCACAAAGACTGAACACTTGCATTTTTTGCATCAAAATTCTACGAAAAAAAGTAAATAAAACAAAAGACATCCTCGCATTCAAGAATCGAAGACAATTTTTATTCAGTTTTACTGAAAAAAATGAATTTTCAGAGTTGTTCAAACACTTGTAATGATCTAAATGAAACTCATGAAAACTTGATTCATGCATAGTCTGCAAGTTATCGTAGAAACATGACTATTAAACAGCTACGTTCTATCGTTCGCGTTTCATCGATTCTAATCACTGCACGTGCTCTCGCTACTGTATCAATCGTATTACAGGATGTCTACTCATCTGGAAAACCTGAAATTCTCGACGAATTTTAAATAAAATTTTAGAAGTTTAAACTCTCGTCGTTATTTTAATTGAAAGACTGTCTGATGATTTGAATACTTTAATCTTTAAATTTAAATACTTTCGAAACAGAGCTGAAGATGCATCTCTCTTTCGGAAGCAAGGGCTACCAAATTTTACGGGTTCAACTTTGAGGCTTCAAAATTCAAACTTCATTAACGGATCCATTTAAAATCGTCATGTTTTTTTTTAAGGAAATTAGTCAACACGCATTTTTCCGATTTAAGTCAAATAAATTTGTACCAAGTTATAAGTATTTGCAGTTTAACCGTTCGTTCATATATTCAAATTTTATTTCCAGATTTCAGGATTACTGTCCTCTCGCGAAATTGGCCGAAAAATTTGAAAAAAGATCAAAATTAACAAAGTGGTGGCGATTTGTTTGAAAATATAAAAAGTCTATTTTTACCAAAGAAAACCCACCAATTTTTTGTTGAATTTGTCCTGTTAGTGACATTGATTTTCGCATTTTTTGGAGTCAGTGGAAGGTACGCAGAAAGATGAAATTTATGAGGTGAAGCCAACATAAAACTCACAGGCTGTTTTCCTCATAATATGACAAATTCAACAAAAAATTGACAAAAAGTGTAAGTGTGGGTTTTTTCTGAAAGTAGACTTTTTATATATATTTTTTTTTTTATTTATTTTTCCGGCGGATTTCGAAAGAAGATGGTGGCCCTCACCAGAATCTGGAAAGTAAATTTTAATTAAGTCAGAAACTATAGAGGTTGAAAGAAAAAATTGATCTTTTTTCGTAATACAAACTAAATAAAAAAAACGTTCCGTTGTCGGCAGATTCAGCGACTTGAGGTGTTGAACCTGCCTGATTTGAAATGGATCCGATCTGAAGATTTTACTAGTTTTTAAAAAATATTTTCAGTTTTTTTCCAGTTTATGCAGACATCCCGTAAGCCCTTCGCCGTAATTGTCACGTCGAATCGTTAGAATATAATTTTTTGTAGATTAGGCTTCCCAAATTTTTTTCACCCAACGCGACAAACTTCGACTTGTATTAGAGAAGCGATTTACCTTTAAAGAAAACTTCGATACGCATTCGTTTGAAAAATAGCGCACGCAAAACTTTGAACATTTCTGATGCGAACAGCAGATTCGAAGCAGGGAACGACTTTTGCAGAAACGGTCGGCCTCGAAGATTTGTATGCTTGCAATGCCTTATATTGTACATAGACTACGGGTTTTTTCTCTTTAAAACCTCTGACTTGCAGACGTGAACAATTGTCTTTTGTACATTAGCCATTAGCTCCACAGGTTTGAAAGCACCCGGTCTACATATCATTTTGGAAAAAAGAAGGCGCAACTTATTTAGTTCCTTTTCAGGGGAGGGGCGAGGAAAATGTCAGAGTGCGAGAAAAGTTAAAAGAATTACAAAAAGAAAAAAAACGAAGCAAACTAGATTGAGCTCGAGAGGTGTAAAAAACTTTAAGATTCATTTTAGATTTTTATCCATGTTGATAGTTTCATTAAGATTTTAACGATTAATTTTACGGACACAGCCTTACTCAGGTTCTGCCTATAATATTTAACCCTTCCCCCGATTGCGTCAGACTTTGAATCCTCTCAAAGCTTCGCTGCGTGCTTTAACAGAGAACATATTATATTTTCTTCGGAATGTCACTTACTCCTGTTCTGTGGATATTTGAAATTCATTTTACACATCGTTCGCGACACTTCGGATTCGTAATTCAAAGCATCTAGCGCGTCGTCTTAGTCACAATACAAATTTTTTAAATAACACTGATTACTCGGATTTTACGAGCGCTCTATGACATGGAAGTTCTTTCGAATTTCAGGCAGCGAGAATGAATAAACTGATAAGAGGTCTGGAATCACGAAAAAATGATTAAAACACAGCTCGATTATAGAATGTTGATTATTATTTATCGTAATTATATAAACTATAATGAATAAATTTACTTCAATTAGTATAAATCTTATGTATTTTATTTAAGAGGATATTATTTACGCGTGATCGCGTATAAGCTTGGCAACTGTGAAGGCAATTACCAAGGAGCAGCGCAGAACAAACTGAGAGGACGATTTATTTCGATCGAGTCGATCGGCGTTTCTTGCTTTAATCCAACAAAGCTCAGTTACGTAGAAACCAATATTTGGGACAGAGGGGAAGGCCCGTGTAAAAACCGAAAGTCTATATAAATACTTTATATATATGCAGATGATTTTAATAATAGTAATTATTAATTATAGAATCGCCGCTGTTGTGTAAAGAAAACGAAAATGCGATTAGAGAATATTGACTCTTTAATGATATATCATCATTCGAGATTATGGTCGCCTCCGTCACGATCTCCAACTCTTGTTTGCTCCACGTCACTAGCTTCTATTTCTTAAAACCTAGCGAAATATAAATGTAATAATTGTTTATATTTTAAATAAATTAATTAAAGTTATATATATGTGTGCGTGTGTGCATATTATATACATGTGTGACCGTGTGTGACTGTGCATATGTATATACATTGAATTATTGAGTATCATTTGTGCTGTAGTTTGCAAAAATTCAAGCCGAAGATTTGTTCTGAGTTCTATACTTGGCGAGTGAAAAATATTATGGATCCACGTCTCAAATTCAAGGTAGAGAAAAACTGTCGAGTTCTTTTCTTACAGTTTCCTCTAAGCCGCAACATTTTTCCTCACTATCACTTTCGGATTTTCATTAAACGTATCGGCATTAAAGTAATCCGAAATGTAAAGGTCTAACCCTTTTTAATTTGGACATTTTGACTTTTCCTCTTTTCGTATTACTATAATAAGCTTACGATAAATAAAATAAACGACATTGAGTAGGAGCCTTAAAGGGATCAAAAATAAGAGTTTTACCTTCGATTGCTGCTGTTTTCTGATTTTCAAATAGCGGGGTGTAAAGTGTGGCTTGAAATGTGCAAAATAATATGAAACATATATCTTCGAAATGCATAAAATTTCGATTTATGGAATAGTTTAAAATAATTTTTTAATCTAGGTTGTTACTCCTACATTCAGAGGGAAAACAAAATATCTAATGAGTGTTTTATATTTTTGGCGAATCTTCTTCGTCTGACATTTCAAAAGTTAAAGTTAGGTAAATGAAACAAGATTTTTGATTTTGAATGCAAGAGGGGCACATTTTTATGAATATAAACGAAAGAAAACTGGAGATTTGAGAGCGTGTATAACCTTGAGAAACTGCGAACAGAGTAAAAAGTTACGATACCTGTACATACGAAACTGCTAAATGCGTAAAATAAGTGCTGCCGGGAGATAACTCGATGCTTAGATGTAATTAATTTACAGTAAAATTAACGTAGGAATGCCAAAGGTTGCACAGATGAAGATTCACTTGATGTACGCAATTTAGCGATGAAGTAACTTTGAGGGGGAAAATTGGCACGTGTGTATCACTTTGTCGATATGTCATTTTATTCTGTGTAAATAGGCTAAACGAAGGCAAAAAATAAACACTTGAAATAATGTAGACTAATAAACATTGTAAGTAGGCAACGCTGATGGCAGCTGTATCATATGAAGTTAAGCGACATAAAAGAGGAGTGCAGGCAGTAAAAAGAATTAAACAAATTTCTTTGTTTTCATTGAATAATGAACGTTATCGGACAACTGGAATCGATGAGTATTTCTGATTAAATAAAAACGAATTGAGCAATCCAAAATGACGTCATTTTGTCAGGAAGGTTTAGTCTCGGATGAAGATAAAAGTGCTACCTTTGTCTTCATACTAAATACTGAGAACAAAAGTTTGATGTGATTTTATTTCACGATTTGTACTGCAATAATAATTTTTAAATAAAAATTTTACTTACGTACTTGTTTGGAATATAATAATTAATGTCTTTATCACAATGGTGAAAGAGGAGACCCAGTTGAAAGCTTTTGATAATAACTAGGGGAGTACACTCAGCCCGATCGAATTTCTAATGCAAATTAGAACTCATTCGGGCACGCTTGGAACATTGGATTTTTTAAAATTTAATTTAATTTGAAAAAAAGTTGAAGCTACTTAAGTCACTTTATCAGTAGGATTTCTCAAGACCGAAATTGTTAAATTGGTTTTGAAATAAAATCCGTCTGAAATAACGCAAATCGTTTGTCGGATTTAAAAACCGATTCCGATCGGATTCGAATATTCGAAAGCGATTTGCCCTGAAGCACCCTATGACCGATCGGTTGTCGAATATTCGATCCGATTGACTGCACACCTCTAATAATAACTAATTTTCTAGTCTAATTAAAACATATTTTGTTCCTTGCTAAATTAGTTAAAATGGTAATTCATTCGGCGAATGTTTCTAAACGAAATGAAATTTTTATTTTTGCAATCATTATATAAGCACTTTAATTTAGAAATTGTAAGGCACAATAACAAGGCAGGCTTTTTAGTAAAATAAACAATCTGCAAATCTACCATTTATGTTAATTATATGTAATTAAAATTTTCTAGAATAAATTAAATGATCTCGTCGGTTCCAGTCACTGATTCTTGCCTATTCTAAAATAATCCAGTTTCAAGCTTTTAAGCCATCAAAAGTTTTTCCCACGCAATTGCTCTAAAAATTGTAAAGGACAAAAAATTGTTTTTTAAAGAAAAAAAATTACGTACGAAAATCGTTTTAAACCTCTATCACTGAAACGAATTTTTTGCGGGCATCCTCTTCAGAATTGTACAACAGTTTTAAGTACTCTGTTATGAAACAGAAAATCGAACTATAATCGACCTTCGCTACGGATAACATAGAAAAAAATCGTTACGTCATTGCAATGCGTACCAAATAATTCGCAAATGCCTCTTTTAAATACGTGTACCTATAAAAAATAATTACAAATTGCAGAAAAGGTACCCCAAGCAAATTTTTCCGAAAAAATTGCTAAAGTTTAAATTGACGATTTTTACAATTTATTGAAGATTGGTGAAATATCGACTTTTAATTTAAAAAATTTACAAACCATTTTTAATTGAATTAAAATCGTCTTCACTTAACAAATAAAAGTTATTAGAGTATTCTATCATTACGTCACACACAATCGATAATGTCAACCCTGGCGAAAGTTTCGGGTAGGAATTCATTCCGAAGCAGTCCGAATTATTCCGAAATTTCGTTCGATTCAAGTCGGTTAAAAATTAATCGGAATCAATCCTGAACCAAATTTTGAATCCGAATGAATCTGAACTCGGATCGAACGACATTGAAAACTTTTTTCGGATTGCTTCGGATACAGATTTCGGAATAATTCGGAATTAATTCCTATCCGAAACTTTCGTCAGGAAAATATATTAGGACGATGTCATGTGGTGGAATCTAAAGCATGTTGTAAATGGAGTTTCGGTGAATTATCGTTTTCAGTGCATAAGTGGTGAGAAAACTGCTATATTTTTTAGATTTTAATTTCATATGACATTCTTTCAACAATTGATCAGTATTTTCTCCTTTTGCCAAGGAATCATAGGCACCTCAATCTCAAATTTTGGACATTATATTATTTTCTGAGAGATTGAAAAATTATGGATAAGACCAAATACATTTTTGTACTTGAAAAGCAAAAGTTAGCACAATTTTCTCACCACTTATGCACTGAAAACTATAATTCACCGAAATTCTATATAAACAATGCTTTTGATTCTACCACATGACTTCGTCCTACTATATTTGACATTATCGACTGAGTGTGGCGTAATAATAGAATACTCTATTAGAAATTGAACGCTTTTTGAATTTCGAACGCATTGGTTCTAAGGAAGTATGTACACAAGTGTTGGGTAGCAATGTTGGATTTTTTCATATATTTATTAATAACTTTACCAAACAAAAATTAAACACATTTTTACAAGATAAATATATAAACACGGTAATTATTTTGACAAAGGACCTTGCACAAAATTTACGGAAAAGATCTTTCGGTCAAATGAGTTGAAAGTTCGGGTTTCTGATGCTTCAGGTGATGCGTATAAAAATTCGTAATTAGACAATTTAACCAAAAGGATTTTTCCATCAATTTTCTGCGGGTCCCTATTTCTTCAATTCGAAAAGTCAGAAAATAGCGTAGAACAAAAAATTCCAACACTCCTGTAAGTCCTGTACGAAATAGCATGCTGAGACTCTAGTTATATGAGAGGCGGCAAATTCAAACATCAAAGACAATTCCAGCTAATAAAAGTTATTATATTTATAAACTAATGTTTTAAAATTAGCCGAGTTGATTGTTCCTTTCCAAAAGTCGAAAAAATTTGAATTTTTTGAAAAAATTCATCGCTTGTAAATTTAACAATAAGTGCTGACAAAGGAGGGGTCAGGAATAAATTGCTGGATCCATGGTCGAAATGGCGCCCAATCTTGCACGCATTATCAAAAAAGAAGAAACCCATAGCCCCCGTAGCGAAAGATGAGAGGCAATAAAGACCGATAAAAATATTGAGAGACAAGAAGATCGAAGAACAACGACTCTAAAATGGCTGAAATCCAAATCGGAGTGAATCTTGGGAAAATCTTACTCTTGATTGTATGATAGTAGATAAATTGTTTAATACCGGTAGCTACGCGTGAAAATGATTACAACGCAGGCTACGAAAAAAAGAAGCCTATGAGATAAGTATGTGTGAATAGTGTGACTAACTGAATGAATGGATAAGAGAGATGGAAGAGATATAAGCGAATACTCGTGGAGAGAAAGAGAAAAGAATATGGTGTTTGTTGAATTTTTAGCGAGAGCTCTAGAAAGAAGTCAAGTAGGTGAAAATACATAAAGAGCATATACATACATATATATGTATGTAATACTGAAAAAAGAGACATATATATGAATATGTATATGTAAGTATAATTATATAATTATACTATATGATCATTGTAGCAACAATTATTAATTATGATTACTATTATTATTATTATGACGATAATTATAATTATTACTGTCATTCTATAAATATAAATGATTATAAATACCTACCATCTGTTTTCTTTCTTTTTTATTTGATTTAAATTTTTCTCGACTTGAATCACACATAGTTCTTACAATATTTGTAGCATACTACATATTATAAGTGTTATTAACGCGCGAAATGAAGTCGCTATATAATAATATTATTACTGTTCATTTTCGTGGTTTATTTAACAATAAAATATTAACAATGACGTTATTCAAACTGCATCTCTCTTCATTCTCAGGCGATGTCACAAAAATGAATGAATTCATTCATTTACACATTTCATTTCTTGAAACTTGCAAATCATATTCTTGATAACATGGAGCGATACGAGAATAACAGCTTTCTCGCGGTTACCACGCGACCGGGAAATAGAATAAAATATATTAAATCTATAAAGTCGCTTTAAATGTCACTATTTTCACTTGATATTACATGTAGTTACTCAGTCAGTTTAATCAGTTTGCTTTAAAATTCGTACAATTTTTGGAAAAACCTGGAAATCATTCAAAATCAATCAAATCAATCAAATTGGGAAAAGTCGAGGGATTTTGTTGGTCAGGAAAAAGCAAGGAAATTTGATAATGAAGTTTTGCGGCCACCCTAGTAGTGGTGCCTAATGGTGCCTAATGGTGGTAGTGTCTAATGCTATACTATTGTTTACTTTTAAAGAATTTCAAATTAAACAATTTTCATTTTAAGTCCCTTAATTTTCAATATTGTTCATTTTCAAATTACAAGGTATTATACGGACGAAAGGACAGGTCTTTGGAAAATAAATCAATTATACTTCCAAGAATCTCAATATTATCAGTGATGGTATTGTTTAACACTGTCCAGTTCGATTTGGAAGTGGGTGAAATAAAAAATTGTAGTGCATAAGGACGTACGTGCCACGAGCCGTGTAGTGTAATAGTATTGTTTAGTGTATGTTTTTTTTTCTCTTATATTTACGTATCTATATATCTGTATATGTAAGTAAAAACCCCCAAGCTAAGGCGTGAACTACTGTGCCGAAAGCAGAATGGCACTGGTGAGGTATCCTTTACGGTGTCTCTAGGATACCGGGCGATCTTCTAGAGTATGCAGCCTTACCCTTGCACGTATCATCTGTCTGTTGGAAGGCTTAAAGGTTCATCCACACATAGTGGAATGCATAGAGAGATTGATGCTCCTTTAGAAAACCAGATTTACCATCTCATCTGGAAAACATCGTGTGACAACTAACAGCGTCACCTTCCAGAGGGGCGTCTTTCAGGGTGAGACCATGAGTCCTCTTCTCTTTTGCGTCACACTTTTGCCACTATCTGTCGCACTACGCAATTCTCATGGGTACCTCTGCGGCAGATCTAATAATCGTAAGCATATAGTCACTCATATATTTTATATGGATGACTTGAAAATCTATGCTTCTGGGACACAGCATCTTAAGGATGCTCGAAAGATCGTCGAGGGGTACGCTCGAGAAATTGGTATGAACTTTGAATGGAACGAGTTTTCCAAGATTCATTTGAAGCTGAGACGACTTGCTAGTGTTAGCAATGACCCTGAACTCGTGGACAGGAGCGCTATTAGGCACCTTGACGATGGAGAGACCTGTCTATAGCTAGGCGTGCCAGAGAGCCGCATTGAGGATATGACATCAGTGAAGAAGGCTCTCCGGAGCAAATACAAGCATCTCCTTCGACAGATTTGGTCTTCCAATCTGTCGGCGTTGTACAAGATATCTGCAACTAGCATGCTTGCCGTCCCGGTTCCACTCTTTTCATTCAGGGTGGTTCCATGGACGAAACAAGAGCTCACGGCCCTAGATATAGCTGCACGTAAGGCCATGCATATGCGGAAGAGCATGCATATCAATTTCTTTGTTCCGCGCTTATATATCTCATGCCGAAAAGGCAAGCGCGGACTTCTAAATATTCAGTGTCTTTATGACCGAAATATCTTGGATCTACAAAGCCGTAGAGCAGGCGGCCGAGATGTTTGCTCTCCTTGAATCATGCGGAATCAATTCAAGCGCAGAGGGTTTCATTCTCACGTGTCGTCATTTCCACCTTTGTATACCGAAGCCGAATCTTGCATGAAAAAGTTCCCCGCGACATGTGCAGAGCGTGTTTTGCACATTCTGAGCACCTACGGCACATACTATCCGGGTGTCTCACTCATGCTGGGACGACGTATCTCCACAGGCACGAATTGGCCATGAAAGTGCTTCATTACCATCCTTGTCGCTCTCATAATGTTAACCGCCACCCTGCCCTACCGAACGCTTCCAGAAAGATATATAGTTAAATGATTGGTCATACTATCGTCGCAGGTTCCTCTTGGGAGCGTGAGATGGGTGACCAAATAGTACGATGGAGAGAGCACCGATGATGAGGACAATCATTTTAGCCGAATATTCTTGGAACCATCCCTGCAGCTCCCTCATAAGGTCTCGATACCTCATCACTTTTTTCTTCTCCTTGAACGTGATGTTGGCGTCGGCCGAAGCCTAGAATTCGATCACGAATATAGTTCGTTTTCCTTGTCTTGTTCAACGCCTAAAAATTGAACGACCAATTCTGTTTAAAGAGACACTTGTATCTGCTTCGGAGAGTCTCCTACACTAACGTTATATCCTGAGTGCGGCTTTCTGGCTTGTCTAGGCATAGGTAGGCGTCTCAAGCGCTAAAGTGTTTTATAGTGCTCCTGACCACGAGTTTAGGGTCGTCGCTAACGTTCGCAAGTCGTCCTCGCTCCAAATGAACCTTGGCACACTTGTCCAATCCAAAGTTCATACCAATTTCCTGTGTGTACCCCTAGACGATCTTTAGAGCATCCTTCAGATGCTGTGCGTAGAAGTAAACTCCTTTCCCTTGATTTCCCAGTGATTGGTGGACATTGTTCCTCGGACCGCATGAGGTTGTAGCACAGCTCTTCGAAATGCATGGTGTTCTTAGTACCTGCATGCAATGTGTGCTGATCTTCATAAATCTTTCTCTAAAAAGCCTCTACCTGCTTGGACTTAGGCGGATTATTGACAAAAACAGAGGGATCGCTGAAGAGGCGCGATTGCTCAGCAAGAAACTGCTGATTCTCCCTGGCCCATCCATCCCTCTACAGTATTTTCCTCCTGGCGTCAGATAGCACCCGCATTTTGTCAAAAGTGTGTTGCTTGATAGTCAGCAGCTTTGATGGTGGATCCTCAGTTCGTGAGCGAACTTTTGAACCCTTACCGTGAAAGGCATAACCAATGTTATGTAGTCAATCACACTCTGAATACGAAACGCGTTCTGTTTAGCCCAGCCAATCTTTTTGTACAGTTGATGCGAGCGCCTTTTGGTCTTTCAATGTACTGTCGGCTCCACCCTTCGATTTGAATCAGCTTAAGCTCTCGCCGCACCATGAACTGATCAAGTGATGGTCACGAGATCAAACTCCTCTGAAAGATCCTCACAAAGCGCGTCATCCATTTCAGCTAGACCTTGGGGCTTATGATGAACCTGGATGTTGATGTTTCTTCTCGTCCTGAAATCGCCTTCATCTCTCTGGGGATACATGATTCAGCAGGAAACCTCGGTACAGGGACCCTCTATCCACAACCTGACGACGCGTTCGGTGGCTTTGCCATAGGCCCTCCGATTCGTTTCCAAAAGAACCGAACCAAAGCGATATATATATTAAATACGTATAATATATTTATATTATTGTACTGTATTGTGTCCAAAAAATTTTCAGTAATTATTTTGCTTGATATTCATGAAATGTCTATATTTCAAAGAGCTATAAGCTAAAATGTGCATTTTTTAATTTTAAAAGGTTGGTTTTTATTTCGAAGGGATTTTTCTGTAGGAACTGTATGCAACTCTAAGATGGGCGTAGCGCCAGAGATGCCCCCCCCCTTCTGGTGGTACATATTCTCTGAGCCGCCTCAGGTCTCTTAATGATTTTTGAGAAAAAATAAAATATTTTCACTTATTATATTAGAAAGTACGATTTTTGACGTTTTGGGGTAGTGAAGCCCCTCCAGGGTGGTTTTGACCACTTATATAATTAAACTTTTTTTTTATTTTTCGGAAACCAGTTTGTAGGTAATTTATATGAAAATTGTTAAACTAAAGCTAAAAATCTCTGATTAAACTTTCGAACGGATTGTTATTACCTATAGATGTAGTTAAGGACAACTGTGTTATATTCAATTTTTTTTTTAGTATTTATTCCATTTGAAATTTATGCAAAGACTACACACATCCGTTTGGAAATTATTTAAATCTAGAAATAAAGTGATTCAACATGGGCTCTTCTGAGAAAAGGAAGCGTTTGCACTTTTATGTGAAAATAACCAGATTATTTGAAGGAACTATTTTTTCTGGCACTTCGAGAACAGTTTGACTAAATATCAGTGAAACTTCTTGCAAAATCTGTCATTTATTTGCTAGCTCATTGGTTAGGAAAAAATATAAATATGATAAAAAATAAATGATTCTGCAAGGGAATCATAATACGTGGCAATACCGCAATTCAGTTGGCTCAGGATCGTACTATCAAAACACGCTTAAGGTAGTTCAGGGTCGTAAATGTATGCTTCATTACAATCAAAATACCACAATTGTTTATCCAGGATACTATTTTGCCTTTCCACCTGTACTTTTCATTGCTTATTCTAATTTTCTTAATGATGTCTTACATTTAAAAACTAAAAAGCACCGTAGTGATCCCGAACCAAATAAAGCGAATTCTAACCTACAACTTTGTTGACAAGTCAGGCATTTTAAAGAGTTCAATGCTTCCAGAAAAATACGGGAATTAAGAGTTATTAGGAAACAAATACAAAAGTGTTCAAATGAGACAAATTAATGTAGAATTGAATATGATATTGGGAGGCGCAAACCAATTGAATTTAAATTTAAATATAAATTTAAAATTTGAAAAAACTGAGTAACAATTTCGAAAATCTATTTCTAATCAAAGGAAAGTACTATTGTCAGGATTCAAGATCAGGTAAAAAAAAAAACATGCATGTAGGCGAATGGAATATTATTATATACAACCTCGTATACAACAGGGAAATATGTACACTAGAGCAGACAATAGACAAGTAACAGAAATAACAATTCTACAAATTGATTGGAAAAATCAGGATGAGTGAAATGGGTGGTAAGTGAATTTGAGCTGAAAAAGCGTCCGACACCGAAACTCAGGAAGAGAAAGAAGAGTCATCTAACACATAATAATTAACCACATAATAAACAATCATTAACAGACACCACTGTTGCAGAGATTTATTTTCAGATACCCTTTACGGATGCAAACTTGCACCTGTTGAGCCAAAATTAAATATCTCATTGTCTCTAGGATTAAATGTTATTTGATTTTCAGGAAAAGAAAGAAGGATATCCAAGACAACGGAAAATTACACTGGTCAACAAAATTGACCTATGTTCCCATTGAATGCGACATATCATTTCCAAGGTATTTTTTGCCGCTGAGCACGAATCTGCCCCCTTTTTTTTGCCATCAGATGTAATTTAATAGATATTTGCAACTCAATTTTTAGTTTGAAAAATATTCAAGAATTTGTTTAGGATTCAAAGCAAGAATTCTTGAGAGATGCGTCAGGTTATTTCGATGCGAATTTTAATGCAGATTTCAAATAGCATCTCTGGTCTGCAATAGCTACAACGCTTTCTGAAATAATCTCAAAAAACGAGAGAAGAAGCGAAAAGAGTAAAAAAAAACTGAGTAGGCACTATTTTAGTTAATATTTAGTTTCTTGACCTAAGCTAGGGCCAAACTTATTCATTTTTGTATGCCAAACAATAATCTAAAAAGAAATTTGAATTCGGATAATCCATTCTTGAGATAGAATCGAAAGAAAAAACTGCACCCCTGTTTCCAAATGGGTTAGAGTTCAGTAACACATCAGCCTATATGCTTCGAAGCACTCAAAATTACTTACTCTAGAGATTTTTGGGTCGCTGATATTGGATCTAGAGTCAGATTTTCGAAATCCAAAATGGAGGATCCAGTATAGCGCACACTGAGGCAATTTGGCAAGAACAGCGTAAGAAATCTATAAGCGCGTCAAACTACAATTATTATAATTAAAGCTTGGCATACTGAAGGTCTAGATACCGTTGAATATGAACCTGCTGCTACAATTTTCAAATTCGAAATGAAAGTGGCAGTATAAGCGAGCGCAGATGGTCTGTTCTTTTCGAAAAAATCTAACGTTTTATTTTATGTTTATGATATTGCTGTGTAACGGTAAATATCACTCCACCGTTATTCCAATTTTATTTCTCACCCACGTTTCGGAGTACTATAACCAAAGACAACCGTGTCTTTCAAAAAGGGGTGGGTGCCAGGCGCACATGCGCCATGGGTACCTCATAATCAACTATAACAAAACTCGACTCGGGAACGTGAGTGGACTTTGCTCGCTATAGCTCAGCCCTCTGAGGAGGAAGGGCAGAGGGGATGGATCAGCCAGACAGGAGAAATCCGTTAGAGTTGAGATTCTTACTCGTGCATAATTTAACACCAATATGCGTGTGGTAAAATGGCGTACATGATTTATTTAAAATCCACAGGCAAAAAAATAGGTGGAGTGGGGGGTCGGTAGCAAGCGTTACAATTTTCTGTAGCACATGATAGGAATCATGACGAGAAAGATACATTAATTGTCGGCGCGAGATATGATACTGATGTACTTCATGCCATTATTCTACCAGGACAGTCTTACATGATTTTCAGTCTCAATGAATAACTTCTTGTACAGAATGAAAACTAACCTAAGCTGGGCTCGCTTGTCCTGCCGACATTCCAGGGGCAAATAAATCAAATGTTTAACTAGCTTGAATCAAATAATTTATGAGAGGGGCCGGAACGAACTCATTCTTCCACAACATTACACTTTCAAAATATTAAAGAAATATAGCCTTGGAAGGTCGAGTCAAATTTCGCGTGCTCTGACACAAATTACTCAACCGAGCCAAACTTTAATCAAAATTTTACCAGCACAAACACGGGGAATTTGGCGGCTTACACAACTGACGGAAGGTGAGCCTGGGGTGACCTTACCTCCACTCTTCAAGGTGATAACACTGATTCTAATTTTTTTTACAAGTTACAAGATAACAAAGAAAGTTAGTTTTAGTCGATATCCAAGAGCAAACGCGCGACTAATCCGTTCAGACACGGGGCTGCTGAACGAAAGAGAACGTGGCTTGTCAGATGCCTAGCGCGTCGTCTCGCCTGCTTGTAGGAGAGTTTCCACAGGTCGGCGCTGATTGGCTGCTTGCTCGGCGCTGTTCTGTGGTTGGTGGTGCTCAGCTTGGCTCGCTCTCTGCCGTGCCGCCAAAACCGAAGAAGGTGCAGGGGCGGCTTCGAAGATATTCCGTAATAAAAGCAAAGACAAATTGGCAGGAAAAATCTCAGGAATCTCAGGATCTCTCAGGAAGCTCTCGTCCTCTCTGGACGAGAGTTGTCCGCATTGGCAACTCACCGCAACAAATCTAGGACAACCAGACCTAATTATCATCCATATCATAGGAGTTCCGAATAGGCTGAAATCTTGTTCACTGCCTTAGCGTCGAGGGCCCTCTAAAGGGGTGTGAGAAGACTTCCTCCCACATAAAGGATTACTAGGCAGATCAATGGTATCGCTCCGAGGCGACTAAGTTCATTCCCAAAGCCTAGGGAAAATGATCCGGAGTCATTTCTGGCTCTGTAGGCATCCACGGTTTCCAGCCAGGTTCCGGGACTATTGAAGACAGCAATCGGGAAGGCGGGAACCAGATTTAACACGAGAGTCTCGATTCTTAGATAACGACAGCAGCAAGCAAATCTCAGTTCTCTGCGAGCACTCAGAGTTCCAAAATCCCTCGTTGTTCCTCGTTAAGGATGAAGCCGAGGTAAGGTCATGAACAAAAATAAACAAAAACGCAATGAGCCCTCAAGTTCCTAAAATTAACCTAAAATATGCCCTTGGAGTGTCGTGCCCCGTGACGGAAAGAAATAGTTCGCGGTAAATGAAGCTGAATAAAATAGCAAAGTGGCTGGCCAAAAATTCGCCACGACACAGCTGATATCGGAATCGTTCTGAAATTGTCTTTCCGACCCTTCCCATTCTTCCTTCTAGGGCTACGAAACTGAAGTCATATTGACAAAATTCAGTACAGCCAATCCAATATGACCGCTTTAATGATAAAGAATTTTATAAATGTTTTTAAAAATGAGTGATGCCTATGAAATTTTGTATACGGAGATTTTTTGGATCGTTGATTACGATCCTTAAGTCAGATTTTCAAAACTCAAAATGGCCGATCCAATATGGCCACACAAATCATTTTAAAAATTATAAATATTTGTAGAATGAGTGATGCTTATAAAGCCTTATATACAGAGATTTCTTTGGTCGCTGATTACGAATCTTAAGTTAGATTTTCAAAATCGGAAATGGCCGATAGAAAATTGAGGACTAAAAGTTTAAGAAGCTTACAAATGTATGTCAAAATAAGTAACCTGAGACTTTCTGTTTCTTTAATTACGAATATTATTCCAGATTTTCAAAATTTTATATTTTTAAATAGAACAGATAATTGTTATTGATTACCCAATTTCAAAGTAAAAGAGAATTGGCTTCCATGAAAGTGCGTACAAATTTCTTTAAAAAATTGATAAAATTTCGTCCACAACGGCATGCACTTTCTACTCACTGACTATGAATAGTAGGATACGAATAATTTTCACAGAATGTGTCGAATCACAAAAAGACTAGGTTTTGTTAAAAACTTTGTGAAACTCCTCACCGCGCCAAATGACCAGTCTTATTGCAAGAGGTTTTTTACTCATTTAAATTTGTTTATTTCAAAATTATTCAGAACTTTTTTTAGCCGAATGAGGAACTCTGTATTTAAATATTTTTTCAGTCGATTCTTTCCAGTTGATTGTTTCCATGATCAAAATCTCATGAGGATATTTCATGTTTATTTCATCAGATCCAGTAAAACGTACATCACGTGTAAATTAAAAATGTTTCAAAAATGTAAGAGTTTGAAATGAGCAAGAAAAACCTCTTTTATAAGCATTTATGAGCTTTTTAAACTTTAAGTCTGCAATTTTGTATCGTCTATTTTGTAATTTGAAAATTTGACTTTAGATTCGTAATCACCGACCGAAAAAATCTCCGGTTACTGATTCTCACAAACCCTTAGAAACTTTTTATCATCTAAGCGGTCATATTGGATGGGACATTTTGAATTTCGAAAATCTGAATTTAAATTTGCAACGCGAGAATGAAAAAAAGAAAAGTGTCGAAAACACCATTTCGGAACGATTTCGGAAAGTGCTCGGAAAGAGTTCGAAAAGACTAGTAATTCCGAGCCTTTCCGAAATGTATGTGAACTTTTTTTCCGAGTTGTATCCGAACGTCGAACTGTCCCATTTGCCGAAAATTTCCGAGTCTTTCCGAATGTCCCACACTTCGAAGATTTCCGAGTTTCTTCCAAACATTTTCGAATATACCGCTAGTTAACTCGTTTCGAACGTTCCCGATTCCTTTCATAACTTAGAAATCCATTTTGACTTCCGTGCACTGCACATTATTGCTTCACATTATCACTTTTAAATGTCCAATATTCCATTCGCCCAACCCTTATTTGAAATTGCTATATGTCTCTTTACAAGAAGTGGCTTTTATGTATTGTGAAAACTATACATTATGAAATAGGGATTGGTCCAAGCTGGACTTGTTGAACCGAAGAAGCGTCACTTCGCTCGGTTACTATATTTGCACTATAAAACACGATATACTCAAGAAATAAGTGCGCACAATAATGCTTCACTTAAAATACTGGAAAACACTAACGCTGACACCCAGATAGCACAACAGTTTGCAGCAAAGTTGCCTAAAGTTTGCGGTGTAAGGTTAAGAAGCTTGCATAGCAACATTTAGACAAGTATGAGGGAAGCTCTCGAGGCAATATTGCGGAAATCTTGCGTCGCAACATTGTGGAAATATTTCATCGCAATATTTAGAATTTTCCTTGTAGTACTCTGTGTCGCAAGTGCTCTTAACTTGATCGTCCTTATCACAAGTGTGACAGAATTTATGTCATCTCGTTGGGCTTTCGTTCCAGCGGTTAGTTAGTTAGTTACACACTTAGGTGTATGATGTAGTTTGCAGTTTTTCCTTTACCGCTGTTGTTCTTATGCAGCCGCCGAAAGCGTTGAAGGTGACATTAGTCACCTCTGGATGCTTTTTCAGATCTACCACCTCCTTAAGGTTTTCAGTCGCCTACTTCCTGATGATCTAGGAAGTTTCTCACAATGCGACAGATGTTTAATGAAACCGCTTTTTAAGCTGCTGCTAGTACCCTACTGACTCCTAGATGTTCGAGATGTTCAGTGCATCTTGCGTTAACATTGCCTGTCGCCGAAATTACAATAGGATGAATAGATGCATGTTTCACATTCCTCCATATTGTCTTTACTTCAT
>JAUMHM010000016.1:8867741-8881804 GCA_032362435.1 Melikaiella ostensackeni
ATCGATTATGATGAATAAACTTGTATTTTTGATTTTAAAAATAAAGTCCTAAAACTTTTTGATCAAGGTGGTATTTAAATTTAAATCCAAAAAGACGAATATTCTACAAAACAGTTGAATTTCAAACCCGAAAATATGAATTTACAAGAAAAAAATTTACCAAATATGTAGTTGAATTTCCAACCGAGTAGATGAATGTTCAACAAAATAGTTGAATTCTGAACCAAAGCAGATTAAGTTGCTACCAAACGGTTGCATTTTTAACCAAAAAAGATGAAGTTTCTACCAAAAGTGATAAATTTTTGAACCTAAAAAACGAATTTTCAACAAAAGCGTTATTTTACCCATTTAGATATTTAAAAGAACTGAAAAAACATTATTTAAAATAAACTAGCGAAATTGTATACATATTCCGATTTTTTTGTGTTGATTTCTTAAAATTTAATCAGTCTTAAGTGAATAATAAAGGTTTATTCAAGTATTATGTAAATCTTTGAATTTGAAAGGGTGTAGGGTCGATTGCTTTAAAAAATGCCACTTCAGGCAAAATAGTCACAGAACCATAAAATAATTTTTCACTTGATTGAAGGTTTTTTGTTTGTTCCTTTCGTTGAAAACTAACTTTCAGCTTATATGGGGGACAAGGGTGTTCAAAATGACCCGCAAGTGCTTACGTAATACTTGAACGAACCCTTTGTAGAAATTCGTAATTTTTTAAAAAAGATTCTATCAAAAACTAAAAATAATACTTTGTATTTTCGGCTTGTAAATTTTCCTAATTAAAAAAAAATGCGCACAAAATTGCGTAAAACTACGTAAGTTTTCATTAAAAGTCTTAACGTTTTATAGAAGATTGTAGTTTTCTCTTGCAAACTATGTTCCAAAACCTATAATTTTCTACAATTTTATATGAAAACTTGGTTTTCCTAGAATGTTGTAGTTTTTCGTACAAAAATTTTCCACCAGGGACATCAATTATAGGAAAAATACCAACTTAATGAGAATTTGTATAATATATTATCAGCTTATTTCTATGTCTAATAATTCATAATATTTTATTAAAACTATACAGCAATTACATGTAAAAAATCACATTTTTAAACCTCTAACACTTTTGATAAAATTTGCTTAATGTATTTTTTTATTTATAAATTAATGCATTTTTAAATATCTCATAGGGCGTAATAAAATAACTTGAATAATAATAAAAGTAACTTGGTAAAATAATCGACGACGAAAAACCGCTACAGGAATCAAAAAATGATATCTTGAGATTTATAGTATGTAGCGCTTTTTGTTGTAGAAAATTTGGTTACTTGAAATTTTTGGTCTTGTAGCTTGGGGGTCCGTAATTGATAGCGTAGATTTAGATTTTCATAATTTTTGAAACCCCACAGATAACATTTATAAATATCAATCTTTTTATTGCATTGATGTCCAATATCCACACAGTAAATCCCAGAGATTTTTTTAATCTGAAGTTGGATAAAAACGTGGCAAACAAATGACAACTACATATCAAGTTGTAAGTCTGGTTGTCTATCTGCCTTCTGACGCAAATTATCCGACGTCAGAAACCGTAGTTGTCAATTGTTTGCAACGTTTTTATCCAACTTCAGATCAAGAATATCTCTGGGATTCACTGCGCATTACTCAGAAGATATTTTTTTCAACCAAGAAGAACTTTTCTGATCATAGCTCCACTGACCATTTCTTCTTCACCATCACGTGGACCGATGCATTTACTACTGCAGAGATATTGTAATAAGGGCAAACGATATTTGCCGCAAAAATCTACAAATTTTACATGCTCCACTCTATTATCGAAAAATATACCTGGCAACCAAAAAATGTATTAATTTTTAAACGATCATAAAATTAATTTTATAGTAGGAGAAGTGACAGTATTTTGTTAGTGAAAATTTAAATACGCTCATACTCCGTCAGTGTGCCGCCCTTGGGTCTGGTCGGCACAGTAACGGGGGCTATTAAAATCTAGTTTCAACCGAATTTAGAGCTACGAGTCAGTAAACACCGCATATATAATCTCTGAACCCGGCACGTACGAAAGTATACGCGCAGAGTGTCGCGATATAAATAACTTCTGATATGCTGACTGACCGAGCGAAGACCTTGAGTATAAGCCATCATGGGACGCTTGGGGGGGGGGGGGGGTACAGAAGCATTCAAGCGTGAACAATCGAAAAGCCGGCACACGAAGGGGAGGGCACACTAACGGGGTATGAGTGTATCTTTAAATTATATCAGAAAAAGTTTTTACTTTAGTAACTATACAAAAAGAATAAACAAATTATCCTGTTTTGCAGTATTATTGATTTTTTGAAGACTAATAATAATTTGGGTATACACACATAACATTTCAATAGTTCAATGTAAAACAGTTTACAGTTACCTTGACAATTAACGTTAACACATCGATGGCCACTATTTAAATATTCGATCAAATTTCTTGGTATATTTTCTCCATCATAAGCAATGTCATTGGACTTGACAACTCTAGCTGCAAGCTCTAATAATGAAGGAGGATCGTGCGTCATATCAGACACAAATCTCACGACTAGTGGATTATCTCTTAGAGATAGCTGAAAATAACTTCTTCCGTACATATGTTATGATAAAAAATCAAAATTAAAGATTAAACATTTCCTCTTTTTAAAATTCTACAACTTTTCTAAAAATAAGCATTGGAGAGAGGAGGGTAAGTTGGCACGGAGGCTAAGTTGGTGCGCCCTTATTTACAAACAACTACACTGCAGTCCCGCTATAAATGTTCCTGTTATAAAAGACAAGGGGTTCAAGGGCACAAGAGAGGCGCTGCGAGTTCAGGGAGCAACTCCACAACAACGCAGGAATGTACTATATAAAAAAAGCGTGCAGATTAAAGTGGCCACCCTGATATATGTACGTACATACTTAAAAGTCAGTACTTTGATAGAGTTTGATTTTGGAGCACAAACATTTTCACTTTCATTATGATATTATAAAACCAAAATGGCAAAAATACAAAAAAAAATATTTTTTTCAGACAAAACTCGTGCATTTTATGTAATTGATAAAAAATTCACAATCAGTCGATTTTTTTGTAACCTTTTTATCATAAGTTTATTTATAGGATTTTTTCGGCAACGTTTGGTTAATTTCAGAGCAACTGAATTCAGTTGATGATGTGACGTTGCAAATTTTGCAACGCACAACAGTCAATCTTAAACATAAAATAAATGGATCTCTGACACTTCGGGGACCGCACGATGCTCCACGGCTCGATTCGTTACCATTTTTATAACTTAATTTTGGGCTGATTCGTTTCGACTTTTATTTTCATTGTATGAACCCCCTTTTTGGAGTCAACATTCTCGATGGAGAAAGAGGTACTTCGAGGATTGAAGAACTTCAGAACATTTAACCCTGACCACCACTTCCAGATGAGTGGAGGCAGAATTCAAATAGTCGCGCTATCGCCCGCCATCTTTCATTACTGACAGCCTAACATCCTTGAACTCTCCAGGTCAATCATTGTTAAGATGCCGAGGGCCTGAATTGCTCTAAACAAGCTACGAGGTTCTACAGGCTCCTCTATCTGGCGTAGAACTCTAGAAGGACCATGAATGTGAGAAGATTTCGTCGTCGATACCCGCTATACGTGAGGTAGCTCTATAGCCCAGGCCCGTACTACGTGTTTTATCGAATTCTGAATTGTATGTCAAGTTTTCTTGAGAAATTGTGAATTGTTATTCGAGATTGAAAATTTGTTTCAAAAGATACTGTGAACAAAATGTTGCCTTTGTTTGAATTGAGTGAATCAGATTTGTTAGTGGCTATTTTAACTGGCCGAGTTATTATTCATAATGTTAAGATACCTTTCTCCTTTGCGAACGATCCCCTCTACCGCATTCGTAAGTCATTGAGCTAGCCAGATTTAGAGATAAATTCGTACCGGTACATCGCAACCTCACTATTGTCGTTTTGTTGAGATAACTTTAGAATTTGAAATTAAGAATTCTAATAATGTTTGGTTTTGATTGAGATTTCGCTCAATTCTTCGTTAGTTTGTTGTTTTTGACCCAAGAAAGGTCTGGCACCCGGCATAATTTGTTGTGTTAACCCTTCATCGGCAAGGTGAATTTCAGTGACGTGATCAGCAAGGCGGGACTTTTAAGTCCATGATGTTTTTTTCAATGTTATTTTTATTATTAATATCTGGCAAAATTTGCAGTTATTCTTCTGAGTCCATACAATAGATTTTGAGAAATTATTTTTTATTTGCAACTTTATATTTTTTAAACAATAAATTATCCAAACACATGTTATCATACGCTGGAGCCTGACGGTCGCGCAGAAAATATCTCAAGCAGCTACTCGTATCATCAGCCATTTTTCAAAATATGGATCTAATAATACAATTTCTGTATTTAGTGCACATAAATATACGAAAAATAACGAAAAAACACGATAAAATGAGATTTTCAAACTTACCAAAACACTAACGTTTTTCGCAAGGTGGGTCTTTCAGGGCACACAGTCAATTTCTACTTGTTGCTAGACGCACACAAAGTAACTGACACTGACGTCCTTCAGGCAGCTGGACCCTTAGACACTCAAAATTTTTTAGGGCGAGGAATCATGACCTGCCTCCTCTCCACTTTCAAGATATTTGAAATACAAAAAGGCACTGTGCCCTAAAAGACCCACCTTGCCGATGAAGGGTTAAATTAAATTCGAGGTTACGGTGCCGAAGATATATTTTCCTTTTTTTTTCACAAAAAGGGAATAATATTATAATGGGGACACCAACGTGGGGCCCCGAAATTTAAGTATTGCAAACGGTTTCTTTCATTAAAGAAAATTCTCGTATAAGAAAACTTGAAAAATATTGAAGAATTGAAATTAAGAAAAATTTGAAAAATTAAAATTGAGAAAATGTTGGAAAAATTAAAATTGGCAAAATTTTGTAAATTTGATAAAGCTTTGGACTTTTGCTTCCTAGTCAAAAAAAAAAATAATAAATCGAACTTCACCAAAATACAAAAATTCCTCAAATTAACCCAAAAATAGGAGAAACATTGAATTTCAATTTTAAAAAAATGAGATGTCGAGTTATCCTAAAATTTTCGATGCGCTCGAAAATTCCCTGGTAATTACCCAGATAGTTGCAATCAAGTCCCTAATTGATAAACCCTGAGCTTACCTGAATGAATCAGAATCAGAACCCTCTTGATTTTTCGTATTCTAAGAAAATTTTCGCCACCTCAAATGTAGATACTAAAAATTTTCTCGCTGAAAGAAAATATCTTGCTGCTGAAGAATAAATTGGTATTTTGAAATTTCGTTCAGTGAAGAATCATCCATGAAATATAACTTCCTCACTCGTAAGTTTGGAATTAAACCCGATCCTTATCTGAATTCTACAAATAGTCCTCAACCTTACGCATTGTTTGCCCTTGAGTTAGTACGTACACAATAGTCGATGAGCGTACCTAAAACTCTTTACTTTTCCGACAATTGCAAACCGATAATATTGGATTAATAATTTAGATAATTTCAGAATTTACTTAATATCTTATAGCTTGAAACATTCAAAAAATTTTGGGATTGAAACTTAATTTAAATCAAAAATAGAATTCAACTTGAAATAAGATTAATAACGTAGTTAAAAGGTCCCGGACTGAATGTTTTGCAATTTCCTAAAAATTATGAATAATCATGTTCCGATAAATCATAACATTTCGTAATAATAATTATTCTTGGCTCTAAAATGGGAAAGGGAAGCGAAAGAGATAGCTGGATTCATTCTTTGACTAGAAATGAACTTATCGGTGAACTCGTTAACCGTGGATTGTCCACAGTCGGTTATATCAAAAACTTCCGTAAATGACTTGCAAATTTCCAACGTCTTAAACGTGGAGAAATTAAATTCAAACTTCCCTCAGAGAGCACAATGAGTTCCAAGAATTTGATTCGCGATAACATTTATTTGGAATCCACTGTAGTTATCGATCGGAAAGTTGAACAACAATCCTCTGGAACGCTTAATGACGAAATAAAGTCTCCGGAATCAAAAATTGCCGATGAAACTCAGTTTGCATGCACCCGTTCGAAAAATGCAAATAAAGTCAACGTGACTTGTCAAACCGAAGATCTCGATTCTATTTATGGCCCTTCAGAAAGTTTGAATGTTAGTTTATCAACCCAAACAATAGATCCCACTAGTTGTGTTATCCCGTATCAAATTAACCAAACTCAAAGATTGGACCCGATCTCAAATAGCTTTTAAGCGAGAGGACGCGGTCGAAACCAATGTTGAGGGTAGAAGTGATTGCTATGTACATCCTTATACTAATTCTGAAAATTAGAACGATAAAAATTTCAGTCAAGTTCCTAAAAACCTTGAATCTCCCTTGAATTCACATCTACTCCTAACTTCTAAAAAAGAAAGTCTTGAAACTTGTTCCTACCAGATTTCAATTTGTTGGAATTGTGATAAGCCGGGTCACCGTCATAATAAATGCAAACAGCCTAAGAAAACTTTCTATTCTGATTGCGATAGGAAAGACGTGAAGAAACCTTTCTGTCCCATTCACTCTAAAAATGAAAAGAGGAATCATTAATGGGGGCTGCGGTGATTTCTAATTTTTCTGAAGGATCCTAAAAAATTATTAATGTTGCTTTCATGGTTACGCCTGAAACTGTTCAGTGTGAGGAAGGAATCGCTGAAGCTACCACCGATACAAACAACAATTTTTTTAAGCCTTACAAATCCCAAATAATTAGTAGTTCCCAAAATCCTTACCCCTTTCTGATAGTAAGTTACCTCTAGTTGTTGAACCCACTTCTCGAGCCAATATTGATGATCCCTTTCCTACTACAATTTTTCAAATGTACGAAATTTATTATACTCCTACACCCTCAAATGGACCTGAACCCTTAATGTTCGTTAACCTTCGTATTCTTGGCCACCCTATTAAAGCTTTAGTCGACGGTGGTCCTTCCAGAACCTTAATAGGACCAGAAGGTATGATCCTCGCTGAAAAATTAGGGTTGAAAATTAATCAGAGCAATGGTCCAGTGCAGGTCGCGAATAGTAGCTTAGAAGTAGTTTCTCAGGAAGTTATGGTACCCATGGAACTACACCAAAAAGCGAGGCTATTGCCCGTGCGTGTATTGAAAAGCTTACCAGTGGCTTTAGCTCTAGGGTTAGATTTTATGAACTTCTTTGAAATGCAAATAGATTTTGTAAATAGGATTTGGAATTTTGGGGAAGACCCCTTTAGAATATTTAAATTTGAAACAGAGGAGTGGACTAAAGATAGTTGCTGTGGGTTGAATGGATTGACCAGGGACCACGCAGAAATACTCAAAATCTTTTTGAAAATTGAACTACTAGAAATTCCTGAGAGACAGGGGTTAACAAATTTAACCGAACATATAATTGACATTGATGGACATCCAGCTATAAAACAAAGGCATTATTTAGTATCTCCCGAAGTCTTGGAAGCTCAAATCTTGGAGGTAGATCACCCGTTAGCAGTCGATATTATAGAACCCTCGAAAAGCGATTGGTCGTCCCCTGTTGTGATGGCCACGAAGCCCGATAAGAGTTATCTATTTTGCTGAGATTTCTGAAAAATAAATGACGTCACTAAAAAAGATGCTTATTCCCTTCCACAAATGAACGGTATACTAGATAAGTTACGTAAAGCTAGATACATTTCTAAATAGATTTATTCAAAGGTTTTCTTCAGGTTTCGCTACACCTAGACAGTCGCGAGGAAACCGCATTTACCGTACCAGGCCGTGGACTTTTTCACTTCAAAAGAATGCCTTTCGGACTCGCAAATTTCGCTTCAACTTTTCAGAGATTATTGGATCTTCTAATTGGCCCTGAAATGGAACCCCATTCCCTCGCCTATCCGGACGATATAATAATTGTGACAGAAACTTTCGAGGGGCATTTGGAGTGGTTGGCTAAAGTACTAGGAAAGATTACAGATTCTGGAATGAAAATAAATCCTAATAAATATAAGTGTTGCGTTTCGTGAGTCCGATACTGCGGTTATCTAGTAAATGAAAAAGTTTTACGGTTTGATCAGAAAAAGTATCATCCATTTTAGACGTTCCGTAGTCATATCTTTTCCTCTAAAAAGAAACAAATGGTCACTAAAGTAAGCCCAAAATATGTAGGACCCTACAGAATTTCCAAATTTGTATCCCCCGCAGTCTATGAGATCAATGATTTGTGCCACAAGAAAATTGGAAAAATCCACATTTAAGACTTAAAGCCCTTTATAACTGCTGTTATCAAACCAGATTCTGATTTGCAAGAGTTGTCGTCACCCCAGTAGTCGCCCTTTCAGTCGCCACCCTAGTCACCCTTTTTTGTCGTCTACCTCCTATCATCAGGTAACCTCATGAAGAAGCTTTAAAGTTGTCACACTATTCCCTAGAATTCTTTTGTTGTTATACCCCAATACCACTAAAATTTGTTGTCTACCTCCTATCATCAAGTAACTCATTCAGAAGCTTTGTAGTCACACATATTCCCTAATTTTCTTTTGTTGTTGTGCCTATCATAAATACTAACTTAAATCAGTATTTTAAAATTTGAGACTGAATCTAAGTGAAGATTAATCATATAATAATTATTTTTGTAAGCTTAAAATAGTAATTTGTGAATAAAAGAGTTTATAAATGTTCATGAATCTATCATGCATAGTTTATTGTAGAAGTACCTCAAGGCAATCAAAAATAATTTTTGTCGTTTGCCAAGAAAGTCCCGAAATTCTGTTTGTCGCTGGCCAAGAAAGTCTCCTAAAATTTCTGTTGACCAAGAAAGTCCTAAAATTAAAATATTTTGTAGTTGACCAAGAAAGTCGAAATTCCATTTTTCCTAGGAAACTGAAAAATTATATGATGGCCAAGAAAGCTGAAATTCTAGTATCTAAATAAATACATACGAGGCTGCAAGATTTCCCACGACTAGTCACTTTTATAAATATCATGATTATTTGAAATTTGTTGTTTTGAACTGCCTTTATGAATTTTTATATGAATTACTGTCTCTTTGATTACAATATTTGTAATACCCTTTGTGTTGTTGCACCCAAAAAATTGGGTCCCCAATATTTTGTTGTTTCCTGAAATTGTTGCAACCCAAACTAAATGACTTATCCCTTATTTCCTCGAATAGTTGTCAACCCCCCTCCCCCCCCACTTACTTTTGTGAAACCAATTATTCGTCTCAACCCTTCACGGAGAAAAGAAAACAGTAATTTTTGGTTTTAATTGAGATTTTGCTCAGTTCGTCGTTAGCTTGTTGTTTTTGACCCGAGAAAGGTCTGGCGCCCGGCATAATTTGTTGTGTTAAATTAAATTCGAGGTTATGGTGCCGCAGACATATTATTCCTTTTTTTTCACAAAAAGGGAATAATATTATAATGAATAACTTACATTCTACATTAATCTGACTAGTCCAATTATTTACGGTTGTTTATCTTTCTTTGAAATTCACTTTTTCTTTTAGGTGCGCCAACGTACCCTCCTCTCCCCTATGTAAAATCTTGTTTCCTAAATTTGAAAAAGTTAAGTATCTTTTTTTTTACGCTACTGAATTTTCAGAAACTTTTTATTTTAAAGAACAATCAAGAAATTACGATGTATAATTTAATTTTTGACAAAGTTAAGATTTATTTCAGGTTAGTACCGTAAAATGGGGCTAAGTGGCTCGTTTTTTATTCTTTTATTTTTTACAATAAAGCGCAAAAAGTAATTTAAATTACGCGGGTATTGATGTTTCAAATATATAATCTCTATCTGAGCTTCCTTCGTACTGTAAAGCACAAACATACATTTAAAGTCGTAAACCACTATTTTTCGTCCCTTAAAGTGAGCGACTTTACCCCATACAATGTGGGGCTAAGTCACTCACTCATAATAGAAAGTAAAAAAAGTGCTTGGAAGGGAAACTTTACAGAAAAAGTAATTATTTGTAAGTTTTCTAATCATTTCAGAGCAAATAAAGTTATTGCAACATATGGCAACGTTTAATAATTTCCTTATTATTATTCGGAACATAACCAGATTTATTCTTAACTGCTTGTATTAGTAAGTAAGGCATATTACAATACACCTTATAATTTGATAGATTTTATACTTTTTAAAAGTTGTGAAAGATATTTTTGATTTCTTCCACGGAGTAATTATCAAGAAAAGCAATTTTTCGTTTGGCTTAGAATAAATTACTATGAGCCGCTTTCCACCACAAAAAAGAAAATTCTCACAAAAATCATTCTGCAGGACGAAATATATATTGTATTCTTGTGAAAATTTGCATAAATCTTGTTCGGGTGAGAGAAATTTTGATCCACTGCACAAATTTCCACAAACTTCTGCAAGTCAAGTTTTTATGAGTTTTCTTACACAGCCTAACCAAATTTCCAAAACCGAGAATTTTATACGAATGCACTTTTTACTCGCTATATTTAACAAAACTGTACCAAACAAGATTACAAAAAATTGACATTTGTGAAAAAGAAAACAATCGCTGATCTTAAAAGTTTCTTATTCAGAGAAAGAGATGATTAATTATAAAAAATAAAGTTGCGTGTAAGCCGGTTTCCCACACACGCTCCACTTAGCCCCATTTTACGGTATGTTCAAAAAATATATTTTTCAATTTGTTGGTGCAAGCATTTACTTAACAATTTTTTTTGTTCCGAAAGTGTTTGAAGAAGCAAACAACAAAAGGCATGAAAAAATCGATCGTGACAATTAAAAAAAAAACTTTTTGTGAGATGCAAACTTGTTCCTGAGAAAGCCCACTGGAAAAAAAATTACCAATCCTATAGATGATGAATTGTAATGTTGAAAAATAACTTAATGTCATTTTTTTTTAATTCGAAGTTTGTGACTTTGTATACGGAATTAAACAGTTAGTTATAGTGCAATTCGGTGTTCTGAAAGGTGTTGACCAGCGTGGGTAGAATGTAAGAGATAGAAGAAAAATTGTTTGTTGTATATTTTGTATTGTATGTTAGTTATAGTGTCCATATTTTCATTTTAATGATATTTATTTAGTAATAAGCACTTACCTCTGTGAGACACTTGAGGGTGATAATTTCAGTTGGAAGTGTCCTTAATCTGTTTTTGTGAATCAATAATGATTTTAAATTCTTCAAATTGGCTATTGAACTGGGAAGACTTTCGAGCATATTGTCACAAAGAACTAGAGCTTGCAAAGCTGTACACCTGCCCAAAGTAGATGGGACTTCTGCCAGTCTATTTCCTCCCATAGATAGTACCTGCAATCTAAGAACGCAAACACTTTTTTTTTTTGTTTAATTTAGTTTATTTAATTTGAAACGTCTTTCTTCCCTGAACTTTTATTTGATTAAAATCACATTCCCAAAGTAAAATGAAAATTATTTTATCTTCTAGCACAAAACTTTTAGAACTTACTCAGTCACAAAGGACACCACATTTACGAAGTTTCATGCTTTCATTTGAGGCATTAAGCTGCGTATCGCTTCTACTAATTGTCATGAAAACATTCTATTTATTCTTTTAAAAAATTCCAAATTAAGTTTCTGACCTAAAACGAAAGTTTAACAAGTTATTAAAACAATATTTACCGTTGCAGCTTCCAAACATCCTTAGTGATTTCTGAAATAGAGTTTCCGCCCAAGTACAAATATTTTAATTCCATGAGATCAAGAACCTGTTCAGGAAATTCAGTGAGTCTGTTTCCACTCAGATTAAATTCCCTTAAGCCTGATAAATTTTCAAAGCTCTTAGGCAAGGAATCATTCGCCAAATTATTATTTTTGGCGACAAGGCAAGTAATGGAGAGATCACCTAGAAAGTCTGGTAATTGGTTCAAACCGCAATTAGATACATCTAAAGTTGTAAGATTAACGAATCTGACTATGCTTAATGGAATTATGCTCAGGCGATTTTGATGAAGAAGCATTGTTTCCACATTTTCCGGAGAATTTGTGCAAATGAAATGTTCATTTAACACTTTTGTATCCAGCATCAAGTAAGAGAGATCCAAAGTTTTGCTTCCAGAATCTGAGTCCGAGTCACTCGAAGTATAATTTTCCATTTTCTTCTGTAAAGAAAATTTAATGTTGATATAATTTTTCAATTCAGGAACACATCATTTTTTCTGAGTTTTTCATTCTAGTTACTTATAATTCTTACTTGCATATCAATATTTTGCTGATATCATGGCAATTATGGATAAAATGCATTTAATTCATATAGAAATTAATTCAATATTATGTAAGTTGATTTAGAACCAATCTATACAGATTATTTCATTTTTCAAAAAAGAAAAAGGTCATAATCCAAAACAATCACGCGTTTCTATAAATTTCTAACTTTCTCAGATTTGTATACTATATTTTAATAAAAATAGATATCTTTTCGTAAATTGAGTTAATCATTAATACCTCAATTAAAAGAAATCTCAATAGTATTCATAGACAACCCTGCAAATTGGAACAAATATAAATCGCGATTATTATACATATTTAGAGGACTTGACACGATAAGAAAAAAATCAAAGATTAGAGAGTGTAAGTTTCACTACTGAACCTACGTAGGCTAAATTAATTTTTCCATATTTGCTTTTGTAATACATATTTACTTCTAAATTTTTGTCTCCTTCAACCTTCTTTGTTATTCTTTTACCGTTTGAGCAATGGAGCAGTAGAAATACACTGAAATGAGTTTGGTAGAAAAAATAGTCATATAATACGTAACTATTATTGGGATTTATCTTATCAGTCTAATTTCACAACCAACACTATTTTCCTACTCGCATGCATACAATAAATTATATCGCATTGAATAGTTAGATTAATTCACATTCATTAAATTTACAATGTCTTCTGGCAATTATATTATTATTCTTAATCCAATAAACAACATTAATAAGTTTCCCGTAACACAAATTTTGAATATAAATTACTAATGTATCACTGATATTGTTATATACATATTCATAATTTCTTCATTTTAAATTTCTCTAACTTTATTTTAACGAAAATATTTTTTTAAATGCAACTATACTCCATTCGTTTTGAATGTTTTTTATAACTAGAGATAAATAATAAGATCTATGACGAAAATACGCTACTACACTTTTCAATCTTTTCGATCGCTAAAGTTTTATATAAATGTGAGTCACAAAGTAAATTTTAAGACTTTTTTATCTTAAACTTTTTTCTGCGTTGTAGTTGAACATTTCCTGGTTTGAGGATCACTTTGACAATACATACCTGTTTTGTATGAATGTATACCTATAAGTACACACTACAGTATATACCTCGATATACGAGTTTCGTCACTATCAAAATAAACGCATTCCGCGAGCAATTCAATTTTCAATTTTCAAAATCCCCTTCGCTGGTACAGGAAACAAAACATATATTTTAAAAAACAAGCTGGCGTAGCCATGATAAGTCTTTCGAGATATCCGACTGTAAACTAAAGCAAACTACGCTCCGTTATCGCTTAAACGTTTTTATATGGTACGATATTTTATCAAGTACTTATACCAATATGTGCACTGACACGAGTGTTCGTCGACAGCATGCAGTGCTTGAATAAAGATCTGCAAATCACGACCTTTCATGTTCGAGACAGTTTTCGGAAAATCATCATTTTTACACCTAATTTCATGTTTTTAAATGAAATCACGTTCAAAGTTTAATGTTTGCACATTTATCAATGGACAATAAAAATTTTAAATGACATAATACATGCTTTGAAAAAAAAATAAAATTCAGGATCAGACCTTCCAGTCTAGCCGGTCTAGGTAAAGCCAGATCTGGGCCAGACCTGATACTAGATTGCCATGAAATTTTTCCACACGGACGTGAATAATGGAAAAATGTGCTTTAGGTAGCTTGATATCTGCATCAAGTTACCCGCCACTTCGAGTGATGTGGCACACCATTATTATTGTTAGTAGTAGTGCTTTATTTGTTTGAGAATCATCTGATTCATACAAATAGATTACAGTTCAATTCTAAAACTAGCTG
>JAUMHM010000016.1:8907228-8919049 GCA_032362435.1 Melikaiella ostensackeni
GTTCCACTCATGTAAAGTCGGCGTTCCCGGTCCAAATCCGGGCCGAGGTAGATTTTTTCTCGTTTCTCTAAAAATGTTATAAAAAGTTTTAATTAATTGAAACTGATTGACTAGTAGATCGAAAACTGTCATTACATCCACAACATATATTTAACTTCGCTAGTCGACAACCTTAACATCATTCTTTAAATTTAAAATTTGAGATTAGAATATAGAAATTTCACAGGGCGAAAAGGGATGCAGTCTGCGTCCCCCTGTGATATAAGAGAAACGATCTACTGCGGCCTCGGTGGCGTAATTGGTTAACGTTCCACTCATGTAAAGTCGGCGTTCCCGGTCCAAATCCGGGCCGAGGTAGATTTTTTCTCGTTTCTCTAAAAATGTAATAAAAAGTTTTAATTAATTGAAACTGATTGACTAGTAGATCGAAAACTGTCATTACATTGACAACATATATTTAACTTCGCTAGTCGACAACCTTAACATCATTCTTTAAATTTAAAATTCGAGATTAGAATATAGAAATTTCACAGGGCGAAAAGGGATGCAGTCTGCGCCCCCTGTGATATACCATAAGAGAAACGAGAAACGATCTACTGCGGCCTCGTTGGCGTAATTGGTTAACGTTCCACTCATGTAACGTCGGCGTTCCCGGTCTAAATCCGGGCCGAGGTAGATTTTTTCTCATTCCTCTAAAAATGTAATAAAAAGTTTTAATTAATTGAAACTGATTGACTAGTAGATCGAAAAGTGTCATTATATCGACAACATGTATTTAACTTCGCTAGTCGACAACCTTAACATCATTCCTTAAATCTTCGATAAATGTAAAGTTAAACTGAAATCGTATATAAATCAAGGAATAAATAAGGTTTTGTGAAATCTTCAAAACGTTTCAAAATATTTTAATGATTTCAAAAAGATTTCAAAAGATTGCAAAATACGACAAAGATTTCAAGCAAAGTTAACTTAAATTAAAATCTTACATAAATCAAAAGAGTTCACAAAAATGTCAAAGATTTCAAAAAGATTTGAAAGATTTTAGAAAAATTTCACAAAGATTTCAAATATTATTTCATTATGACGCACGAAGCGCAGCTGGAGCGATGAGTGGGAGATGAGTGAATATACATCGAGAGGAGTGTAACTGTGTTGGAGCGATGAGAGGCTAAGCTTGAGTCTCGCATCCGGTGTACAGACTAAGGAACTCACTGCGATACACTTTTTCGTCACCCACCCGAAGCAGTTAACGCTCTTGAGGTCTTAGATATTTGAACACCAAACAATTTTGCCGCCAGGACAAATACTTACCGAGAAGGAGGATTTTTTTTCAATTTTGTTGAGGATACCATCTGCTTTTTTTTTACTTTTTTATTTTCCCTAGAGCTGACTAAAAGCTGAAGTTTTCAGAACGGAAACGAAGTCTAGGTCTTACTATTAATGTCTCTGTATTATGTTAAATCAGTTCAATTCAATTCAGTTCAATTTATTGTCTCATGTATACCCTTGTGGGAGGATACCATCTGTTTCGACGATTTGTAACTCTTTTGATATCAATAAAAAACGTTGTCTACACGGAGAAAAGAAAACAGTCCGGCGCAGTGTGGGTTACAGTCGCGGCTACTGTAAGAAGAAAAAATAATTTTTTCACAGTGATCTCTCCTGTTTTCACATGAGCCACAACTGTGATTCATAGTGCGCTGAACTGTGAGTCACAGTCGGTTGTTTCACAGTGCTCGGAACTGTGAATTCACAGTTCTGAGGCACTTTTTCAAAGTTTGTGAAAAAAAGAATATCATCGGGCAACTGTTACGCATGCAAAAGCGACTGATAGAGTGTCTTTGATAGATAGTATAAAATTCCAGAGTCATATTATAGAAGAAAATTTTTTATTAATGCAGCCACATCAAGAAAAAAATCGATTTTTCCTCGTTCATGTTCTTTTAAACGATATTTTTGAAAAATTGCTTATAGTTGTGAAAGAAGTAACAGAATATGTATATTAAAACGTACATTTTCAAGCCTATGTCGTTGAAGATGGATTTAAATTGACTCTGGATGTTGGAAATGTTTGTATTTGAAAGATTTAGAGCTTTCGTTCATTTCACAGATAACGCGTTGTCAAAATGGAATATTGTACATACGGAAGCGTTGGATTTAGAAAAAAATTTAACCGTGTAATGGCAAACACAAGGTTACTTTTAGGGCCAGTACTAATTAAAATTTTTTTAAGCATTAGGATATTTCTTGTACAGTTTGAAAGTGTATGATAAGTGCACTTTGTTTACAATGCGACGATTTTTCAATTTTTAACTGGACATTGAGCCTGTGAAGGTAAATATTGTTAACTGAAAACAGTACCTTTTACATGTGTTCCCTATAAAGCACGAGTGGAATTGCCACACTTTTAATTTTTGTATCAAAACGGATTGTACCATGTAGTTTAAAAACTAAAGATGCGTAATATATCATACAAATTAAAAAAATTTTTTTTTTTAGTTTAGTACAACAGATATAACTTTCCAAAGAATAATATTGTTGTTCCCACAAGAAACATGATGCACGCAAGTAGTGACGATTTGGCAACACTGTTTGCTTCGCTGATCACGGTGTCTGTCAGATCCACGTGTGCGCACAACCACAGATGATCAGCACACATAAAAATGCGAGTGCGGTGTTGCTGCATTCATTGCCTAACTAGCATTTAGCGTTCATTGACGTATATGTACATAATAGGCTTGTTTGCGTGGAGATTGAGCGTGTACAAACCTAAACAAAAGATTCGACTAATGGTTAGCAGAAACGTAGTGGCGTTTTGATTCTGGCTGAGTTGAAACTTTTGTACGAATTTCGCGCACGAGAACTACCTTAATGACATCACATTTTGAATTGACCTTGAACGCACGTGGCACAACGCACAATGGGATGAGCCTGTGCATTTAGCTACATGTTGTTATATGTGATAATTTGCGTTGAAAAGTCCAAAGAAGACCAAATTATCACGTAACAGTGTGTAGCTCTTCGATTGTTTCATATCCCACTGTGTAACGAAATCCCAATTGAGTCAAGTGCGCTAGCCAAAAATAACAAAACGCTTTTGCGCCTATCACTCTCCGATTGAGCTCCTCTTTGGCATGAATATTTATTTTAGGATCTAGTAGGATGTATGAGCCTTGAGCACATTTAAAAAAAAATGTCGAACCCATCCGAGTATACAATACGTACATAAATACTAGTCCAAGAACCACTGAATTTATTTACCAAGATAATGTACCAGAAAAACATCTGTTGCAAATATTCCGAAGTGAATTTTATTTCTAGATTTTACTGCATTTTAATATTGTTAAAACGTCTAGTAGACTTATTAATTGATAAAAAATTTTCCAATAATAGGTAATTATTAAATGTAGATTTGTTAGCAACGCTGCAAAGTCATTTTCCTACTTCATATTACTCATTTCGAAATAGGTTTTTTGCGTATTCCTTTTGATTCAATTGTAAATTGAATTCGTACCTGGTGTGGATTGTGAGAAGCAACGCTGACTGTGCCGTTAGTTGCACTGGGGGCAGTGACGATCGGTGCCTCCTGCATGGATGGTAATACAGCGGCGTTAATCGTTGTCAGTAAATTATCTTCAGGAGTCTGCTCAGGAACTATATTCGTGGTAGCTGAACTAGCGTTGCTCGGAGAGATCGCGAGAGGCTGTTGATTCGGAAGCAGAGCCTCCAAAAGCATCGTCTTCACTGGCACTGGTGGACTAGGTCTGTTACCTTGCTGTGGGCTTGATAACGTATCGTGTTCCACGACCGTAGGGACGTGTCCCATTATAGTGAGCGGACTCGTATTAAGCGACCGTAGTGGCGAAACGATCTGGTGTGGCTCTCCATTCGGAGTAACGAGAGAGTCTGACGTGCCAGCTGGGGCTGTTGCTGCCAGAATAATCGAAGATTGTTGTTGCAGTTGCTGTCGACCAGTCGCAATAATAGAAGCACGCTGTTGTATCGCACCAACAAAGTTACTATCTTGTTGTTCTGGTTCCTTGGGTGCTGATACCAAGGGCAGTGCCTCAATTTGATTAAGGTAATTTTCGACACTGCGACCACTTTGTGTGGGAAGAGGTTGACCGACGGGAGTAAAATTACCTAACGCGTTGTATTCGGACTGATGGTGTTTCATTCGAAGGTCTACAACTCCCGCACCTTGGATGTTTCCGTTTGAACTACCTTCGTTTTGGAGGATTGGACTAGAGTCCTTACTTATATGATGCGGGCTAAGCACTTTTACCTATATAAAACAAAATAATTGCGTTATTGGCCAAGTAAAACATTGTTTAATTTCAATATTAATAATATAATTAATTAATATTAATTATTAATAATAATATTAATAAAATTGATAAAGAATAATGATTTTAAACACATTTAAAAAAACATTTCAAGAAATGTGAAATTTATGCGTTAAATGCGTTTGCTTGGAAATGTGGCAATATTTTTTGTTGAATGTAAAAAATAACATTTTCCAGCATATAATTCAGTGGAATGAAGAAAAAAATCCGATAGAAGTGTCTTAATTTCTTGAGGCATTGATAAAGTAAAATTAGTTAATTAAAAAAAAAAACTCAGAGTTTATAAAATTTGATCATGTTGATTCAAAGAATGGGGTAAGTTGCAACTCATATCTGTTTCTTATAAACTAAAAGCTAACAATATAAATGACTTGAATGTTTTAAATGACGCCTTAAAAACTAAACCTTCCTAGAATTAGGCATCATAAAATTCATAATTTAAAATTGTCTAAATTCAACACTTGAAACTTTTTCAGAATTCCAAAATTTGGTATTGAAATTTAAAAAAATTATAATCTCATGTAATATCCAGTGATGCACAGTGGGCTAAAAAACACCGAAAACTGGCCAACATTCAAGATTTCGTCGGATTTGTATGAAACTTTGTAACACACGGTTTTTGAGGTCGCTGATTTCAATTCTAATGTTAAAAGTTACAAATTCAGAACGGCAGATCCAATATGGCGGCCATAATTTGAAATTTTTCAACAGATTTGCCTGAAACATGGTACAAGGGGGTTTTTAAGGTCGCTAATTTCGATTTTGACGTCAAAAGTTGCAAATTAAGAATTGCGAATCCAATATGGCGGCCAAATTTTTACAGATCTGCCTAAAAACTTGGTACAAGGGGATTTTTGAGGTCGCTAATTTGGACTTTGACGTCAAAAGTTACAAATCCAAAATGGAGGCCAAAATGATAAAATTTGTACATATTTGTCTAAAACATGGTACAAGGGGGTTTTTGAGGTCGCTAATTTCGAAAAATTGTAGTATCCCGGATCTACTACGTGTAGGTTGCAGTGCTATGTTATAGCCCTTATTTCGGAGTGCTTGATTAATGTGAGTCCTAGCGTCTCACAATTTAGGGTGCCTTTTGGAATGAGTCCCCTGGCTTCTCATTAATAATCTGCATGCTCGTCAAACTCTTCCTCTGTCGGTCAATTAAAGTTCGTCTAAGAGACACATATTATACCTACGGCATTTATTATTTATATTTAATAAATATACTCAAAATATGAAATAAAATGAACAGACTTAGTATCAATAACTGATATAACTTTTACACAATGCGTTTTCAGCACTAAATTCTGACATATATAAGAATGGAAGACGAGTGAACTCGGCCACGGTTCCGTTGAAATTTCTTAAACCTAAATGTGCGAACACCAAGAATATTTTTCTTGATTTTGTATCTGGGATGTCTTAAAACTATATTCTGATAAAAAATAAAATCTTTGCCGCAGCTGTTTTTGAAAAAATCCATTTTTAATTCCTCGCATTTCTACTTAAAATAATTATATCGAGATCAAGAAATAAGAAAAGAAATTTAAAATGAAATCGAAAAATCAAGTTTTAAAAAAAAACGAAGTGACATTAAAAATTATTAAGGGCGTCTTTTTGTTGCAATTTTTCACAGGAACAATTTCCCATTCTTAAATTTTTTCCATATCTCGCTTCGTTTTTGATAAAAACTGGAAATTTCGATTTTTTAAAATTAAGCATGCTTTTTTTTCAAAAACGGCTTCGGCGAAGATTTTGTTTTTTAACAGGAAATAGTTGCAAGACATCCCAGATACAAAATCAACAAAAATATTCTTGGTGTTCGCACATTTGGGTTGAAGAAATTTCAACGGCACCGTGCGGTTCATCTAATGCGAGCCATCATCCTTGCACCGTGCACATGCGCGCTTAGCTTCATCTGCAAATCTTCGTCAAATGTCGAATCGATTTCTTAAAAACTGAAATTAAAAAAAAACACACATTTCTTTAATTCACGGCGTTCTAAAATAAAGGGGACTTGTTAAAAGATCGTGAATTTCGGAAAAAACTGCACCAACTCATCTAAATTATGAAAAATAAGTCTTTCAACAAAAACTCTGAAGTTGGTTTTTGGCCACTTTTCGGTGTCTCTCAGCCCGCTGTGTGATGTTTCTAATAAGAATTTATAAGATTTCCAATAAAAAAATTAATTCACTGTTATTTTCACCGCTAAAAATTGTAGAATTTAAAATTGTAAAACTTTGGGAACTGAAGTATTCTAACAAAAAAAAAACGCTTAAAATGAAACACCTTCAAATTGAAAACATTCGAAATTGAACAATTAAAATAACCCATGATTATAAAGCGTTGACAATTGATTCATTAAAAACTTCGTTTAAAATTGGACAATCATTAAACTGAACTTCGCAAATTTAAACCTTTTTATGCTAAAAGCTTTTGAAGTTAAATTATTTTAATTTAAATATTTGAAAATTAATAATTGACAGATAGTATCTTATACTTTTACTATTTCAATTTTAAGCGATGCAATCATTTGGTCGATTTAATTTGAAATCGTTTAATTTTAGACACTTTATTTAGAATTATCGGCGATAATTGTACTGTTTGATCATTAAACAGATTTTAGGAAGTATCGTTTTTGATAATGTATTATTGGCAACCCTGTATGCTGTGTTCAGGCCTATGACCCCATGACCGTGTGGCATTTCGAGGATATGTTCACGATGCACACCCTATCACATAAATTCCTGAATCCCCAGTAGCATAACGAGACTAGAACCAAGAGTTTGCGTTTACATCGGAAAGGATTTGTTTTTTAGTATTTTTGCACTCCACCCCCTATCATTATAGACCTTGATATTTCTTCGACACCCCCTTGAAAATTAAATGATAAACTGTCAGACCCCCAACCCCTCAATATAAAAGATTAAACAACAAAAAACGATAAAAAATACGGAAAAGTTCGATTTACTTGATATAATTATAAATAATAGATGACAAAAAGAATATTTACAAGCGAAGTATATTTGCAACTTCAACATTCAGATAAGTAAAACTCCGCCACCCCAAGCTGATTGTAGAAATTCATAAATGAAGTAATTAAGATACAGAAAAATGCTTAATTTGCTTAATATTGAGTTTTCAAATTTATACAAAAAAAGCTTCTTATTAAACAAGGTCTACATCACGCGATAAACCATAATATTTTCCTGAATCCCCCCCCCCCCCCATATTTTGTGAATGGCCCCTTGATACATAGTGGTTTAGTGTGATAAGAGTAGCATAATAATTTTCAATTGAACGTAAATCAGTGATCATCACAAAATATTTGTAACGGTAACATTCAATTTTTTCGTCAGTTATTATCAAAATTGTTAGCAATTAGCATCTTGAAAAATAAGTCACTGCTCATTAGTAAGTTTTTATTATTATCCAATATACTCATCGATAGAACTTATGTAGATGGTAATTATAAGGTAAGAAGTTAAGTAAACGCTACTTGAAATTATTTTCAAATTTGAAAAATTATATCTGCGATTGATACATTACAAAGTTGTCTATCATGAAGGTTCTGATTTTAAATTATTCGATTTAGAACGTTTCTAAATCTAAATTGTTCAACGTTAAACGCTGTTAATTTCAGATTATTCAAAAATTTAAATATTTATATATTTCAATTTTTAAATTCGAAAATAAACGATTAAAAATTAAGAGATGCAAAAATGATAAATTTTAAATTAAAGCCTTCAAAATTAAACAATTTAAAATTGGATATCTAAAAATAACTAATTTTAGGAATAAGCACTGCGAATTGAATGATTTTAAATTTGCAAATTTTACCAATTGAAAATGTTAAGTCTCAAAGCTTTAAAATTGTATGTGCCTAAATTGTGTAATTTCAAATTGGAACATAAGAAATCTTAAAGGATTCCAAATCAAACTCATTGAAATATGCAGGATTACGATCAGTATCTGTAATTCTGCATCATAATCCTAGCGTTAATTACCTGAGAAGATTCGTGTAACCCTGAGAACGGTGTTTGATGCTGAGGTGGAAGAGAGAGTGGATGCTGGTTCCTAATGAGATCAACCACACCCAACAAGGCATCCTGAACCGGAGAGCCATTTTTCGGGATAGGAACGTTTCTAACCAACCCAGACTGAGTAGCATCCCGAGAATTTTCATTGACGATTTGCTGAAGAGGGCTCGTTGCTGCAGCCCCATTGTGTGTTGGTGTGGAAACACCGACTATGCTGTTGTCGCTTAGCATGCTACTCTCGCTGTTCTCATCAAGTACCTCAGTCTTCAAGTTATCTGGAAGGATCATCTGCAGGTTTGAAGACGACCTCCGGGTTATCAGCTGATTCGCAACCAATGGCGGTGGCATCATCATATCCGCACCGGAATTCTGACAATTCGACCCCGGCGAGGCCCACAGCATCACCGGTGTTACTTGCGGCGTCGTGGGTGGTGGACTAGGGTCACTTTTTAGAATTTCCGATTGCGATTGCTGTGGCAATTGCTGCTGTTGCTGTGACGGCTGTTGAATTGCCGTTAAAAAACCGGAAGCTCCTGCGGCAGCTTGCGTCATTAGAGCTACAATTAAAAGATCGTTTCAATCTGCTGCAGCACTCTTGTACCGCTCGAAAAGGTGTTAAACTCACTGTTTGCGGGGACACTTGATGCGAGTGGTACCGTGGAAGAGTTCGACAAGCCTGTGTCGTTGGACTGTGTTAGCGGTGGACTCGATATTTCGACTTTTCCCACTGATGGCTCGGGAGGAGTTGAAACTGAAGTGTACAGAAAGGTGTGCGGTTCACTCGTCTTTCCAGAAGACACTGCAAACAGTTTTACACCGATTGTCTCCGTCGGCGCTAGGTCCTGGCGCCTGTACGCGGGAACTACGCACACCAAATGAGTCTGTTGAAGAAACTCCTTATCGGGAAGAACTGCGCACTCCCAATGGGGCTCCATGCTACTCGAGGGGTCTTCACTGTCCAATTGAAAGACTATGCGCGTGTCTTTAAGGAAATTTTTACCAAGGATGAAAAGCTCTAAACCTCCTGTCGTCGGACAAGACGTGAGAGACTTTTTGCAGATTTCAGGGATACCTGGCGGTTGTGCTGCGCAAAAAAATTAGTCAATTTTTAAAAATACACTTATAAACGGTCATTGATTCTCAGAATGGCCACTAAAATGCAAGAAAAAAATTCCCAGGCATTTTCTGGCTTTTTCTCGGGTTGCAAACATTTTACCCAGTCATTAAAATTAAAAAATTCAAGCTTTTAAAGCTGAAAAAATGTATAGTTCAAAGTATTCAAAACAAAATATAAATTAAAGCGGCCCAAGTAGAACTCTTCTGAATTCGAAAAATTTTAAATAAAAATTTGAAGCATTTCAAAATCATAAATTTTAAGCTAGAACGTTTAATAATTTACAGATATAAAATGGGAGCCTTCTAATTTAACTAGGTTTAATTATGTGGGTTTCAAAATTAAACATTCAAAGTGGTAAAATATCAAATCAGGGGGCTTCAGTATTTTTCAATTTGAAATTGTAAACCTGAAACCTGAAAAATTAAACAGCTTTAAATTAAATGCCGTCACATTTAAACAATTCCAGAAACAAGTATAAAAAATTGTACATTTAAATTTTAAACGTTTTAGACTGAACAATTACAAATTAAAATACATTTAGAAATTAAGAGTTTTAAATTTGAGGTCTTGGAAATAAATACGTTTTAAAATTAGATCGGTATTTGAAACTGTACAATATTAAATATGAAAATTTTAGCAATTAAACATTTGAAACTCAAAACTTCGAAAATTCCAAAATTTTAAATCGACAGGATTATTGAAAAAAGCACGAAATCTTCAATATTGTGGTTCAAAAATATTAACATTGTTTCTTATAAGAAGACAGACTGCGGCAAATGCGTGGATTGGAAAAGGAGCAAGTGAATCTCGTGACGTCACAAAATCTGCATTCAAAGATTTATTAATTTACAAATAAACCATTAGAAAGTAAGACTGAAAAATGAGAAAATTGTATAGCTAAAGGACTTAAGAATTACGCATTGTAAACTGAATTATTTCTCACTTTAAAATTTTACAATTAAACTTTTCAAACTAAAAAGAATTTCGAAAATCGAAGTGATTGGAAAGGTTTTTCTACTAAAAAATTTTTAAATTCCCGATCAAGAAATAAATTCACTGCCTTTGAGGGGTAGCCAACTAGACCGATAGAGTGTACACTGACTTCAAGGAACCTCAGTGATTTCATGTGAATTCAAATGACTTCACACCAGAGACTTCAGTGAAGTTGTACTTCGCTTCATTAGTTGTTAACCCCTCGACTGTCATTTTCTACTTATTCCCGGTCTCAAAAACTTGCCGGTCATTTCCCGGTTTTCTCCGGAATGACAGAAATATTTTATTAATTGTTACACTCACTGCAGACTATGGGCTGAGAACAGATTTGCAAGGTCTCCGTACTTCCGTCGGGATGAGTGATACTCGTGCGGAAAACCATACGACAACGAGTGGACTTCTTTTTACTGCGTCCTTGAAGAACACCAGCTTCTTGAGGAAACCTGTGCTCGACATCGACATTTCTTTCTTTGAGTATACCAACGCAGTCGCACGTAACGAGCATATCTTTTGCAGGGTCCATATCCACTTCTATTACTATTGTACCGTCAACCTTTCTTTCAACGCAGGGTGTCGAGTTCTTCCCACTCACACGACATGCCTGGTAAAACATGTGCGGCGCAACACGACCCAGGTCGGTGCCGATGAAGACCTGAAGCGTGGCGGGTTTGTCGTAACCCACCAGGCGAACGATCGGAAACCCATTTCCGGTTCGATCCTTTACCGCCCCTCGAGATCCTTCAGTCTGGTACCGCGCCCTGTGTTGCTGCTCTGGTTGGCAGATAATTTGAAGTTGCGTCTTGCCATCTCTGGATACACTACCTGCACAAAAGAAAAATAGTAACGGTTAGAAAAATAGTAACGGTTCATATAGGGGTGTGCAAAAAGCCTGAAACTTCGAGCCGAGACGAGCTGGCATTTTTTGAGTCGAGTCAAGTTGGAGCTGGCTCAAACAGTTTCAAACAACACGAAAGTTCAAAACTTTCATGTTTTCATCGTGTTAATAAAATTTTCATCAGATTCCGTACAAGGGGCTTTTCGGGTTGCTGATAAACAAATCTAAGATCAAAATTTGGATCCAAGATTGTGACCAAGTGTTTGAAAAATTCATTAAATGACTGGATTTTTATGAAAATCGATACCAGGGGGATTTTCGGATTGCTGAAGACAAACTTGGGATAAAAATTTAAAAATTCGACATTTTTTATCCAAAATCTTTTGAGAACTCGAAACTTTCGAGTAAGGTAGATGTCCCAGTTTGGGCGAGTGACCCAGTTTGGGCGAATTCTCAGATACTATAGGTAAATCCGTGGCAATCTTAAAGT
>JAUMHM010000016.1:9001114-9018949 GCA_032362435.1 Melikaiella ostensackeni
CATCTAATCAACCCCTTTTTATAAACTGCGTTTTAGATTGAAACCATACCACGTTCTTTAGTTTCTATTCCGCATTCCAACCTAAAGCAAAAACAACCTGAAATAAACAGCATGTTAAATCCAAAACACGTGCAAAACATTAAATCATATTAATGCGTATATTCTGAAATTCCTTAAGCTAGAGTCAGTTCGCTCTCATAATACCAAGTCTCTCTCTCTTCCTCTCAAATTTATCTCATTTTAAAACAATTATCAAATTTATTTAATAAATTTGACCATTAAAACTATATAATCTTAATATAATTTAAGGATTATATTCAAATATCTCACGCCACTTTAAACGCCCGAGAGGTGCTGCCTCTAGTGGGCAACACGAACATCAAAGTTCAATCACCGATTGTCACATTCAACATATCTAGTTAAAATTTGATCCAAATTGGTTCCACAAATAATCTTGGCACAGACTTGAGCAAAAGCAAAGGGGCAATTTTCTGCTTATAAAATTTTTTAACATTTTTAAAACTAGTGAATGCTGTAATTCTGGAAAAATGTCACTAAAAAGTAGCAACACGGTAGTAGTTAAAATTAGGTGCAATTCGGTTCAATAGATTTTGCTGAACCTGTAAAAAAAGGTAAAATACGAATTTTTCACTTTTACAAAATCCTTTAAAATACTGTAACTAATAAAGATATAATAAATTCTTGAAAAATTTGACTAGAAAGTAGCACCACACATATCTAGTTAATATTTGATGCAAACCGTTTCAATAGATTCTGCTGCAGCTGTGGGCTAAGGTGGAAGAAATCGATTTTTAAATACTTTTAACAGTAAAAATCTTTAAATTTTCATTAGATCTCCATGATTTTATCCAGCTCCAATTTTGAGAAAATTCATATACCTTCGCATTTTACAGTAATCTACCAAGTTTCATTAAAATCAGATAAGACTTGCGTCCTCAACCTAATAAATGTTGTACATCCATAGTTTCTTCGAGATAAATCTAGAGAAATTATATTTATATTGGAACATGAAATAGTTAAAATAATGTTTTCTTTTCTAAAATATTTATCTTCTTATTCTAATTATACTTCAAAATATTAAGGGAGATATATTATCATAACACACCTTACATTTTTTAAGAACGTGTTTATTTGCTTTTTATGCTCTCTCGCGTAAAAACTTCGCATATGAATTCACTTGTTTCTCAATTCAATACAATACTGAAGCACATCATAAATGATACGAACAACGTATAACCATATTATACTTATATCATCATTGCATAGAAATGTTTATGCGTATTACATTGTTTTAAACTAAAGAATACATTCGTAGCCCAAAAGAATGTGAAAATTTGACAGAATGGAACTCACTGTACAAAAGTACTGATGCGCAACAGTCATTCTAATGACTTCAAACATTACCATCTCAAATGTCAAATATTCACTTCGATTTTTGCGTCAGCACTTAGCACTCGTGTGGAGAATTTCTCATAGGTGTTGTTATATAGTTTCATAAATATGTAAAACGGAGGTATATATTCTTCTTATGTAACGATATATCCGTATGAAACTTTTGAACGACAGTATCGTGATTAGAGATTAAGAGCAAAATTTGTTGGTCTCTAAAAATGTTCTTAAAAATTCTAGCCACGATATTTTTCGAGTCAAAATCAATCCACCCCAATATTAGACAATTTGACAAATATTGAAGTCATCACAGAAGCGTCGTAATATTGGTTTAAGTTAGACTAAATATTAGATGATGTTTCAGTTTCATTAACGCAGTAATATTACAATGATCAAGTACAAAATGGTTTGAAAGCCTAGGACGAAGCACTATCACGTACAATATATACGGTGAATGCACATATTTCGCGTGCAAATTGATGGAATATTTATGCATATACAACTGCATTACTTACTTTTACATTAAATTGTAGCGATAATAATCTATTATTACTTCATATTTTTAAATTTAATTGTGCAGGAGCTTTTAGAAGGAACAAAGAGAATTCATCCGATTTCTTTCCTTTATTTTTCACTTCTCCTGCACATCAAATGATCAAAATTCTCAGCTCTTAAAGCCACCTTTATTAACATTTGTGCTGCGATATCTTTACTCAGTAAAAAATTAAGAAACTTAGCAGATTATGATAGTAATTGTAAAAATAGGAGTTGCAACTATTTAGCTATTCGTGTCATACTATAAAGTAAGTTTAAGGCAACTTTTTCGAAAAGTGCATCTGCCCGATTCTCGGATCTTTCTGTAATGCTCAACATCTTTTCGTGTAATTTCTAAATTAACTTAGGGTTTTTTTTTTTTAGAATTTCGAGTTTAAAAGGTTTGACTAAATCAGTTCTCGAAAACGCTAAGGCCGTGATTAAAACATAATAAGGTAGTGTCTTCATCTGCAATGTACTCGGGATAATAACTTAAAATTATGTACCACACAAAAAGCGGATTTAGCCTGAGCTGGCAACTTCCTTTTCCTCTGCCACCATCTCCACTTTTTTATTTACCTCTAAAGCTGCTTTATTTTGTCTTACTAACTCGGCACGCCTCTCCTGCAAAAGAACAAAAATAGATTCTTCATTTAAATGAAATAGAGACGTTGTCAAAAAGTTCATACTCGCATGATTAGTTATGAAGTGCTGGACAGAGTAAACTGCAAACTAAAGCAGTCAAAGTGAAACTTTTCTGAATTCGAAAAATTTTTTATGAAATCTTGAAACATTCAAAATTCAGCAATTTCGAATTCGAACGTTCAATAATGCATAAGGTATACAATGGAAGTATTCGTATTTGAATAGATTTCATAATTGAGTCTAAGGGCTTGAAAGTTAGTCATCACAAAATGAAACATTCAAATTCGTAAAATATGAATTCAGAGGGCTTCAATATTCTTCAATTTGGAATTGTAACCCTGAAAAACTGAACGGTTTTTAATTAAATGCTATGATATTTTGACAATTCCGGAAACTGGTATTAAAAACTCTACATTTAAATTTGAAATGTTTTAGATTGAACAATTAGGAATTAAAAGACTTAAAAACTAACATTTTCAAATACACGTTTTAAAAACTGAATAATTTATAATTTCAATTCTTGGAAATAAAACCGTGTTTAAATAAGGTGGGTAAACCTGGAAGTACCACCAAGCCCAAACAATACATGCCCTATGCTAAAATGTAGAACTCATTTAGTACCCAAAAGCCAAATTTTGGGCTCTGAATTTTTTTTAAATGCATGGTACTGCCAGCTTTACGTAAAGCTAGCAGTACCATGGTAGAAATATTTGTTGCATCAACTTTTTTCTTTCATAGGAATTGAGGGCTCATTTAAAGCTCTTGCATGGCCCCAGGCACAATTCGTCAAAAACAACCCCTATCACTAAAAAACTACCCTAAAGAATAAATATTCTCGAAACATAAAAGTGAGTACATCAGAATTAAGGGCTCATTTTAGGCTCTCCAACACCCCCAAAATCAATTTTCTAAAACCATCCTTCAACATTGCAAAACTACCCCAAAACCAAAAGTAATGATAAAGAGCAAGAAGAAGTATTGCATCAGTTTGGAATAATTCCTAGCTGTCCGAAAACATAAAATATTTTTTCAAAAACCATCCCTAATACGCAAAAGCTACCCCTTATATTCGAAAACCACCCCGTAAAAGAATTTGGCATTAAATTTAGAAAAAAGTATATCAGCAGTTTCTACTTTTCTCGGACCATGCCCAAACAACATATACCTATCCTAAAATTAAGGGCTCATTTAGAGCTCATTTAGTACCATAAAGTCAAATTTTAGGCTCTCAATTTTAAAAAAATGCATGGTACTGCCAGCTTTACGTAAAGCTAGCAGTACTATGGTACAAATATTTGTTGCATCAACTTTTTCATTTCTCAGGAATTGAGGGCTCATTTAGGGCTCTTGCATGGCCCCAGGCGCAATTTGTCAAAAACAATCCCTATCACTGAAAAACTACCCTAAAGAATGAATGTGCACTAAACATAATAGTGAGTATATCAGAATTAAGTGCTCTGTTTAGGCTCTTGAACAACCCCAAAATCAATTTTCCAAAACCATCCCTTAACATTGGAAAACTACCCCGAAACCAGAAGTACTGATAAAAAGCAAGAAGAAGTATTACATCAATTTGGAATATTTTCTAGCTGTTCGAAAACATCAAACACTTTTCCAAAAACAACCCCTAACACTCAGAAATCACCCCGTACAAGAATTTGAGATTAAACTGAGAATGAAGTGAATCAGCAGATTTTGCTTTTCTCGAACCGAGCCCAATCAGTGTATGCCCTATGTCAGAGTTGAGGCCTTTTTTTAGGGGTTAGAATTTTGTGCGGGACAAAACCCAAATTCAACCCACGAATCCGTGTTTAACTTAAAAATCTGAATCGCTCAGTAAATGTAAGATTGAAAGAACCAAAAGCCCTTTTAATCCTATTAAAAGGTTAACATTCTTCGAAAAATAAAGGTTTCATTTTTTTTTTAATTTTGAAGTTCAGTTTTGCCAAATCTGTAAGAGTGCACCAAAAAATTTGCACAAAAAACCTAGAAACTTAAAAAATGTTGAATGATTTCGGAATGGTAACAGCGTTAGACGCTGTTGGAAGTGAAATGCTTTTTGAGTATTAGTGTTGGTTTTTGCAAAAGTGTTCGATATTTTTAGACAGTATATTATATTTTAAGGCCTTGCAAGAGCCCTAAATGGGCCCTCAATTCCTGTGGAAGGAAAAAGTTGATGCGACAAATATTTCTACCATGGTACATGGTAAATACAGAGCCCAAAATTTTGCTTTTGGGTACTAAATGAGCTCTAAATGAGCCCTTAATTTTAGGATAGGCATATATTGTTTGGGCATGGTCCGAGAAAAATAGGAACTGCTGACATACATTATTCTAAATTTGATGTCAAATTCTTTTACGGGGTGGTTTTTGACTGTTAGGGGTAGTTTGTGAGTATTAGGGATAGTTTTTGGAAAAGTATTTGATGTTTTTGGACAGCTAGAAAATATTAAAAACTGATGCAATACTTCTTCTTGCTCTTTATCAGTACTTTTGGTTTCGGGGTAGTTTTCCAATGTTAAGGGATGGTTTTGGAAAATTGATTTTGGGGGTGTTAGAGAGTCTAAAATGAGCCCTTAATTCTGATATACTCACTTTTATGTTCAGAGAATATTTATTCTTTGGGGTAGTTTTTCAGTGATAGGGGTTGTTTCTGACAAATTGCGCCTGGGGCCATGCAAGAGCCATAAATGAGCCCTCAATTCCTAAGAAAGAAGAAAGTTGATGCAACAAATATTTGTACCATGGTACTGCTAGCTTTACGTGAAGCTGGCAGTACCATGCATTTAAAAAAAATTCAGAGCCCAAAATTTGGCTTTTGGGTACTAAATAAGCCTTAAATGAGCCTTTGATTTTAGCATAGGGCATATATTGTTTGAGCATGGTGGTACTTACAGGTTTACCCACCTGTTTAAATTAGGTATTCAAAACTGCACAATTTTAAACTTGAAAATTTTATAAATTGAACATTCGAACTCAAAACTTGCAAAATTTGAAATTCCAGTCGTAAACATTTCAAAGTCAAAAAATGAATCCACGCTGCCATTTTCATTGTAGGGTGTCTACTCAAATTCTGAAGAAAAAAAATTCTCTGACAATTCCAGGGGTTTTCCAGGTATCTCTAGAATTTTGCAGGTATAATTTTGTTTTAATGTGGAGCCATTCCAGGTATTGAGTATCACATTTTCTTAAAGCAATTCTGACCCTACAAACTTTCAAAGTATACATAATACTTGAATAACACTCTTAAATAATCCATCTGTGAATGGTTAAATTGTAATTAACTAAATTTATCTAAAAATCAGAAAATTTTTAAAAATAAGAGAAAAAATACAAAAAATACGCGACTTAATTATAAATAATGTTTCATTCAGTTCTAATAAATATCGAACTGTGTTCGAATGGTACTTTTTATATATAAAATTAAAAAACGATGTTCTTTATTTTATGGAAGTAACTTACTAAAAGGACACGAAATTTCTTAATGGTACAAGCTTTTAGGAATTTTATGATTACAGGATATTCTTAAATATACACTCAAACCCCGGTTTAGAGACCGTGACGGTGATACCCTCAATGGCCTCGGTTTCTAAACCGGGGTTCTCCAAACCAAAAACAATCAGGGACGTGTGAACCATTTCCTAATATTACGCAATCTCCGAACGTTACTTCGAACCTGGGTACACGCGCACTGCGCCTTTATGGTATCTATACGCTGTTGGCATTTCACGCTTGGTTGAACACCGTCTCTCGCCCCGGGCACCGGAGAAACTGGATAGACCAGCAGTTCTAGGGATCTTTAAACCGGGGGTTTCTAAACCGGGATTTGAGTGTAATCGTATTATCACTATTGAATAATTAAAGAAGTTAATAATACTAAAAACTAAATAATCAATTTTTAATTTTGTTGCTAAATTCCATGAATTTGATGAATAATTCAGATAATTTTTTTTATTCTTTTCATATGTACCTAAAATTCAGTGCATGTTTAAAATATTAATATTTTCAATACAATATATTTTCCTAAGATTAGTGAAACTAAAATTTAAAACTGAAGCTGAATTAGTGAAACTTCCTGAAATTAGTGATAAAAACAAGTTTGATCTAAATAAGTATAAATCCAGTCCTATAAATTTAGTTTAACAAATGAAAAACATCGTTATTTATTTTAATATTACAATTTTCAAAACAAATTTCAGCACGCTCGAAAAAATTCCCTGACTTTTACCTAACCCACAAAATTCTTGGACATTTTTAAGTATTCCAGGTGGGTAGACACCTGCACTATTAAAAATTGAAGAATATTCATTTATAAACTGAACGTTTCTAAACTTGTTTTAGAACACTTTTTAAATTAGAATTGTGAAATTAAAACGTTTCTTAATTTGGAATCCTTTAAATTAGAATAAATTTAATTTGAGTCGTTTAACATTAATAATATAATACTTTTCAAAATTCAACAATTTCAGCGAAAATTAAAAATTGACCAAATTCAGCACTTGGAAATTCTAACGATTCACAATTATTAAATAAATTATTCGACTATTGGGGCTTCATATCTGAAGTACACTCAATTCTCCGCTTAACTCCAGTTTCGGGTATGGACTGCAATGACCATGAGGCTCTTCCAAGAATTTCGACGGTGTAAATTGTCAGGGCCGCATGAACCATTTCCAGTAGGAATACATAATATTAATTCACTGTATTTTGTGCAAGCCGACGGAAATTCTAAGAAGGAGATAAATGGGGGCAAATTAAATCGAGAGTTGAGTATAGTTCAATTTCAAACTACATAATTTTCTATGCTTCAATTTTAAATCTATTGATTTTGAACCGAGTTTCAATTTGAAAACCGTTCAATTGCAAATATGTAGATTCAATATTTTTTAACCTTAAAGTTTTCTGCAGCCAATCATCATTCAATTTTAAATAATTTTTTACTTTAATTTAATTTTGATCAAAATTATTGTATTTCAAACACTTGTGATTTTCTAATTGTTCAAGTTTACAAAACTGAATTTTTAAATTTTTAATTTGAAAATGAACGATTAGAAATTAAAACTGAAAACTGAAATGTTTAAAATAAATGACTTTAGAATTACGTATTGTAAACTGAATGATTTATAGCTTGAAAATATTACAAATGGAACTTTTCATACTCCAAAGAATTGAAAATCGAACTCATTAAAATTTGCATCATTTCATGTGATATCAAGTTAGTGCTACTCTGAGCAATCAGTTGACGAACAATTTCGTTGAAAATAATTGGCTATAGTGTCACGCCTGGTACATGCCTTTAAACATAAAATTATTCTATTTTATAGGTTTTCAATTTCAATTTGCACAATACTGAAGGCTTTTGCTTTGAAATTGTTCATTATTGAACGTTTTGACTCAAAATTGATGAATTTTAAATGTTTGAATTTTGAATGTTACATATTTTTTACTACTTTAAATAACAATTTTTCTGCTCTGAAGCTAGAATTTTGAAACAATGACCGAAATAAAGTTGCGCTGATACTAAACGGGCAAACCCGGATTTTTTCCTTAGATTTTAGTGACGACCAGAGTACTTTCTGAAATTTCAGTCTTTTGTTGAAAAAATGATCCCCTATTGTTTTATTCTTTATCATCATTTCACCAAAAGAAATAAATAATACTAATAGAATACTTTTTAAACTTTAATTTTATTTAAATTAATTAAACTCTTATAAAATTCAAAAAAAAAAGGATAGAAAGGGAACAAGCTGTGCGGCCTGTTTACTGCTTGATAATTTATCTCTTGATAATTTAATAGTTATTTGTGATACAAGTTCGTAAACATTTATTTTAAGTGCGTAAACCAGGTGATTGCATCGAGTGTGATGCCTCCGGCAAGTGCTACAATCACACGAATAGTAATTACCTGGTATGCACGTGTATCACATACTATTTTTAGGAACACCCGACTGAAAAAGTTGTACGCCAAAGGCTGCTCCAAAATAGTGACACATGCGCCTGGCCTATGTCGCTTTCAGGCTCAAGTGAATGCTGCTCTGACAGATGGCGCTACCTATTTCACAATTCGTAACCCGTGTATGATGTTGCTTCTTTAAAGTGCGCAGGGACGATAATGGGCGCCGGTGTGTGAAGTAACTACTTCACACACTGTGACGTCACTGTTGTTAAGAGTCACTTTATACATTACTTAGATCAGCATGGAGTGCAACTTTAGATGTGGGTGTTGCAAAATGAATGTCGTGAAAAATTTTGCTATATTTTTAAATACTTTGGATTTCAAAATATTTAAATCACGAGAAAAATTAAAGTTAAATTGTCGTACGAAGTTCGGAGCTTCATTGTAATGTAGTTTTAAAAACATTTTGAAAACAAATGTCCTCGCTAGATAAAAATGATAAAAGTGCAGTGAACTCGATGATGAAGGGAGTTCTAGCTGATATAAAGAGAAAGAACTAATCTTTGATATATAGAAGGAAAGTGCTGACAGATTACGTAGTTGATTGCTGTTTTGTTTCGCATAATCGATCTATGTCGTTCAATATTTAATGACTTCACACTAATTTTTATTTTTATCCGATTATTCTGTTTAACAATTTTTTCTGTGATGTAAGAAAAGAATCTGAGACTTACGTGATTGCGGAGTCTCTCTTTAGTTTCTCGTTCAAGGTTTTCGCGTCGTTCGCGAGCTTGGTCCAGTTTTCCCTGAATTTGGGAATCTAGCTGCTGAACTCGTTCGTTCATACCTTTGCGCACTCGAGCTACTTGATCTTCCTGTAAAAATATCAAAATTCCAATAAGTTTCCAAGTCAGTTTAAACATTATTTCGCTGTTCTGAATTTTTTAGAGACTTGAAATTTGTATCAGGAATATTAAAATATTTACGTGATCTTTTAGACGGTCTACCATCTTCTTCATATTCTCATCTCGCTGGGCGGTAGCAGTCTTCAACTTCTCTTCAATCGCACATCGAACCTCCTCTGTTTGTTGGTCCAAAGACAAGCGAGTTTTCTCAACACTCTCCAACTGTGTAATAATAATTTGTACATTATTATAATAATAAATTTATAATGCCAAGAATATGATTCAAGAAGAAGAAAATAATATCAAGAATGTAATTGAGAAATAATTAACTAAGTCTAGATTAATATATACAGGTCTGCCACCGACATCCAAGTCAAAAATAAGTTTCTTGTCCGATGGTGGATTTTTCTTTTAAAAAAATTCATCACTAAATTTTAAAGAGATCTTTGTGGGACAATTTTTGAATTTTTCTTTCTTCAAACTTTTATGCTACTGCAAATAGAGAAAAAAAAACAGAGTTTTTCCATTTTTTCATCCTCATGTAAAAATGTTTCCTACACTTAGTATCGATTGGATTTAATGCGCGGGGGTATTTGGAAAAATACAAATTTGTTAGCTTGTGAAGTTAATTATTATACACAGATTAAATGAACAAATAGCCAAAATTATGAATTTTTCGCCTGCGAAGCATTTTTCTGCGTTAAAATTATTTGTTTTTATCGACCAGGTGATACTTGATCATAAAAATTTGTCAACCGATATTCCTTGTTAATTTTATAAACAATTTTTATAAACAAATTCACACTGTGGATATTTTGAGGCAGAAGGAAATCGTATTTTCTCTTAATTCTCCTCAAATTATATTGCCGGTTATGTTTATTGATGAGAATTTGTTATTCAATATTTAATCTTAATTTTATTAACAAATTATCAGGGTTTCTGCAAAATCCCAATTTTGAAATACCCTGAATTTTCCCTGACTGTTATAGGTTTCTCTTTCAGGTATATGTAAAAACAACCTTACACCTAAGAGATTAATAACGCGATTGCTACAGAAGTGCGGTTTCAAAATTCCAAGACTTCCAGGTTTTCCAGGTCTACTTTTGAAGAAATTTCAAGTCACCTTTTTAAAAAAAATCCAGTCAATTCTATTTAATTTCAACACATTTTACTGGTCGCAAACTAATTAACCAACAATTTCTTGTACAATTATTAATCAATCCAAACCTTAGTGGAAAAAATTTTTTCGAACTACAACGTTCTATAAAAACGTTAAGTTTCGTCACAATCATCAAGTTTTTATGATTTTGTATGAAATACGAAAATATACGTCTGGAAAAAGTAGATGTAATTTTTCATGTTTTGTTTTTAAAAAGTTCCAAATACGCACAATTATGAATAGCTACACATGGTGGGCTTGGATTGAGTTCAAACCAAAAGGACTTGCACCTCTGGTTTTTTAAAAATCATTTCAGTGATGCCTTACGATTATTTTGAGACCAAAAAGAAGAAAAAAATCGTTTGAGGGATTGTGGAATAAACTTAATTTTTCATTTTTATTTTCAGGTTATAACGTATATTTTCGTAAAAATAACTCCAAAGCAGTGGTTTCGTAGCTCAAACTCTGTAGATTGGCATCGAAAAAAAGTATATAAACGTTGAAAATCTTTGAAGATCCAGGAAGCATCAAAATTTTGGAAAGTGTGAAAAATTGCAGTTTTTATTAGTTTTTAAAATATTTCTTTACTACAGAGAATGGTACTTCAAATTCGTCTCACCAAAAATTGAAGTACATTAAATTCCCAGTAAAACTAAAGAAAAGAATTATTTATCTTATATAGTTTAGGATATACAGTCTTCGGAAGTTATATTTATCTGGAAAATTTGTCAGAAAAAATATTTAGTTTTAGTTTTTGTGATATAACATACTTCCTATGCACTGTAGACAAAAATAGTCAGATATGAGTTAAAGCAGGCTTGATTTCAAGCAAATCTATAAAAAAAATGTTATACCTCTCATACGTTTGAAGTTAAAGCATGTTGAAAAATACCCATTATCATGAAAGTTCGTTAAAGACATTTTTTTAAATATTTGGCTTTCTACTGCAACTTGTGTTAAAAATTGTTGTTATAATAATAAAAGTACATTCAATAATATAAAAATCTGAAAAGCTTTAATAATTCCTGAAATATATCCATACAAATCGAGGGCATCAACTTTCAAAAGAAAACTCTTTTATGGATACATTTCTGAAGTTACTCAAGTTTTACAGATTTTAATATTATTTTATTACTTTTATTATAATAAGAACAACTTTTAACATAAATTTCAGTAGAAACGCAAATATTAAAATAAAAAAACTTTTCAACGAACTTTCATAAAAGTGTCTATTATTCAACATGCTGCAACTTCGAACATATGAGAGGTATACCCTTTTTTTTTTTAGATTTGCTTGAAATCAAGTCTGCTTTACCTCATATTCTGATTATATTAGCCTACAATGCAAAGGAAAGATGCTGCTTCACAAAAACTGAAACTAATTTTTTTTTTCACAAATTTTTCAGATAAATATAACTTCCGAAGGCTGTATCTCATAAACATAAATAATTATTTTTTTTAATTTTCAGGGGAATTTAATGTACTAAAATTTTTGGTCAGACGAATTTGAAGTACAATGCTCTGAAGTAAAGAAATATTTCAAAAACTGATAAAAACTGCAATTTTTCAAACTTTTTCCAAAATTTTAGTGGGTCCCGGATGTCCGAAGGTGTTCAACGTTTAGATACTTTTTTTTATGCCAAACTACAAAGTTTAAGCTACAAAAGCACCGTTTTGAAGTTATCTTCACGAAAATATACGTAATAACCTGAAAATAAAAATAAAAAATTAAGTTTATTCAATAATCTCTCCATCAATTTTTTCTTTTTGGTCTCAAAATAATCGTGAGACATCAATGAAATGATTTCATAAGAAAAACTAGAGGTGCAAGTCCTTTTGGGTTAAACTAAATCCAAACCCACTGTGAACGATTTTCTACGAAATAATAGAAAAATCTACAACCCCATTAAGGTAAAACGCCCAGTCTTCGTCAACTTAAGCAATTTGGTTAACTTTGGACACTTTTTTTAAATTTTGTAAAGATTAGGATAAAAATTAATGAAAATTTATAAAAACTCTAACTATCTAAAATTAATATGCACTTGCGTTTTTTGCCAAATACTTTTTCATATTTTTAAAAATAAATATTAAATATAAGAGTACAACAAAAGTCCAGTAATCGTCAGTCCGACATCTTAGCTTACCTAATGATCACCAAGTCTAAAGAATAGTATTTACCAAGTCAGTGATATGTTTTAAAAGTCGCGAAAATTTTTGAAGATTACCCTTGGATGTTACAACTGTCAGTTTGAACTTTCGAACTTTTCTTATCAAAACCTCAAAAAATGTATATCTCTTATTGGCTACTTCTGTATGACAATGACTGGCCAACCTTCGTGTTGTCAAAACCCTGTTATCGCCTAGCCAATAAATATTAAAACAGAGTTTGAAACGTTATTTGAACGCTTGTTTTGTAAGAAAAAAAAATAATTTTCAATATACGATACTATCATACTTATTACTAAACGTTTATTTCTTTATTTATTTGCGAAAATTTGAGATCGGTTTTTTACATCATGGCGTGAAAATTCTATGATTTTTCATAATTAGTTTTTCATATTATTTAATAGTTTTTATAGAAAATTATGAATTGCTACAAGAAATAACAAAAATTTACGATTTGTAAAATCTAGTTGTAGTTTTTCATATTTTTCTAAGAAAATTACAAATTTCTACACATAATTATGAATAGCTACAATTTTGTACGAAAAAATAGGAAAATCTGCAACCCCATTACCAAGGTTTAGTTATTCACAATTTCGAATAAGTTTTTGTAAGAAATTACGAACTTCTACAAAGTTTAACAAACATGTAATTACATATTTCTATGAAAAATTAGGAAAATGTAGAACCCCAAATCGATAACTTTCTACAAATTAATATGAAAATATTATTCTTGTAAAGCGCTGTAGTTTTTCATCAACAATTTTTCCAGAGTATTTAGATTTTCTAAATTTTGAAATTTTTTGAGAACGGTGAGAGATACGCGAAAAACTGAGTTAGTTTTACCGCTCGCCTCCGACTTGTGCTGAAAACATTCCCCTCATAGAAATGAAAAGATCCTAGTTATGCAATATACTTTATGTGTTAAATTATATTATTAATAGAAGGAACAAAAGAGAGAACGGGGACATGACAGCAATGTTTGTGGATTTTAAGGCGGCGTTTGACTCATTGAACAGGGATGAGATAGACAAAGCTATGGAGAAGGAGATAAGTGAAGGTTTGAGGAAAAAGTGGCTAGAGGGTTGTCCTCGAAGCCCACTACTGTTTATTATATTAATTTCAGACTTGGAAGAGGAGATGAAGAGAAAAGGACTAAGGATGGGGAGGAGTAAGACTAGAAGAAAAAATATATACACTAGCATATGCGGATGATATAGTGACGTTGGCGGAGAATGAAGAAGGAATGGCGAGTTTAATTACGGGGTTAGAAAAATACTTGGATAGGAAAAAAACTGAGGTTTAATACGGACAAAACGAAGGTAATGAGGTTTAAAAAGGGGGTGGCAGAAAGAAAAAATGGACAGCGAGGTGGAAAGATGAAAAGTTAGAGGAAGTAAAGAAATTTAAATATCTCGGTTTTATCATGCAAACGAATGAGAAGCGTGAAGCGCATATTAGGGAAAGGATTAAGAAAACGGCGGGGGTAATGATACAGATATAGGGAACAGGAAAAAGAAGGTTTCAAAAAGATTGGAAAAGGCGAGTGAGGTTGTTTGATACGTTGGCATGGTCCGCATTAGGCTATGGGGCAGAGATATGGGGGTGAAAGAAGAGAAAGCAGATAGAGAAGTTTCAAGAGAGATATGGAGATGGACATTAGGGGTAGACTGCAGAACTCCGGCTTATATGCTAAGAGAAAAGGCGCAAAGGGATAAATTAAGAACAACGGCTGGAAAGAAGGCGTGGAAATTTGAAGAGAAACTAAGGGAGGAAAAGGGAGGGAGTTAGCGAGAAAGTGTTACAAAGAGATGGAAGAAAGAGGAAAGAGGGCAGTAGAGTTAACGCGTTGGGAAGAAGAGAGAAAGGCAGATGATAGAGATAGATGGGAAAGGATAGGGGAATCAAGATACAATAAATGGTATAAGGTGATAAGAAGAGAATGATCGCCAAAATATCTGGAAAGAGGATGGGGGGAAAATAGATGAACAAGAATAGCTAAATGGAGACTGGGAAATCAAGTAAAAGAAGCAATGTATTGGGCGAAGGATGAAAAGATAAAATGCAGAGTACATATACATGAATGGGTAGAGGAGACATAGGAGCATGTATGAGATGGTTGTATGAGAGGAAAGGAGGAGAGGGGAGGATGGCAAGAGAATGTTAAGAAAATTTTAGGGGAAGAGGGACTGGGAGACGAATGGATGAAGGAGGTAGAAGAAGCTAGAGGAGTGAAAGAAGAAGAATGAGGAAGTGTGGGAGGAAGAGAGTGGAAAGCATGAGTGGAAAAGAGAAAAGGAACGAAAGTTATGTAAACCCTAAGGGGACACATTATGAACAAAGAAAAAGAAGAAAAAGTGTACAAGCCATTCTACGAGAAAGTACGAAAATCTAAGATTTTTTAGATTTTCGTTAAAATTCTTAAAAATTTTCATAAAAATTATAAAAGTTTTCGTACAAATTCATAAAAACTATTTCCACCAGGGAATTTGAACGGCTTTTCAATATGTAATGAATTCTAAACAATTCTCACTAATATTATTATACAATGTAAAAAAAGAATTCTGGAATTATAATCATATTATTTATTTTAGTAAAAAAATCAATTCGTATCAATTCGCAAATTTGAAACTCGCCGTGAAGTACTAAACTAATTATTAAGACTTTAAATTAGGCGCGAATGAAAAAAAAATTCTGTCATTTTTTCAAAAGCCTATGACTTTACCTGGTTTTCCAGAACTTTTCCAAATCCCATGACTTTTCAAGGTCTTTCAAGTCTTGTAGCAACCCTAAGTAATGGTAATGCAAAAAAAAGTTTCTTTTTTCTCTAAATTTATTTCAAACACTTTTAGTGACTACAATCATACAGAATTTTATAAACTTCTAACAACAGTTTATTGAAAATTCCCTGACTCTTTCCGGTTTTCTCTGACATTCCTAACTTTCCCTGGCCAATTTTAAATTCCCTAACTTTCCAGAATTCCTTAACCTGTAGCAACCTTGATTATCTGAAGAAATGCCTAGGGTGGACATTTCAAAGCAGAAAGATATTATTATTTCTCTTCATTCTTTTCAAGCTCCCAATGGTGTCTAGTGATAGAAATTGGTCTTTTAATATTATTTTTAATTTTGTAAACAAATGCCCAGTGTGGACATTTAAAGGCAAAAAAAATCTTTTTACATTCTCATCCTGAATGAGAAGGTAATAGTTTTATGTAAGATTTGGCATCGCCGGTTTCCAAGTTTCATCAAATCGCCACGTTTTGGGACCCCCTGAGTGAGAAAAAAGGGGGTTTACGAGAGTGCCTGTCTGTGTGTCTTTGGTCACGATAATTTTCGAAAGAATTATGGGATTGGATTGTGCTTTGACATACTTCCCCTCAAGTCATGTTACCAGAGATGTTTAGTAAGGAAAATTAGTCATTCAACATTATTTGATGATTTTATAAACAAATTACCAGTTAATTACCTACATTATTTTGAAAAAGACCAGATTTAAGAATTGAAAAAAATTTTTGCACGCGAACCTAAAACTTTTTTTTGGGACACACAGAATGAATGTAACAAGTTTCAAGCTTCTACTAAAATTTGAGCCAAAAGATGTACCGCTCTGCTACTAGAAGGTAGGATTTAATCTACGAATAGCAGTAGCACAATACATTTGAAAATAAGACTTACTTCCTGATCATCGTTGACCTTGAAAGATGAACATTTGCGCCAGGTGGTATTAAAAATAGAAATAATTCAAAAGTAGAGAATGATTGTAATATACAACTATAACCTCTAACTGTATTTTGGAAGAAAACACTAATATTTCTACTTTAGTTTAAGGTTAAAAGTTAAAAGTATAGCAATCAATCACCTCCAAACTTTCATATCCCTCTAGGAAAAATTTCTTTCATCTGGATGGGGCGTTTTAGAGCTTTTCTTCGATCAAATCACAAATTTTCACTTTTGAAGGTCAATAATGACTTCAAAAATGAATTATTTTTTCCTGTACAATTTAGGGCTTACTCTTCGATAAAATGAAAGTAATTTCACGGAAATAAATAAAAACGGCCCAGCGCGACCTCTAAATATATTTTTTTAATTAAAGCAAAAAATATGTTTGTTTTTTTTTTTCATTAAAAGGAACAAAATTCCGGGCTAAACATTAAAAAAATTGAAAATATGTATTTCTATTGGGCTCCCTATTATGCTACCTACAACATTTTAATTTAAAATTGTTAAATTTTTTAATTATCATTGAAAAACTGAATGAGAATGAAACATGCTTCATTTCTAATTATTATTTCTAATAAATTTTACATGTAAAATAAAACAGGCTTGTTAATCGGAAAAGTGTTAGAAAATTTTTTAAAACACGGATTGAGATCGTTTACGAAATTGTGAAGAGTAGTTAATTAGACTTAAAAGGCTATAACTTACGTGTTCCTTCAACTTGCTCTTAAGCTCGGTAATGTGAGTTTCTCGTTTTTCTACCGTGTGATTCATCTTAGCATCCAACGATTCGCGGGTGGCGGTTATGAAAGCGGCACTCAACTCGTCCTTCTTGCGAGCAGCTTCTTCGATTTTGCTGAGACGAGAAGCCAAAATTGCGAGTTTATTAGCCTCTAAAGAGAGCCTTCTCTCTTCAGCAGCCTTCAGCTTATCATCAATATTGGTTTGCTGAGTAGGAGTTGTTTGAGGAGGAGAAGGTGCTCTCTTCACTGTCGGCTCTGCCAGGATCACCTCGTACCGCAATCCACCTTTCGACTTCTCTTGACATCGGATTTCAGTCGCTGAGAAATATAATGTCAGTTAGTTACACTTATCAAAAGTTGGATTATACATATGAAATTTCAATCTTCTACAGATAGACATAATGATAGACATATTGAAACATAAAAAAAATCTGCCCGCTTCGCGGGAACATTCTCATCGCGCGCAACTCGCTTCGCGCTCGGTGTTATATGTTCTGCACGTACAAATTAAAATTTTTTTTTTTGATCTTAAATGAGAAAGGAAATTTATTTACTCAAGACTCTATCGGCCTTAAGGAATACATTCTCATCATAATAATCGCGCTTTGCGCTCAATTTTCTGCGCTCGACATATAATATATACAAATAAATAGTTAAAAA
>JAUMHM010000016.1:9029897-9041631 GCA_032362435.1 Melikaiella ostensackeni
CCCCCCCCCCCCCCCCCCCCCCCCCCCCCCCCCCCCCCCCCCCCCCCCCCCCCCCCCCCCCCCCCCCCCCCCGCCCGGTGAAGTACTAATCTCCATGTATGGAAAAAGCATCACGCAAAGGGGGATAAAGTTTCTGAAGAATGTATCAGGTATTATGTGAATGGCCCGCAGCTAATTGAATCGGTTATCGACCTTTTGTTTTTCAATTAGTCATATTTTTAACTAATACAGATTTAGCCAAGAAAAATGATTAAAAATGTAGAAGGCGTTATTTTACTTCTTAGAATTCAAGTGTTTGATCACAACCGAATAAATTAAAGTCGAGATAAATTGACCTGAATTGAAGGTAATATCGAAATGACAGAAGCAAGAAAAAAGGTCCAAAATGCTGTACAGTGTAATTATATTGCCATTAAGTTTTGCATCAATTAATTAATATTTTGATGGCTTAGTATTCCTATAATATTTTATAAGAACTATTCTTCATAAAAACGAATACATATATTTTTAAAGATAATTTTCATTAAGGCTCTCTATTTTTTAAAATAATATATTGCATAAAATTTTCAATATTTTAATTTATACAAATTAATGAATTGTAAGAACTGGTGATGATGAACCAACAAGATTGGTAATTTTTTTACTCATTTATGAAATAATTTTTAAAAAGCTAAACATTTACTGATAATTTTGTTTGTTTAGAAAATTTAAAAATTCGTTAACATTTTTTTGTATTTTTCCTATTCATCAAAGTATTTTCTGATACAAATTGTACCTACCTAAAACAAAAACGATGACTCCATTCACACTGAATGCAAATTTTATAATTTAAAAGAGATGTGATTTAATGAGGGAATATCTCATTCAATACATCTATAAGTATACGATTTTTCATTTTAGAAATCAATCAGGAGTAATTTACATTGATTCGAAGGTGTATTTAAAATGTTTTTAAAATTGTTACATTGTTAATAATAAAAACATCGAATGTTACGTCTAGAGGAATATAGTCGGATATAATTCCGAAATTTTAAGCCTAGAACGAACCCTCTGTCTCTCTGTATAGTGACGATAGGTTCAGTATGGGTCACATAGACTACCCTCCAAAAATTGTCATTTTGACCTTACCTCATGAAAACGCGAAAAAATCGACAAACTGGGCCCTTTTCAAGTGACGCGCACATTTTATTTTGTCAATACTTCAGAAAATTGAAAAAAAAGATACCACCTTATCCTCAGAAAAGATGAATTATCGCGACTTTATAAACTGATTATACAGCAAAACGCCTATACTTTTAATTCACATTACATAAAGAGCATCGTTAAAGACACTACTAACGCATTATTGTTGTTTCATCAACCTCGTTACGGCTTTGATACACCGAAAATGTCTTAATATACATCCATTACTCAGCGACAAATGCATAATAATTTAAATCAATTGAAAGTATTTTGAATTGCAGAAAGGAACTCTTTCATTTATTGTATAACTTATATACTTATTGTGAAATAATTTAATATCATTTAATAAGCCTCTGACCTCAATAAATTCATAAACGATGTATTATTTGAAATGACATTTTTTCAAGTTCATATTATTATTTTCTTGGCGCGGAATATAATTTTATTCAACATAAAATATTTAAATAAAGTTATTACTAGTTCCAAGTTTTTTTTGCAAAAATAGTTAGATCTCTCTATCAAATTTGAATATCAAAAATCTAGAGCACGGACAGATGCAATACGAAAGGTGCTGGGGAATGCAGAGAATTTGAGACTGTATGTCTAAAATGAACATCACAGATTGTTAATTGGAACGAGTACCTATATTAAGAGAAATGGAAAGTCGATTAAACCTGATTTTCTACAGTTCAAGATGAGCTTTGCCTAGAAATCTAGAAATAAAAAGTTTCCCTTCTGTTTTGCAGCACCAACGTTTCACCCGATACATTGATACATACATACGTTTCTTGTATGTAGATTGTAGCTGGACAATCGGGTTACCCCACGCATTTCAAAGACCCTGTTCTTTGATGACCTGTATGTAGAGTGAATTCTAAGTAAGGGATACACGAACTTGAATCGAACTAAACATTCAGCTTCAAGAATACTTGACTTCTAGAGAAAACACTTCTCATTTGCGAGATGCCGGTCAGCAATGAGGAATTTTCACAAAAACGGAGTAATTTCATTTTCTACGAAGGAAAGCCCGGATCTTCCTACACTTACTTTTCTTCATTTTATTTCTATTTAACTTAAAATGATATTGAAATTGTAAACAAGTAGATAGTAAAATTACTTGGTAATTCTTTATAATATTTAAATTAATTATAATATTAATTCGAATTGCTTATTGACTTTGTTTTAATAATCAGCATAAAAACCAAATTATTTTAAAACTCATTAATTCAACATTTTATCCAAAGTTTTTAGCATTTATAATTTATTGTGAATCTTTTCAAAATGAAAGATTAACTGCAGTTGACAACAGGATCGCATGCCCAGTCGGCCCAGTCATCGAGGACGAGAATTGAGGGCTCTGACCTCACACACACTTCTTTCTTTGAATTTAGGGTGCGTACACATTCGCCAGAGTACTGAACGTGTATACCGTTTTATCGAAAATAGATTATTTTTACATTATTTATTCAATCACTATACAAATTATTTTTTTTTAATTGTACATTTAATTAAGTATTTTAGAAATAGTTTAGATAAAATTTAATAAGCAACTTGTATTCTTAGGTAATTTTTCATTTGATAAATATAAGGTTTTAAAGATACCATATTAAATTTGTATCTACTACATAAAATTTATCATAACAATATTATAGCGAATGTGAATTATGAATACGGTAAAATGCGTACCCTCATCCTTGGCGATCATTTCCACGGTTGTAGCCATTGATTCTTCTGCCTAAAAGAAAATTTGATTTAGTAATAAAACCTAAGTAAAAAGTAAATTTTATTTAATTAAGTTTAAATCAAGATTCTTTAGATTACAAAATAATTTTCTAGATTAAAAACCACTTGGTTAATATTTTTGTCACAAGAGTTGCAAAAATTTGACACATCTTTTGGTATCAATATTATGTAAAAACTTGATTAAAATCCACTAATATTTAGACTCTATGACACATGATATTGCTACTGAAAGACAGTTTTCCGGTAGCTAAAACCAAACTTAAATTTTCGACTCATCTTAAAAAAAAATTTTTTAATCCCAAACAAAGGTACCTGCTCTTACGAAAGTGAATGAAAAAAGTCAATCTTTCACAATTTCTGCGAGATGCTTTGAAAAACAATGGAAACTTTCAAAACCATTTTATTGAAAAAAAAAGAAAAAACGAATAAATAAAAAATTGGAAAAATTATAAGAATATAGACCAAATTAGTTTTTGCACAAGACTAAAGTATAATCGCTCCAAAATAATCAAATTTATTAATTACAAAAATAATTAATATTTTAGTGGTTACATATAATATTCACAAAATCAATTTAATTCAGAAGAACACATTTTACCAAAGCCCTAATTATATCTTCCCTTTAATAATATATTCAACATCCGATAGAAACATTTGCCTAGAGATTGGCGGGACGGGTTAAACCACGGACATAGGAATAGCAGGGAACTAGCCGTACACTTCAACACGCCAGCACGGGGATTGATGCCGCGCGTGGGAGGGGGCTCGACCATTGGGTCTACAAATGCATGGGGAGTAAGTGAGAGAAGGAGAACAAACTGCTCTTTTTCTCTCAATACCGATTTAGCATACCAAGATGGCCCACAGCCCCACTCATTGCAACAACCCCGCTGTGACGGCCACAACCCCCACAAACCATCTTATTCGAATGTCCATGGGTTAAACTTTTCATTGTTTGCTTCGACTACATTCTATAAGGTAAGTCGTAATTCAATTCCACCACATGCGACTACTCGTCTTTCTGCCCTGCAATTTCTCCAATTTGTCAAAATTTTTCAATAGGCTGAAAAAAAATTCTCGTTCCCGAATATCATCCCACTGACTATTTTTAAACATAAACAAAAAAGCCATGCTCAAAAAGATTCTATTTTTCATTCAAAATAAAAGGACTACTACACGTCAATGATTTTATATATCACCTGTCATTTATAACTTTTGAAGGCATTTAAAAGACAACTAAAGAAACTCTAAAAAGAAATCACACCACTAATTAATTATTGATATTACGTAGTATCAATTTTTCATCTTTTAATTGGAGTATGTCGGTTAAATATCCACGAATCGTTCCCAACGGACATTCCTTTGTGAGAAATGTGTCTCTTTGTCCTCGAGTTGTCTGGAGTTTGACGGCGTCCTTACAAAATTCACGATGTAAACATTAGTTCTAAAACAGGCAACTTTGACTTACTTGTGAAAAAGCTGCAGAATATTATTTCTAGATGCGGTATTCAGAATGATTCTTCAATTTCCAGAGTTCCTGAGGATCAACCTGTTATAAAGAGAACAAAATTCACTGATACTTTCTGAACAGCCTAAACGAAAGACCAGCGAAAACGAGTCGCTTTATGCAGTATCGTTTGCTTTGTATACACATTGCCACAGATGCACTGAACGTGCGTACGTACACACACTATTGAAACTTGACTTTCATTGGCTGCCACAGTTATGGAGCAGACATGATTGGTGCGTTTGAATTTGAAATCTTGCTTGCTTCGGAAGATGGAAGGAAAGGAGAATTTCAAAGGCTTCTCCCCAGCTCATCTCTCCCTCTGTACACACATGCAACATGCCAATTTTTTACCGCATTTGCAGATATGCTTTATAATAGTTTAAAAGTAAAATAATCTCAAGTAATATACATCGTTTAAATAGTCCAAGTAAATATAGACTGCTCTCAGCTCTCATCAAAAATTTGCACATTTTACTCTGAGAAATTCAAATCTAACATAATTCATATTTATATATGTATGTGTTAAAAATTTGAATATATTATCTGGAGAGTGTTCAAAAACAGATGAAGTTTTGAATTTTTAAAATTGAAATTCCGTACAAAAAGTTCTTCATATTTTTCTCTCGTATAGTTTTTTGGGTGAAAAATATTTCTTCCACGATTTTTTTAAATTGAAATTTTTGAACGGCTGCAGCTATTCAAAAATGTCAGTTTCAAACCAAATCAAATGTTGCAAATATTAATGAAAATGGGTCGCAATTTTTTATATATTCTGGAATGTTTTCTGCACAAATAAGCATTCGAAATTTTTAAAATATTAATTTGGTAACAAATTAGAACTTCTACATTTTATTTCGGAAGGTTATTTTTTAATTTTCAATTGAAGCTAATGCAAAATTTTTAAATAGAAGTGACATCTCTGAGAGCTAAAAATTATGGGAGTTTCCCGTAATAAAAGCCACAACATGAAAAAATTACCAAAGAAAAATAATTATTCTCTGGGGTAGTTAAGTTATGTCCTAAGAACAAAAAGAACGAATAGAATTAATTTTTGCCACCGCTTAACGACTTGAAATTATATTCTGAAAAATATCAAGGTTAGGGTGCTTCGAAAATGTACCTTATTTTTAAATTTATTTTGGCACCCCTAGAAATTCTTTCTTTTAGTGAGAACATAACCTGTGCATTGTTTCAGAATTTAAAAAAAAGACTTTTATAGAACGCCCAAGATCACTTTAACTCAAAATGTGTATTTTGAATTAAATGAACGCCGTCTGTTCGTTATCTCGCGCATAGATTGTATTCCCTACAGTAAAATTTTAAACTCCGATTTTTTCAGATTTTTAGAATAATACTTAGAGGTCGTCCAAGGTCATTTTCTTTAGAAAATGTTAAAACAGTATCAAAAAGATGTGAAAAATTATTAAATAGATTTTTTCGCTGAAATATACAAGCGTAAAAGGGTGCAGTGGCGGACTGGGTACCCAAGAGCGCGGTATGGAAAAGACCGTTTGGGGCGCCAAAGAAATATATCGATGGGTCCTAAAAGAAAGTACGCAACTCACGGCGATGGATAGAAATTATCGCGGTGACGGATAAAAACTACGCAGCTCCAAAAGTATTACTTTTTTCAGAAGATGATTACGAACGTTTAACAAAAGTTCACAATCTAAATTTGATATTTTACGAAAAGAATAATCTTTTTCTTTTGTAAATTATCAAATTTGAATTGTGAACTCTCATTCATTGTTCGTAATCCTCTTTTGAAAAAATGATACTTTTGGAGCTGCGTAGTTTCTATCCGTCAACGAGAGTTACGTACTTTCTATCCGTCGCTGTGAGTTGCGTATTTTCTTTCAGGACGCATCGATATATACTATCGGTGCCCCTGAGAAGTATATGGACGCCTCGTAAAAATCAAATTTTTTAAACGGGAATATACTTTAGAATTATAAAGTTTAAGGGAAAAAGAAAAAAAAATTAGAAAAAACTGTATCACTAGTAATACAAGCGTATTTGTGCAAGCCAGGCGTATTTTTTTTCTTGTATACTCTTTCCTTTGCAATCTAGAATATATAATATAATAATATATAGAATATTTATATTTATATAGAATATTTTTTAAAATCAAGCCAAAGAGGCCTGCAAGCACCTTCAAGGAAAGGTTTCGTAAGCTACAGGATTCAAGAGTAATTTTTATGACTCTCACCTTGAGCCGTTTCCGAGGAAAATCGGACTTATGGAAAAGCTTCCAGCATAGTGCTCTAACAAACTATGTTTCCTCATTTTTTAAATTTTGTAATCACTGACTTCAAGGAAAGAAAAGTATGTTGTAAATGTTGTAATCATTTTTTTATCGTATTTCTGCATGACAAGAGTTTCAATTAGAGCCGTCCCCGAGGAAAATCGGAGTATAAGAAAATCTTCTAGCTCTTATAAAGATACCCGCGCTCTTTAAATAATTCGCACATTTTATATTGTGAAAACACTACTTTAATTCATTTCAAGACTTTACCGAAATTATCAATATTTAAATTTTTGAATTTGTATTCATAACTGGATAAAAATTTTATACTGCATTTTATTTAAACGAATTTACCAATAAAATTTAACTTAATTATAAGCTTAACATGTTACATACTGAAGAAATAGAAAATTTATGTTCTAAATAAAATTTAAATAATATTCACAAAAGTACAAATTCGGGGATCTCAAATTTTGTTCACAAGAATTACGTGAAAATTTTCTTTTAGAGTCAAAACGAATTTCTTAATTCCGGAAACCGAAATTTGTATACATTTAAATTGTCTTTAAAGAGCACTCATCCTGCCTGCCCTTCAATTTAATTAAAATGAATATTTGTTGAATACTTCTGAATCTTGAAACTCTCGACATTGAAAATGATTCTATGACTATACAAATTTTTCCATTAAAATGCATAAAATATTTAAAAATAAAAAATTACATAAATTATTATTATTTCCCTAAATTTATGTCCGCTAAATTTAGTACTGTCAAATGAATATAATGAATGATAATTTTAAATATTGAACCTAGATAGAATTGCGGAGTAATATTAACAGATTTTTAGAACTTTTTTCTTTGTCCAACGGTTATTCAAACTTCAAACCACAAACAAACAAAAATCCAACCTGGATGATTCACAGTATTCTACACAACAAACGTCAGTTAACGTTATTTCAGTTGGTTCAATCGCGTGGGAAGAAGTGGACTGTAGCAGGTATAGGAATAAAGTTTTCCGTAAAAGGCGAAGGCGGCAGTAACAGGTTTTCAATAAAGATTTATCTCACAATACGTCACGAGACTTTAACGAATTTCGGACGTTCCTCCCTCCTTTTTAATGGTATTATTTACTCTACAAAATATAGAGCCAATAGACTTTTCCATAAAGATATAATAATATAAAATAAATAAAATAAATATATAATCGATTCAAAAATACTATATCATCTTGCAAAGCACAGCGCACTTTCTGCTCGAAAGTCAGTGCTATCTGTTGGTAAAGGAAACCCGTAACATTTTCAATTCACACACTTGAATAATTTTTCTTAACTTTTAAGTTCAATACATAATTTGATATGTATTTTAAACATCATTTATCTTAATTCAGTTAATCCAAGTTCGCTACAAAAATCATAAGGCTTTAAAATTTGAATTTTTTTAAATTTCGGAGGATTCGAAATTTACTTTTTGAATTTTCGATGTCTTTTCAAGATACATTTGAAAACTCTTTATTTGCTTTTTGTGACAATGTCACTTACAATCAGTCTCTGAATGGAACTCATAGTTAATTGTCACTAGGGTAACTTAATGTAGGAAATAAAAAGACGAATTAAGAACTATGGAGAAGAATGAGTTTACTTTAAAAGAATACAGTTGACCTTAAAAAAGACTCAATTTATTCTCGCATCATTTTTTCCTTTTGCCTGGCCAACTTCTTCTTGCTCAGTTTCTTTTTGGAAGGCTCTTCTTCGGTTGCCTTTGCCACTACATCTTCCTTTTCAGTCAAGATTACTTCTATGTGTGCTGGACTGCTCATATAGGCTGAAAAAAAGAGTGAAAAAATACATTAATTATTTGTGAATTCCAAAGTAAACATGAAATTTCTGAACAAATAAGGGTTACGCTAGTATATGGATCAAATCAATCAATCAAAATATGGATGAAATCAAAAGTGCAAACTTTTCGATGCTTTAAAAATAAAGGAATGACTAAAAGTAAATGCTTACGATTGATTCGTCCATGGGCTCTGTAGGTTCTTCGGCGAAGACAAGGGGCGTGGTTGACTTGGATGTGTTCGATAACTAAACGATCAACTTCTAATCCCCTCAAATCAGCATTACTTTCAGCGTTTTTCAATAGCTGGAGCAGAAACTCAGCTGATTTTTTTGGCCACCGACCTAAAAGCAAAAAAAATTTTTTTTTAATCTCTACAAATTGAAATGGTACAATATCAGGGTTGCTACAAAATCCCAATTTCGAAATTCTCTGACTTTTCCGTGACCAATTTTTCATTTTCCCTGACCGTTATAAATTTTTCTTTCAGACATAAAAACAACTTTATACCTAGGAGATTAATAATGTTAATGCAAAAAATGTTTGTTTTTAAATTTATCTCAAACATTTTTAGTGATAACAGTCATACAGAATTTTATAAACTTCAATTTCATTTTTTTGAAAATTACCTGACATTCCCTGACCTTCTAGAATTCCCTGACCTGAAGCAACCCTGAATATACATTTGGCTAATATAAGCATAATGCTAAAAAACTTGCAATCCTTTCTGCAATCTGCACAAATTAGATCAAAGCATGAAGTTTACGTGTACACCATTTGCACCTTAAGACAATTTTTAGAATGACCAAAACTGTATTCAAAATATTTTATTGTAAGAAATCGCCAACTTTTGAAAATTACATATTTTAAACTAATATATTCTACTTTAATATTTTTATTTTGGTGGAGTTTTTCTTAGACTTAGATATTTATTCGAAATTCACTGAAGAACCGAAAAAAGGTTCTAAATGGAAAAAATGGCAGCCGTTCTCTCTAAAAAAAAAACCAGTTTCCTTTGTGGAAATGTGTTACAAGATAATGTATTTCGAACTTGAATATGCTCTTAATACATAGACTAGAGTATTCTATCAATACCCCACACTCACTCGATAATGTCACGATGTGATGTGGTGGAATCTAAAGCATAGTTTATATCGAGTTTCGGTTCATAAACGTTTTTCAGCGCATAAGTGGTGAGAAAATTGTGCTATCTTTTTGCAGAATTTTGCAGGAATTAAAGTTGGAAATATAGCGAATTTTTCGATTCCAATTTCAATTCCTGGGTATTGGCGATTTTTTTTCAAGTGCATTTTTGTCACTGAAATGTTTTCAAGTGTTTGAAGGAATTCTTCTCCTATTTACGCAAGTGTAAAATTTTTTTCCAGAAACAGGGGTGAATTAACAAGAAATTATCTCTCAGAAAATGATTGAACAAATTTCGCAAAAAATTGAAAGACGTTTTTGACCTCCAGAAATATAAAAAAAAAATGAAACACAAGAAAATGTAAAAACTCTGCTAACAAGAAATTTTGTTAACTCAGAGTGTCCACTACTTTTATGATTTTCGTCTCCCGGCTTTCTCCCGTTAGAAATTCGTGATTTCTCCGGCTTAAAAAAACTGATATACAGGTATGTGTCCTAAACTACGACTTAAGACAGATTTATGTGTACACGCCTTCGATAAACGTTAAATTAAACTAAAATCTTACATAAATCAAAGAATAAATGAGTCTTTATGAAATCTTCAAAAGATTTCAAAATATTTCACAAAGATTTCAAAAGAATTCACAAAAATGTCAAAGACGTATTTGCCCAACAATAGTAAGCCCTTCAAATTTCAATCCGATCGGATATCTTCTGTGTATAGACTTAAAAATTCAAATTTTTTAAAATTGAAAAAAAAATTCTATGGGCCAGAAAATTATGTTTAATTTTTGTTAGGTACAGTTTTTGGTAGTGAATAATAATAATAATATAAAATTAGGAAAAAAAATTGTGTTCGAGTTAGCAATTTTTTTAAATGTGCAAAAAACGTGTTTTTTGGATTGTGTTAATTGCACTTTTTTTAAATTTAAATATGTCGTACCTAAATTTTTTTTAGTTGTGATCAAAGAAACATGTGATTATTTTTTTTATTATAAAAAAGGCATTTTTCCTGATTTCAAAATTGTAAATTTGGCATTTTTGAGCAAATTTACATCTAGCACACCAGAAATTTGTTTTTCATGATAGCAGGAGAATGGCATATTCCTTTAATTCAACCTGAAAAATTTTAAGCACGTGTTTAAATATTTTCAAAAAAATGTTTAGTTAACATAATGAAAAAAATGTTTTTTTTTACATTTCAAGAAACTTCTTAATTGAGCACAAATTTTGTTTTTTAAATTCTTGTTTTATATTATTACTCACTACCAAAAAATGTACCTAAAAAAATTCAGCATCATTTTTTTGCCAATGGAAAATTTTTCCAAAATTTTAATTTTTAAATCTATACAAAGAACAGAAAATAAATCGAACTAAAATTTGGAGGGTTTACTACTGTTCGGAAAATACAACTTACTTTCACCCAATATTAGAATCCGCTGCTCGCGAAAAAGTTATTTTTTCGGCCCACGTATAGGATCCCTTGAAGGAATCCATATAGGATCCTATATAGGCTCTACGTAGGCTACTACGTACACTCTTCATAGATTCCTATAGGTATGACCTATATAGGAAATGAAATAATATCCTACATAGAGTCCTGCATAGTTTCCTACATAGGAAACTATACATTCCCCTAAGGGTTCCTACATAGATTTCAACACGGAGAGAAATTACTTGTGGCACGCACTTGAGACCAACAAGTGGTCAGCACTTGGACTTCTTCAAATGGTAAGAGCAAGAAGTTCGAGTGATAAAAGCATGAAATTCATGCTCGACGCACTTGGTATTGTCCACGCAGTGGATTGAGCTTCAAGCATAGTCACTAAGATGACTTTTAGTGACCACTAGACGGGCCAACTGTGAAACTCAAGCGTTGGGCACGTGCAAGCCTTTCGGACGCACAAGATTTCTCGTGCGCCGCACTCGAAACTTCCATCGTTGGATGCATGGAGGACGTATGCGTCAGGCACATGGCGCTCGTGTGTTTGCAGCATGAGCAGGGCTGCCACAGACTAATGTACTTGAAAAAAGTGCAAAAAGTGACTAAAAGTGACTACTGTTCCCACAAAAAATATA
>JAUMHM010000016.1:9064795-9075515 GCA_032362435.1 Melikaiella ostensackeni
ATCAGCGCGTCAAAATACGTAGGTATACGTAGTTTGATGGGTTTTGGAGGTACACCCTAATCGGAAGTTTATCCAATTTTTTTTACCAGATTCTTGGAGAAAATTGTTCACAATAATTACTCTATAACGTGTCTTGCGCTTCGCACTCGAATAAAGTATGTCCAAAACGCGAATTTTCTATATTATGTTAAACTCCATTATATTGAACGTCTGATACATTAATTTATGTACCTAGGTCTCGTGCTCCAGTTTTAGACGAAAATTTTTGCCGTTAAACATGTTATTGTATCCTGTCATTTCCCCATAAATTGAAAGTTATTTTTTCCAATGTCCTTTTCCCGATTGAAACAAAAACTGCTTGTCTCATCAAAAAATGGTCGAAAGGAAATTTGTAGATCTAATTTAGGCGAACAATTTTTACATGAAGCATGTTATTGTATTTTATGACATTTTTCCAAAAATAACATTTTTAATTCTCAATTTTATTTTTCAAAATTAAAACAAGAAATACACGTCGTATAAAAAAAATGATCAGTAACAAATTTGAAAACCCTTTTTAGGTGAATAATTTTGTTATTAAACATTTTACTGTATCTTGTATCGTTTTTCCACAAATTTAATTTTTTTATTTTACGTCTTATTTTTCATGATTAAAACGAAAAGTACGCATCCTATTAAAAAATGGTCAGTAAAAAATTTGTAGATCTTTTCTGGGTGAATAATTTTTTCATGAAACATTTTATTGTATCTGTTGTCGTTTTTCCAAAAATTTAATTTTTTAATTTCAAGTCTTATTTTTCATGATCAACGCGAAAATTACGCATCTTATTAAAAAATGGTCTATAACAAATTTGTAGATCTTTTCTGGGAGAATAATTTTATCATTAAACATTGTATTGTATCTTGTCTCGTTTTTCCAAAAAAAAAATTATTTTATTTTTAATGTCATTTTTCACGATTAAAACAAAAACTACGAATCCTATTAAAAAATAGTCAATTACAAATTTGTTGATCTTTTCTGGATGAACAATTTTATCTATTCATTTTTTTCGTATCTTGCATAGTTTGACCGCAAAATGGAATTTTTTATTTTTCAGTATTTTTTTTTGTGTTTAAAACCAGAACCGTTGGTCAAAAAAGACTGGTTAACGAGCTTGACATTTCTTTTCGGTCCCTAAAAACGTGTGACAAAGCACAATCCAATCCGATTAGTCTTTCAAGAGTTATCCAGTATACAGACGACCACGACGTCTACGACATCAGACAGACAGACACCATCGTAAAACCTATTTTTTTTCGGATTTAGGGGGTCTCGAAATATGGAGATTGAATGAAATCCGCGAAAGTCAATTTTACATACACTGGAACCTCGATTTATTTTCCCTCAATTTACTGTCTTCCTAGAATGTCTGCCGGCTCACATTCGGTGATGTGGTGTCGAAGACGTCGAGAGAGAGGATTGCCGCCGGCCTCGCATTCGTGGGTGGGGAGGTCCGAGGGGCCGAGAGAGAGAGGCGCGCGAGCTCAGTAGAGTTACGCAGTTCCCCCTGATTGTTTAGATCGTAGAAATTCTTGGATCGGAGTCACGGTCGTCGAGGCAATGCCCGAGACTCAAACTAAATTGAGGTTCCAGTGTAAAACCAATACCTTCTCATTAAGATGAGAATGTAAAAAATGCTTGAGAAAACGTCGAATTTGGATTAAAATATTATTTCAATGTTGACAGAAAAATTTATTACTGTATGTGGATTTGTTATTACTGAGAAAAAAATTAATGTAATCCCACCAAAAACACTACGTCTGAAAAATTTCCTCCAAGTACATGACTATTAATATTTTATTTATGTATGTTAACGGTGAATAATGTTGCGAAATAAAAAAATAATGCCAAGTACGAATAGTAGAAAATTTATGAATAGAAGTGTTTTTAAATAAAAGGAATTAGTTCAATGAATTATTTTATTAAACCATTTTTTTGTTTGATAAAAAAATTAATAATGTAAAGGAATGAAAAAGAATTTGGTGAGCCTATTATTGTCTTTAAATAATAAACATAAGTGTGCTAATATAACAATAATAATAATAAATTATCTTACAGGCCCGCCAAATGTTTCTTTTTATTCCTCTACACTATAAAATTTTTTTTATAAAACAAAAAAATTATTTAATAATCTAATTCACTGAATTAATTCCTTTTATTAAAAAACACTTCTATTCATAAATCTACTACTCGTACTTGGTTTTATTTTTTAATTTCATAACTTTGATTACCTTTTCATATAAATAAATAAAATATTAATAGTCATGTACTTGGCGAAATTTTTTCACACGTATTGTTTTTTGGTGGGATCCGGGTAAGTTATTGAATATTAATTTGTTCGTATACTAATGTAAAAAAATATCCAAATATTGAGTAGTCAAAATCAAATAATAATTTTCGTTTCGGAGAGGCCGAATATTTATCATAGTTGTGAAATCGCAAACACAAAGGACTTTCACAAACTTCGACTTGCTTCTTTTTGGTGTTCTTTTGGGGTCCTTTTACTACTGCCTCATTATTATAAACTGAAGATTGTTTTTTATTTTAAGGACGCTGGAACCAGGCTCTAACCTCAAAATTGAATTGCCTCCTTTTACTCCATAAATGCTAGAATTACATCCTTGTTAGATAATTAGGGCATACTCCTGTTTTGAGTCAAGTCTATATTCGGAGTGAAAAAATGGCTAATTTCAATACTTTTTGTGTGAAACGGTTTTTTCGAATGCTCGGGTTAGAATAAAAAAAAAATCATTTTACACAAAAAGTATTGAAATTAGCCAATTTTTCACCCCGAATATAGGCTTGATTCAAAACAGGAGTAGGCCCTAATTATCTAACAAAGATGTAATTTTAGTATTTATGGAGTAAAATGAGGCAATTTAATTTTGAGGTTCGGGCCTGGTTTCAACGCCCTTAAGTCATTTTCATAAATCTGAAACTTCCTCAAGCGCTCAAGATTAAACAATTTTGAATTTTAATTGTATAAAATTGCATAATATGAAATTAGAAACTCGTAATTTGAGTACGAATAGCCCCCTTTTCCAGATCCCGCTATTCGTGCCAAAAAATCCATCGCAGCCTATATTTAATGAAAATCATCATAAATATCGCTGTTAAATACTATGGGTGTATTCCCTTCGTGGTATTCACTATGAATGGATTTATTTGTGCTTATCGTATGAACACTTTGCTTCCTCATAGACATTCAATAAATTGGCTTCCTCATCGAGGGAGGTTTTTCATTACCCAAAAACTGATTAATTCTTTCCAAGTTGATGTTTCTGTTTTTCCAGAAAGCCAGAGAGACCATAAAAAAATCAATGTGTCTTGTAACGAACAACTTTTTAAGTTGTGGTAGTGTTATATTCTAAATATTAAAAAAGTTCTTCTCATATGAACAAAGTAAACAATTTTCTTTAAACTTTATGGATCGCTGTTTCTAGATTAAGAAAGGTCAACAAAGGTTCGCCAATAGGTCATTCGATGCGTCTCGCGGATGCGAACAAATAGGTACATCAGATACAGTTTGTATTCCCACTTCAACAAAGTTTTTCTCATGGATAGAGTAAACCATTTTTTTTTGTTATCATAAATCGGTACTAGTAGGTCATAAAAGGTTCCTTAATAGATCAATCGATGCGTCTCAAAGACGGGAACAAATATATCGTATACAGTAGTGTTGTATTTCTAATATAAAAAAAGTCTTTCTCATATAAACAAGGTGAACATTTTTTTAAAATTTACAAATCGGCATTGGTAGATCATGGAATTTCATAGAAGACTCGTCAATAGGTCAGTCGATACGTCTCGAACAAGCCTACAAATCTACGATGAAATTTTCTTACTACCCTAAAAATGGGAAAAAATACACTCATAAACGTTTTTTGACGAAAATCTAAACGACAAAAAAAGACAGTAGTATTTAGCCGATCTAGCTCAAAGTCTTATCAGACCTGGATAGCAACTGAACCTATAACTCTTTCAAGTTTCATGATCATAGCTCTTTTACTTTTAAAAATGTTACACACGCACACACACACTGACATTTTTTAAAAACGAGTTTAAAAATTGTATTTTTGAGTTCCTGGGGTCGCATTATATCTAAATGTGTTAGAAAAGTATATTTGAAAATTTACATCACTCCAAACCTCCCTCTATGATGAAAGCATTTTTTTACTTTTTTAATGGTTTCGTAGGCTACCACAGTGGGACAGAAGCCCGAAAAAAGTGGCCAAATGTTAAAAAATCTACCGATTTGTATAAAACTCATTATCTAGAGGTTTTTTGAGTAGCAGATTACAAATGATGTATAAAAAATTCCTAATTCAATGTGGCAGATTGAAAATGGCGACTAGGATTTTAAAAAATGATGCGACTTGTACAAAACTCTCTTTTATAGGGGTTTTTGAGTCAGATTCCAAATATCGTATCAAAAGTTGAAAATTAAAAATGGAGGACCCAACGTAGCGGCCAACTGTTTTAAAAAATTATCCGAATTGTATGAAACTCATTTTCTTAGAGTTTTCTGACTCGAAGATTCCAAATATTGTATAAAAAATGCAAAATTCAGAATGGCGGGACCAAAATGATGACCAGGATTAAAAAAATTATTCGACTGGTATAAAAATCATTTTTAAGGGTTTTAGTATCACAGTTTCCAAATACTGTATTAATTTTTTTTAATTAATCCAAAGATAGGTTGAATGTTTGAAAACATAAAGTTATCGAATAACAGAGAAGTGCATGGATCAGACTCGCGTTCTGTGAATGCCTTCAGAGATTAATGTGAAATATTTTAGTCTCAAATAGGATTGTGAAAAAATCAAGAGTCTTTGATCTAGTATAAATACTGTAACGCTAAAGTAAACTTGGCACTTCGCCCTTAACTTATAATTAATTATAGTGTAATGAAGCTTTTTCTCTGAATTTTTGAGTATATATCTTTAAAACTGCAATTATGTAAAGTCTTTGAAGGCGTCTGAAGTTACTGAAGTCTCCTGAATTTTTTGAAGTAATTGAATTATTTGGAAGTCACTGAAATATCCTGAAATCATTAATATATCCTGAAGTGAGAAGTAGGTGAACACCTGATCTATCAAGTTGCTAACCCCTCGCAAATTTTGATTATTTGATTGGTTGGATAAAGTTTAACCACATAGAAAAGGTGTTCAATTTTTTTTTTTTAAATATTTGAGTTTCAAATTTCTATTTCCAGAATAGATTTATTCAATACTTATGAATAATACTACTTTCCAATCGCGAATTTCCTCTTCTTAAAAATTATGTAATTTTATTCGTAATGTATACGGGCATATGTCTAGAACCTTTCACTTTTATGTCCCTCAAAGATATTCAAGTAAGTTTTGTAAATTGAAAAGAAATGTTTCTTTCGGGGTATCTATTATAATGTAAAGTGTACTATACAAATGGTTTTAAATACATAGATAAATACTCTAGATCAAAAGCAATTGAAGTTTGAATGTTCGATTTTTAGTGAAATCAGCTTGTCTCAATCCACATTTTCTTATGCTTTTTATGATTAAAAACTATGGCGATACAAGATAAGGTTGTATAACACGGTATGCATTTCAAATTAATTGAACCAGAATTATGTTTATTCAAGAAAATTTGTATTTCGTTTAATACAAACAAAGTTATAGGCTTTAAAATGATGTCCCTCGATTTTGACATTTCGACCATTATGGTTATATTTACAAGATTTATTCATTGAAGCAAGCTTGCACACGTTTAAAATATATTGAAAGCTAAAATTTAATTAATAATAATAAGGGGGAGGAACCAACCTAAACTATTGTGCGCATTTGCTTCTCAAAGGAGTAGTATTTCAACAAAATAAATCGTCTGCGTATAAAATTTAAAAAACGTACGTTATAACTATGATAGTCCTTGAAATCGAATTTAAAATGTTGGAAACGTTTATAAATACATGCTCGTGGTTCTTATTTAGCATTCTGACCGTTCTGACCGTTATGAAATCGTTGATTCAAACTTATAAAAAATAATCTGCTAGAACTTGAAAAGTCAACAAGTTATTTTTATCCCCAAAGAAAGGAACACATCTAAAAGAAAAAACAGGTTTCAGAAAAAGTTTGATTTAATCAATTTATTGTCACAAAATAGTTGCATTCTATACATCTCAAGAAACCCACACTGACTTACTGCAAATGCAATTATCAGAAGTTCGTCTCGTAAAAATATAACATCCTAAATTTTAGAACGCAATGTAATTACAAATTTTAAAAATAAAACTAAAATTAACAAGTTCGATCAAAGTAAGTTTAAAACTGTAACCCACACTAGCGTCGAAAAGCTTTTATAAAGTGAAACCTGCACTTTCATCGATCTTTCCACTCAAGAGTAACAATAAAAAATCGCATAGACATATATAGTTCACAACTCCATGTTAAGAAGGTAAATTAAAATTGAAATTTAGTGTTGTCCGATTCATCCAGAATAGATCATTAAATTTTGTGACAATAAATAGTCGCTCTAAAATATTTGATTTTCCTTTTTTTAAAAAATAGCCTTTTGTGCAGACAGCGTCACAACTACAATAACTAAAGGTAAATAATTAAGGAAACGGAATTATTCAATATCACGGTTTTAATCTTACGTAACGAGATTTATCTCAACTGAAACACACACTCTTTACTCAATACAAACAAAGTACAACGATTGGCCTAAGAATTAAGTACATGCATACGCTATTTTTCAGAGGTTGATCGTTGAGTGTGTAGCTTAGCTAATAGTAAAATTGTGCTAACTTCGCCAAATTTTAAAGCTTACAATCGTCAAGTTTCTAAACCTCGTATGATACACGTCTAATCATAAAATCCTGAAACTGGCGGACTGGATCTAGAGCTTAACTTTATAAGGTACCTTTCCACTAGCACTTGGCTATAAAAAATAAAAATATAGAAGACTTTTGTCTGTCTCTTAAAGTCTATGACATCTCGCTCTTTTATATTTACAATCTATCTACATTTTGACTTTGCAAGCAAAGTCTAGATCTGCAAGCAAGCCTCTGACTATTTACATTAAAATGTAATATGCACAATGCACATATTCCAGTTAAATACACTTCGTAGCACCAAGTCTTCTTTTAATATTCTTCCTATAACTTGCCCTCCTATCTATTTTGTATTGGCTTGAGGTAGATTCTGTAGAATTGTCAAACAACAATAACAGAAGTTATACATCTAGTCAACAGTGATAACTAATTCCCTTCTGTTTTCAAATGCAAGAGATTCCTTCCGTACAGTTCCTGAACTATTATTTCGTTCACAATAATTATTCTCCTATTATGTTCTATAAATAACGTAAAATAATGAGACGTAGTAATAGTTAAAGCATCTCTCGCCCCATTTCGTATCACAAATATTGAAAAATTCTTACTTTTCCCAAAAATTAGGGAATTGTACTGAATTGCTTGATTTTTGGAAATATCACAAGCTTCACAAACTTGCTTATCACAAAAAATAGTCGTTTCGATGCACAAGTCTTTTCCAATTTAATCCGGATAAATAAATTACTTTTTCAAGTCCGAAAGTTAAAACAAAGGGAAGTGACAATATAGAGGAATCTCAATTCTCATGGAAAAGACTAATTTCAAAAATATCTCCCTAAAATCTGAATGTATAAAAATAAGCTACCTTATTTAATTTATAATTTGTTCATTCAAAGAGACAAAACCCCTTCCTACGGTTCTAGCTTCCATCATGTGCATTAGACCTTTGCTTATTCAAAATGAACACATTCTAAAATATACAAAATGTAAATAGACTTGATAAAACTCAAAGTGTTCCGGGCTTTAAAAAAATCAATTAGAAACAACCGTAGGGGGGTTAATCTCTTTGATTGAAATGCCCCCTTCGAACCACTTTGGCATTCGATTCTTGAATTTTCTGGACAGAAAAGGCGCACGAAAAGAGAGCATTATCACTTGCTATCGTTTCTTGGAAGTGAACTGAAGATTTTGACTGCAATTTTTTAGATCTAAATGTGAAACTGGTGCTGGGCCCATGGCATGAGGAAATCGGCGATAATCCTTTCAATCACAGTTCCTTGAAATCGTAACTAGATTCTTGTAAGAATAATACAAAATTGATTTGGCTACCTAGCATGCCGTTGGCATGGGTTTCATATTGGCGATCGCGCTCATTCTTCTGACCGGGCCCGTCAGTCTTTTTTCGATCTCCTCCAAAGATCTTCCTCGAGTTTCTGGGACAAATGCTATCACGAATACCAATCCAACGACGCAAATAAGTCCAAACATCCAGAAAGCACCACCTTCTCCAAGAGCAGATGTGACGTCTTGGAAGGTCTTCGTAACTACGAACGTGCAGAACCAGTTGAAACCAGTGACAACACTCGCTGCAGATCCTCGAATTTTCGCAGGTAGGATTTCACCCATCATCAACCAGGGGATTGGTCCAAAACCTAACGAGAATCCAATCACGTAGATGATCATGCTGGTCAAAGGGATCCAACCATAAGGCTTGACATCAAAACCATGGTCTTTGAAATAGAAGAAAGTACCCAGGGAAAGGAGGTTCACGATCATGGAGGCGCTGCTAGCGTAGAGGAGGATTTTGCGACCGCTGCGATCTATCAAGGCAGTTGCCACGAACGTCGATAAGAAGTTCACTATTCCTAAGATGATTGCACACAAGTTTTCGTCAATTGTGCTGCCTGCAGCCTGAAAACAAAATTATTTTTCATTATTTTTTTTATAAAACTCAGAGCTTAAGGGACTAATTGTTGCTTTTTTTCGAGCAAGAGTAAAAACTGATGATATAAGTTATAATTCTTGCTTAGGAATTTTGCAACGCTGTTATACCAACCAATTTGTAAGTACGTGGCTTAATCCCGCTGTGAAAATAAAGGACTCGACAAATTAAATCAGTTATATTTCAATAAAATATTTAATTCAAATTGTCAAACCTATTTATTTGTACAGTAGAACATTGGGGAACCCACCAAGACATTTTTCATTCAATATTGTTAATCGAAGGGTGCACAATAGGGCGGAGTGAAAATGCTAAAATGAGTCGAATATTTTTAGCCGAGTAAAAAAAAGTTGTGGTTTAGTATTCGAAAGAAGTGCAAAAGAAAATTTGTAAACGGGTAATGTCTACTATTCGTTAAAAGAAAATGCATTAAATTTTACCTATGTGCTAAAAAATTAGGACTATTTTTTTATAGGTACAGTTTTTGGTAGTGAACATCAATACAAATTTAGAAATAAAAAAATATATTGTGCAAGTTATAATTTTTGAAAAAATACAAAAAAAAACTTTGTCTGCCGCCGGAGCGAAAACGCGAGTTTTCGCTCCGCTCAAACTCGCGTTTTTCCCATTGGCAGTCAAAATATCGTGTGCACCTCGCGAAAAAACACTCGTTTGCACCACGTATGAAGTTGACAACTCCTCGGCCTCGCCTCGGAGCTCAACTATATACGTGTGGTGCAAAACTCGTGTTTTTCCGCATCGGAGCACAATGTACTATTTTTTAGTTGAGTTAATTGTACATTCTCTTTAGTTGTTATGTCGAACTTTAAATTTCTTCAGTTTGAATTGAAGAAACATGTCGTTATGTTGTTATTATAAAGAAAAATTTCGTACTTTTTAAAACGTTTCGAAGTCGTCAATTTTGGCTTTAAAACGATTTTCATGCTTTTAAAATTACGAAAAATTGTGGTTTTCATAACAAGAAAATAATGGCATGTTTCTTCGACTGAAATTAAAAAAATTTCAAGCTTAACATGCACAGCTTTTTTTGAAATATGCAATTATCTAAAATTAAACAAAAATTTCGCGCATTAAAAAAAATTAACTTGAACTAACTATCGATTTTTAAATTATTTTTGCGGTCTACTTTTGAATGGTTCAACTTTCAAGTATTTAAAATTTCAAGGCTAGCCTTTTGGAATTCTCCAATTTTTAACGATACAATTTCAAATATTTACACTTTATAATTTTTATTTAAAAATATCTGAAATTGCTAAATAAAATTTCAAATGTTATTGAAGTGAGGTAATATCCGTTCAATTCTTAAATTTCGAATTTTTTTATTTTAAATCTCTGTAATGAAACATTGTTCAATTTTAAGGTTTTTACCTTTAAATGTTTCAATATTGGGCACTTGATATCTATTTAAAATTTAGAATACCTTAATTTTAAAGGAAGTTTTTAATCAATTTTTTTTTCAATTTTTGACGCTGCAATTGGCAATTGTTAAATTCTAAAGGTTTTCAGTATCAAATTGTTGGTTTCAATGACATATAGTTTAAAATGATTAAATTTTCAATGCTAGAATTTGCAAACTATAAAATTTGAACGCATAATTTTTTAATTATTGAAATACTTTTACTTCCTTTAAATTAGAAATGAGTCAGTTTTGAAAAAACTCTAAAATGGAATTGTTTAATTTTAAAGTTGATAAATTGAAAGTTGCATTCACACGCAATTTGAATGGTATAACGTCATTGCAATACATTTTTGAAAATATAAAACATCATTAAAATATACTGATAATTCTTGTTCGAAATTCAAATTTTAGGATCTTCTTTCGGAAGTGTTCAATATTTTTTTTTTTTTTTTTTTTTTTTTTTTTTTTTTTTTTTTTTTTTTTTTTTTTTTTTTTTTTTTTTTTTTTTTT
>JAUMHM010000016.1:9079075-9089979 GCA_032362435.1 Melikaiella ostensackeni
CCCAATTTGAGAAAGATTATCAAAGCTTCTAAATTTGAATGAATTTTCTTGAAATTAAGAAATTTGCAAGTTGAAAAACTAGCAAGTTGGAAAGCCTTTGTGATTCAAATATGTACCGTAATATTTGAAAGATTTCTAACTAAAATGTTTGAAAATTGAAAAACGAAATTTAGATTCCATCAAATAATTCAAAAGCCATTCAATTTTCAGCCTAACCAATTCAACCATTCAGTTTTACAGGAAGATTCTAAATGCTCCAGTTAAAAAAATACAAATTCGAAACTCTTTATTTAATAAAAAATGTAGAAACTAGAAATATAGAAATGTAGAACTGTAGAAATTAAAAATTTGAAAGGATCCGCAATGAGCATGCATGATTTTTAACAAAGATGTTTTAAAACACAAAACTACAAATGAAGGGTTGCAGTGCAAAACTAGATAACCAACAAATCAAATACACATTGTGATAAAAGGATTTTTTCAAAATATCGTTTTTTGATCCAATAATTCTTTTTTTAATTGTTGATAAAATTTTAACGTAATGATAATTTTTTCAACTTTATAGCATTGATATTTCTTGAAATTATTATTTATTGGAAGAAAATATATTTTCTCATTTTTTTCGGATTTTTTTTTGCAAAATATTTCTGTCATACTGTGATACCGCGATCTTCAATTTTGATTTAATTTTTTGATTCCCGTCGATTTTCTCATAATTGGCTAACTTTTTTACATCAAACTTTGTTCGCCAGATTTCAGAAACTTAATTTCTCAGAAGCATGTTTTTATTATTATTTTTTAAACTTTTCTTTAATACTTTAATTTTTTTTTAAAAATATGTGATATAAAGAATTCAGTGATACATTCGTTCTTCCAATCAAAAAATAGAAATATGAAAACGAAATTTCTCCTTTTTAAAAAAAATCCCTTTTTTTCGAAGAAAAATTCTCCTACTTGCCCTACAATTGAACTGCTGAATCACTGTGATCCTTGAATTATGATTTAAGAAACTTTGAATGTTGGTGATTTCAAATGGATTTCTGTTGCATCACGAATAATGATAGAGATTTGGTTTAAATTGATTCCCAGGAATTTTTGTTGTGTCTTCACGGGAAGGAAACTGTCTTGAAAGAGCTAAATAAAGTATTGAGTACAACCTCCATTGAGTACACTTCCATTATATCTGTAGTTTAATTCTATCAGGCACATCCGGTGCGATCAGATGTGCAGGTAGCAATAGTAGTACTCTAATTTGGTTGACGCCAAATCTTCAAAAAGCTATTATAAACTTATTAATCAGTCAAAAATTGGAATATTGCTTTTATGCTACAGAATAGTAAATAGGTATCAATAATTTGATTTGAATCCATAATAGTGTTGCTGTATTCTCAAAGGCGTCTTTGATTTTATTGAAGGTAATTGTAGCAGATTGATAGAAGTTATTGCAAATAAATTTATTTTGCATGAATACACTTTAATGGACGACCGCTGGACTTTAAAGTGAATCTTATTGTTGTCAGAATGACGTTTAAAGTCGGTGTGTCTCCGGAATCAATCATTTGTGTTCATCAAATCAGTGTCACGTCAAAATCGGTGTGCCTCACTCATCTCCAATCACTTACTAATGTGGCTTCAGATTGACAATGTCAATTACTCACATTTTATTTTACTTAACTGGGTGTTTGGTTTTAGTGTATCAGGGGTCGAACATAAATTACGTTAAACCTTTTGGGTACGGGAGTAGGTCTAACGATTTTCTATGCTGTCTTACGTAAGGGGGATACATGGTCAAAAAAATTTCTTATGTAAGATTTTTTCACTCTATATGTAAAATTCAGCCAGAAATTTACGTAAAGTAGGGTAGGTGGGTGGGATCAAAATTGGTGGACCCTAACAAAGGGCGGTACGTGGTTCAAAATTTCAAAAAATTGCTTTACGTAATTAAATTAAAGCCCCTTCGCAGTATTTTTTCTTTCAAAAAAATAATTTCTAATGAATTGTCAGTCAGGTAAGACTGTCAGTTACTTCTAATTTCTCTTACGGAGCTAATTAATTTACTTTCTTTTACATAATAAAGTCACATGGCAATGATATATCTCTAGGATCTTCTATTTTATCTTTTTGTTTCTTTAAATTGGGTGAAAATGGACTAACATGCAGTAAATAAAAAAGGAAATTGAGAATTACTTACAATTTGTGTGGTAACTACGAAAGGCGTTGATGTAGAGTTATCGCGCATGGAACCAACAGCCGGTGATGTGAAGGAACATGCGAATCCAACCACCATCGACCCTAGTGACACTGAAAGTGCTGCGAGGACCTGGAAATAAAAAATTAAAATTTCTTTGATATTTTTATAAAAAAACAAGTTTAGAAGCAACAAATAGCGTATGATTATACAAATTATTTCTTACAGATTCTTTTTGTTGCTTTTCAAACTCTGATTACTAGGTAAATCGTAGGCTACTATCTCAAGGATGATTTGTTTCCTTTATAAATAAAAGTAGGAATTCTTATTAGATTTCATCAATTGTGAGGTTGAATATACATGGAAAACATCCTTAAAAACGGTATTAAAATAAATAAAGAAAATCAAGCAAATATAGTCGAATTAAAATTTTTTAGATTAAAATAATCGTCTACGATTTCCCATGACTATCAAAAGATTTGAGATAAAACTGATAAGGGTAGCAAATGGATCTCACAAGATGTCCCTTTAAATTATTGTACTTAAATATGCAAATGATATAAACACAAGACACTCAAAATTAAAGAATTTTAGTTCCCCGGGGTTGAAAGCACAATAGGTTATTATTTTTTTCCGAAAAGAATGTCATATTGTTCACATTGCTGGGTCATCAGCAATCGAGCCGCAGGTGTGAGATCGCGTGAGAAAATTTCATTTTTAAAAGCACGTTTTCACGATAAAGTTACGCGGTGATACGTCGTTCAATATTTTCTCTATGGTTTGATTGGGAACAATATTTATTTTCTTTTTCTTCTGCATTTGTAAAACTTAATTTAAAAAATAATTTTCACTCATTGTCAATTTTGGCAATTTTACCTGAGAAAAGGTGCACTTTGCCTCAGGGGCGTTACTCGGTAATTCGATGTTCACATGGGTATCAGCTCGCATAAGAATCTTCATGATGACGGCTTTTTTATATTATTAATCAACCGAACACGAAAATCGATCGGACGATCGGCAAAGTGTTGATGAAGTCTGGAAACGATTGAGTCTTATTGTGCCGGATATCGTCGATTCAACAAACCAATACGTATCGGAGAAAATCTATGAATTGATAGTAGTCCTCTATTGGTGCAAAGTGAATTCTCGGTGCGCGATCGAGCAGTGGAAGTTTTTGGTGTCACGGAATAATATAAGCTATTGACACCCGTGGACCGCTGTTTCACTTATATAGGAACTACTCTGGAAGCCGGTTACCCCTTCTTTTCTTCGTCAAGTCCATCATTCGCAAATTGTAAGTAGACGGAAAGCGTACATGCAGACTATATGATTTACATACGACACACGTTACCTCGCGTCCATGTGATCGGACCATTTACGGCATCTGCCTCTTCATTATGCTGCAAGGTAGAGTTCAGATATCGCAATTAGGTTTCTATTTTCTTTTCCCCCTCCGAGACCCTAAAAAATTATGCTAGATTATCCTATCGTACTCAGGGCAATGGTTTTACCTTCCCCTGAGTACATGGCTTTTCAGGAGTACAAACACACAAAAGGTCCAAGTATCAAATTGAGCTAGAAAATCGTATCAAAACGTTACACAATGGGTAGTTTTCATTTATTACATATTGTAGTTGTCAACTGTTTGCAAAGTTTTGATACCCTGGGTTTGTGTGTGTACTTGTTTCAAACACCGGACGTTCTCAGCCCTTTTCATTGGAAATAGTTTACAAGCACAAGTCCCATTATAGGTTGGGAAATAGCAGCTTCAACTTTAGATATTAGTTTTGATTGAATCTCTTATTAAAAAAAAAATTCTTCAGAATTTCTTCGAAAGAAATTCAAATTTTTTCCGAAAGTTGTCGCACATTGAACATTCGTAGTGTAAGGATGACAACTTTATAGGGTGCAGTCCATTAGGAATCAACATTTTTGAAATTTTTAAATGCAATCCCACAATTGTGGTCCCTTTCATGCAGAAATGATTCCCCAATCAGTAAATACAGACGGTTGAATGAACATTTTTATCAAGTTTGCCAAAAACATGTCGGAATGTTTTTCAAATGTCGGAATGTCCGCGAATCTGACTTATTTTGTACGTCCATATGGAACATAATTGCAAACGCTTAGTTGTTACGGCTTTATAATGTTTAAACAAAACAATGAAAATATGTTCTACATTTATGAAAACGTCGGCGTGTCCGCAAGTTTAACATCTTTTTAACGTTCATTTATGTGTAATATGTTTTAATAAAACTTTTAAGTTTTATTCATAATTAACATTGAAAATGGGTAGAAACGTAACGTTTCAGAAACGTTTTATACTACCAGAATTTTTGGTTTTACCGCGATCATTATCCTAACGTTAATTATAAGCGTTTAAAAGACGTTCAACTCACAGACAACATCAACTTTTGCCTATTACGGAAGCTAAAACATAAAAACCCAAACAACTATTGTTATTCAACAATTTTCACCCGAACTTTTTTTTCCAAAATACGCTCAGATTTATCTTTTTAAAAATTTTTGACAATTAACATTGGGTATTTTTTCGTCCATTTTATCAATCATATTGATTTTGAGATTGATTGTACATGATGTACACCCTTAAGGCATTATATATGGACGTAAGGACAGGTCTTTAAAAAAACTGAATTATATTTTCAAGAATCGCAATGTTATGAATGATGATATTGAATGCCAAAAGGAAATATTTCTTTATCAAAAAATTTTAATTTACAACGATTGTATAGGGTAACGCCTTCAATCGTGGGCGGCCCCCTTCAATAGTGTGACACAGGCTCTTATTTTCGCATGGAAATAGTAAATGCAAAAGGGAATATTAAAGTTACGAGTACCTGTTGCCTGAATTTCCTTGATATTCAAGGTTAAGTTCGTCACCAAACAACAGCGAATAATGGCTCTGTATAATCCATTATTTAGGTTAAAAGGCAAGCAGTGCGTCTGATTTTAGCGGCCATGACATTTATCGTAAAAATTAGCCAACTGTCAGGCCCGAAGAAAAATAACCACTATTTCCGTAAGTATGCATATCGCTGTCTAAACGTACGTTTTTTCACGAGGTGAGGATGTAAATTCTATATTGTGTCATCAAATATCCGAGAAAACACTCGAAAAAGCCAGTTTTATTGGTGGTCAATCTATTGAATCCGATTTTTGAAGATTATCCAATGCTGAGCCAGTCTGACTCACTATTAGAGCTGTCATATTTAATTTTTGATCGTCATTAGTGGGCCGTGTCAGAACACTATTCTTCTTTATCAATTTACCCGGCTCAATATTGACGCTGCGCGTGGCTCAGTAATGATTTTGAGTGGCTCACTGATGACGTTTACACACATGTTTATTTCACTTAAATGTTTAATACTTCTCGAGGCTCTTGTGGGAAAAAATTATAGGTTAGTCAAAAAGTGTAAAATACGCAGAATATGAATCTGCGTGTATCAACTTTTCCCGGACAAACAGTCTCTTTATATTGAGCGCTATAAGTAGTCCTAACCTCAGGTGGATCACTATTGATGTTACCTTATTTGACCAATTTTTTTCTTAATTTTTTGCATATCTCTTGTCACTAATATAAAATTATGCAATTATAATCATTGACCGCGCATTTTTACGTTTGATGATAAATTATTTTTCTCTGACAAAATGCGCTGTCATTAACATCGCATTTTTTTTTAATTTGGTATTTTAAATTCAATACAAGAGATTATTTGAAATGTTTAAAAATGCTTAAAAGTATAGAAAACAATTTTATAGGAAAACAGAAAACATTTTGAAATATGTAAAAATCCGTCAATGTTTATAACTAAGTATCATTACTATTTTGATAAGTTGAAAGTGCGTCCTTTTTAATTATCTTCTTTTATTTTTTATTTTATCAGATCTTTTAACTGGGAAAAGAGAAATATTTCCCCCATAAACTTGTATATTTTCATAATTTTATTTTATTTCGAAACCCATTTTTTTCTAAAGAAAAATTTCGCAGTATCTATGAATCTTTTATATAAATTTTTACCTTGTAGCTTTCAGTGGAACATTACACAGTTTCATGTAACTTAAATGTTATACATATAGGTATAATCAAGTAATTAAATTACATAAAAAATGATTCGTAGTTTTAACACACTGAAAAAGTAGTGGTCCAACTACTTCGGTTTATACAATGTTTAATTAATTAAAGTATTCAAACTGTTTAAATCCAAAATCAGCAATTTGTTTAATTTAGCAATTTCGCATCCTCATAGAGGAAGCTTTGAAGTGGTAACAATTTCGAAAAATTTTGAACTCGTTTAATTAAACGTTCCTCAATTAAAAATGAAAAATACAGTGTTCTAAACAATAGAGAATTTGCAAGTATTTTTTTTATTCTTTTATTCAGAAGCTCATGATCTAAACATTTAATAAGAACGCTTGTTTTTAACTTTAAGTTCTTATCACATATTTAAAATTGGTTGAAAACGCCGCTTTATAATACTACATTTGAATGGGTCGCAATTATGATGGCATCCGTTATATGGATTACGAAAGCTTATAAGTATTGTTTACATAAATAAAATTATGAGTTACCGATATTGCTTTGTACCCTGATGCGGTAATACGACAGTTGAAACACTTGATAAAATTTATTTTGCTCTGCTACCCGAAGAAAAACGATGAAATTAGACGTGTGCATTCTGTCGGATCGAACATGAAAGTTCGGATTCGACGGTCCTCAGAATCGAATCGATAAAGAAAAATTCGACGCACGCCAGATGGGATCGGATTTTTTCGAATCGATCGGCCGCCCGTCGAATGTCGAATAATCCGACATTCGACAGACAGCCGATCGGAATATTTTTATTCGATTGACCACGCATCGAATATCGAATATTCTAAACCGATGAATGCAGCTCTAGTGACACATGACGAAAAGGTTAATTAGCTTTTGTGATATTTTATTGACACTGGACTACATTTGTGCTTTAATATCATCAAAATTAAACATTAACAATGTCAGCAACTGCTGATAAGCGTACCGCGATGTTTTTCAGCAGTAGTACGGGGGCGATTATATAACTTTTCCACTTTCCCTTTCACTTCCACTTTTTCAAAATTCAAGTGGGTTGTCTATTTTTTTGGGTCATTTTAATTGTAACAACAATTGAAAAGAAAACTTGAATTTCGAAAAAGATTGGTCAATCGGAAAATTAAATAATAAAAAAATGTGAAGCTTTAATATTATCAAAATTAAACATTAACAACGTGACTAACTGCTGATAAGCGTACCGCGATATTTTTCAGCAGTAGTAAGAGGGCGATTAGGGATCGTTCATATATTACGAAACGCGTTTTTCTTTTGTTTAAATAAAGACGAGAATGAAATTTCCGTGAAATTAAGAAGGACACAACTGTATAAACAAAAGAAAAACGTGTTACGTAATATATGAACGACCCCTTATATAACTTTTCCACTTTCCCTTTCACTACCACTTTTTCAAAATTCACGTGGTTGTCTATTTTTTTTGGACATTTTAATTAGTAACAACAATTGAAAAGAAAACTTGAATTTCGAAAAAGATTGGTCAATCGGAAAATTGAATAATAAAAAAATGTGAAGCTTTAATATCATCAAAATTAAACATTAACAACGTCAGCAACTGCTGATAAGCGTACCGCGATGTTTTTCAGCAGTAGTACGGGGGCGATTATATAACTTTTTCACTTTTCCTTTCACTGCCACTTTTTCAAAATTCACGTGGGTTGTCTATTTTTTTGGACATTTTAATTGTAACAATTGAAAAAAAACTTTAATTTCGAAAAAGATTCGTCAAATGGAAAATTGAATAATAAAAAATGTGAAGCTTTAATACTATCAAAATTAAACATTAACAATGTTAGCAACTGCTGATAAGCGTACCGCGATATTTTTCAGCAGTAGTAAGGGGGCGATTATATAACTTTTTTACTTTTCCTTTCACTTCCACTTTTTCAAAATTCACGTGGGTTGTCTATTTTTTTGGACATTTTAATTGTAATAACAATTGAAAAACAACTTTAAATTCGAAAAAGATTCGTCAAATGGAAAATTGAATAATGAAAAATGTGTAGCAAAATAAAATACATGTACGATGACGCAAAGAGAAAAAAACTGATAATAAATGGAAGTTGTGATTCGAGTATAAGATTGAAAATTTTTACTTTATATTACTAAAATTATGGTTATCCTTAGCCTAAAGTCTATTAAGAGCATTGAGCTAAGTTTAAAAATGAATATATTTTGTTTTAGCTAACATAGTTTTTTTTTCTTAACATACGTTTTTTCTTTTCCTTTTATTTTTACTTTGAGATCTGTCACCTGGTCTAGTAACATATGTCACTAGGAAACCCTGAGAAGGTCTTCTTAATTAGGTTTTTTATATTAGCGTGGATAAAGGTATTCAATTTTTTAGTCGAGTTCAATTTTTTTTATTGTATAATCGGATATTTTTTTAAATCTACATACGTAGTTATGGGTGATTGCCAAAATGTTGACTATTTTAAGTCCCAGTCATTTTCCACTTTTCCTTGGAATAATACGTTTTTTCCTAAAAATATCTCAATAAAGTGCTGACATCAAAGCACAATTTAGTAAAGTTTCAAAATTTTTGACGACTTCGTTTAGAAATTATAAATAAAAAGTACGCAAAAGGTCTTGTCACACACCTGTCCCAAACTACAAATTTAAAATGAAAAATTGCTAAATAATATTTACACCATTTTCTACTCAAAAGTGCCTTAAGCGACCTGTAAATAATTTTTTTTTTAAAGAACATGTGATTCCATCATCAGTACCAAAATACATTCATTTAAACTTGAATGAAACCTGTCAGAAATACTTGAAAGTTTTTCCAATAATAATTCATATTCAATTATAGATATTATGGCGAAATACGTGTTCGATTTTTCTCAGATCTGATTTAAAGATTTAATCTGATGTAATGGAGTTTTGGATTTTTCGACATTCGACGAGTACCCGATCGAATTCGAAAAAATCCGATGCACAATTACTACAAATGTAGTCCAGTGTCAATAAAATATCACAAAAGCTTCCAAAAGGTTCCACTAAACCTTTTCGGCATGCGTTACTAGAGCTGCATGCATCGGTTTAGAATATATTCGATATTCGACGCGTGGTCAATCGAATTTAAAAAGTCCGATCGGCCGCCCTTCGAATGTCGAAAAATCCGACATTCGATTCATGTCAAAATCGCTTTAAAATTGGAGCGAATTATTTTGCACACGTCTAGAAGAAATGCTTGGTTTGAAGCGTTGGCTGCTCAGAATAATCTTCTTCCATCATTTAAAATGTTTGACATTATAAATGTCAATAAATATTGCTATTCAAATATAGGTATAAAGAAAAAATTGAATGCGAAACGCGATTTTTTCAGAAATACTGATTAAACAATCACTGGTAAAGACTTCCTGTATAACTGACGTCACGCCACTTACTAAAGCTCTTATTCCCGCAAGTTTTTTCCGTTTTTTAAAACTAAATAAAAAATTAATTGAAGATAATATTGATTCATTTCATGTTAAAATAAACTCAGTTTAGTGTTCTCTACAAGATACAATAATTAGTTTCCACATTCATGACATATGCAAATTTTCTATAGTTGTGTGTGTAAAACTTTTTCCGTTAAAATAATTCAAAGTAATTTAACAATATAAAAGATTCCTTGGCTCAAGATAGTTATATATACAAAGTGGAAACACCCGAGATTGAATTCACAGCTACTTTGTAATCCAATGAGGAATACGAAATCACGCTGTTACTATTTTAAAATGATGAATCAAAATTTCTAAAAAAATAAGTATCAACTTAAGGTTATATTTTCAGCTTAAAAATGTCAATATTGTTTATTTATCAATTAAATGTTAATGAAGTTTCTTTTGCAGATTTTTCTTAATTTACTTTTTTTTCTATAATGTCTTTTTTGGGAATCGATAAGTGTATTAGGAAGAACTATTGCATTATCGTTATTTCATTGTCACCGTCGCATTTCACGTATGCGAACCGCGATTGTTGAAAGAACAATGAGTATTCAATTAAACGATATTTTCATTCCCCGAATTACACCAATGACGTTAATGACATTGAATCGACAGACCCGTTATTTGTTAATGAGATGTATCATTAACAGATGCTCGCAGAGTTGCAGCTGCGTCCGCTGCTCCTTTTGCCTCCAGGAAAGGAGAGATCCGTTTCCCCCTTGATTTTCAGGTTTTTCCCCAATTTCCCTCCGCGTTTTTATACTTGATGTCTCGCCCTCACTTTTTTGCGAAATAATTCTGGAAAACCATGTTGAGATAATTTCCCTGGAAGCAGTTGAATATTCACAGTAATGATCCTTTAAAGCTCAATCCGAATAAATATTTATGCTCCCTATAATTCTAGTATCCTATACAAATTAATGATCAATATTATAGGATTATTTTGCTTTCTTTTATGTCATTCTCAAATTCCCTGGTGGAAATGTATTTTCGCAAAAAATACAATAGATTACAATAAAATATAAGATTGTATTTTAATTTTTTAATTGCAAGCATTGTAATTTTTTGTAAAGATTTGTAATTACACTCATCTACCATAACTGTGCCCCCCATTCTTGTACTGGCTTCAAGGTTGTTTACGCTTGAATTCTTCTGTCTCCCTCCCCCCCCCCCTCCTGAG
>JAUMHM010000016.1:9107728-9117828 GCA_032362435.1 Melikaiella ostensackeni
CATTTGATTGAATGGCAAATTTAAAGTAAGGCTTTAAAAAAGGAATGCTTTTAAATACATACGATCGACTGCGGACTACTAGAAAAACGTGAACGAAACGTCGTGTAAAAGCCGGCATGAGCACGTGACCTAGCAACGAGCACATGCTTGTTCCCACCACTGGAAATTCATCATCCAACCAGAATTCGAGAACACAAGAAACACTTTCCGCCTCTAAAAACTACCAATCAGAGTTGCCTTTCACAAGCAAACCGCAATCGATAAGCCGGTAAAGTTCAGTGCGCATACCATATGAGAATAGGATGAAAAGGAAAGGGCAAGGTGAGAGTCAAGGTCCCAAGGGCGCATTTGCTGCGGAACATTTCGCCCGAGTGACAATGAATCGATTTTCAAAAAGCTCTATGACCTGCAGAATGATGCAATGACCCATGAGAGAGGTGAAATATCTCAAAATGAAAAGTATGCATCTTAAAGATCAGAGATCGATTCTTTATTCTTAAAGGGGTTATTTGACGAGATCGGTTCAACGAAAAACTAGAGCAAGTGCAGGTGGAACTCGATGGGAGAGGTACGTGGATAAAAAAAGGAAAAAGAAAAGATCGGCGCCAGACAAGCCGACATCGTGTGCAGTGTTACCGAGCAGCGGAAACATGGAACTTTCCAGAAGCCGCGTAAAGTGAGAGCGAGTGGGAGAAGAAAAACATCGAATTATGTGTGGGAGCGAGAGGAGACGAGAACCGGCATTTCGCGGAGGTACCGGTTTGTTGAAAACCAGTCATTTCTAGAAGGACTTCAATTATAACCATAATTGTGGAGACGATTTGTTGAAAGCTGATCTGACGACACACTAAATCCAAAAGTATATTTTTGTTATTATTGGTTTGATACTCTGAAATACGTACTTTGAATGAATTGACACTTCTTATCAATACGGCGTAATAAAAGAATGAAACGAAAAGATTGAAATGGACTAGTAGAATTTGAATATTTTAGATGTCTCCTCTGCTCGATAACAAGTGATATATGTTCTATGGGTCTATGTTCTATCTTACCTTCGATTTTGAAAAAGGCATCACACAAAGGGGCCATGGCTGCATTATTTGTCTTCTCTGAGAGGATGACATTGTGCTGGTGTTACCTCCTTATCACTACTTGAACTCCCTTCCTCTTTTGGAACTCCGTTTCTGGTATCAAAGGCGTTTTGTTTTTGGCAATGAACCTTCGCAATAGTTTTGTCTTGTGGTGTCTGCTGGCTGCTTCAAGTTGTGCAAACGCCGGCACACGTCACACGTGGCTGTGTTGTGACAGTAGAGCTACGAGTGCGTAGAACCGTTGCCTAATATTAGGCGAATGATACGCGCCGCCTACTGGCGTCTGCAGGAAATGAACTTTTTACTGGAGAATTTTTAATCCTGGATCCTCGAGTCTTAATATTTCGTTCTTTAATGTGATCTCATAAGGATCTGGGACAACTATCGTATGATCTTTACAACACTGTCAATTCCTTCGAAGTATCAAATACCCGATACTTGTTAACCACTTTATCGATACTCTTACGCAATTGATCGCGAGAGTTGAATTTCCTAATTTGTAAAACTTTTCCGCGAAACTTGTGGTTCCTAGTGGTTGCCGGTCGCACGACATGAAAAATGCATTGCGCTATGTGTGTTTTGTAAGTTTGCTAATCAGATCGGGGTTCGTCTTTTATATATACGCTGTTGAGATCTGAAGCACCGCCTCCTGGCGAATTGAGTGGAAGGGGAGCCTCGCGGTTAGTTGCGCGAATTTACACAGTTGAGGAGACCGAGCCCAAGAGTCTCGGTTCATTTCATTGCGGGTGTAGATGTTCAAGAGAAAGGTGTGCATCCAGCTAATACCGACACCATGTGTTCAGGTCCCTGACGAAAGGATCTCGACCAGTTACAACCGCTAATTCCGAGATTCTCTCATTTAATTACTCTTCCTTACTCCCTCTTAGTGTCTTGCATCGCGAATCTGGTTTTAATTGCCTATAAGCAGTTTCCATTCAAAAATTGATTTTAAGGAGCAGACTTGATCCTAGCTATAGAGTTGCGTCACTCGCTGATGATCAGTCCTTCAGATGAGTTTTTGACTTTTAGTTTTACTCTTAAACTTTTGACGGGCGGGAGAAATTCTGGGTAGATTTGATCGTATTCTCCGTGAATGTGGATATTATTAGGTTCAGTTATGATTAATACAAGAAGTTCAGTAGACCATCTTCTTCCATAAAGCATGAGATATAAATTACTTTGGTCTTAAATTAGATTAATTGTATGGTCTACTAGATGTTGGTAATGGTCTTATATTCAATTTAGAAATAATATTGCACCATTTTCTTTATCCTCGAACGCGAATTCTTTAGATGAATCTTAGAGAAAGCTTTATAATTTATATCTAAAATTTTTCAGGACAATTTTTTTTATTTTTGGAAGTGTACATGTGTACTTCATTTTAAAGGTTCAAATTTAGGGGGTTTAGATTGAAAATCAATAGCTGAGAATATAAAAGATATTTTGGATCATTTTTCGTAGAGTGATTTGATACTTCAGTTTGAGTTGTCTGCGGCTGCAGTCTCCTCCTTGTGGAACGTTCGAGACGTTTGACCTCGATCGAGCTTGTGTGGACAGTCTGCACCTCTGATCGGTTGTCCATATTGTCGTTGCTTCTCTTGGAGCCTTTCTTTCTCTCTTCTTTGCTCCTGTGTCTTTCTTCCTTTTTTTATTGCATTGAGGGAAATGCTCAGTTGCTTCTCCGGGCGGGATGTTGACGAACTCTATAATGATCTTGTCTCTACCCGGAACTATACATTCCACAGAAAACGCCGATTCTCAAAAATACGCCGATTCGGTGTTGTTTTGAGTTGCAAAAAAACTGAGACACCGGAGAATGAGAATGCAACTATGTTCATGTTAGAGTTTCACACTTGAAGTATTCTCAGTTTGAGAAAAAAATCTTATTTCGAGAACATAACAAAAGAGCTGCAACAAAAATGATCTCACTGTTTTTCTATGTCAATCACGTATTACATTTATATCAAAATTACTTTAAATAAAACATTATTTTTTAATCCCATATGATATGATTAAACATAATCTTCTGACAATACCGATTTTTTGAAAACTTGTTTGTAATGTCCTTCTCTAAAAAATGGATGGTCCAAAAAACTCGCATTTTCAATATTTTCATTGTTGTTGGCTTTCCTCAGGGCTCATTGGCCACACAGTATTACCCTAAGTTCAAGTGATGAGTAGAGGAGGCCGGGGCTAGAAGTTCTGATTTTTGGTTAACATTAAAAATAACTGACAAAAAAGGTAGTTATTCCATTTACAATAGTAAATTGTTTCATTTATCGTTAAATATATTGAATTTCAAGGTTTTAAACAGATTTATTTCATATGATCATTGGTTTTCTATTGAAAACCATTTATTTGTGGCAATTCGGAGCGAAACTTCTATCCCCGTTGCGGAGCTAGTTGTTACCGCCCCTGGGTAAGTTGTTACTAAAAGTTAAGAAATGTTTTTTCGAAGAATATCTCAATTTTATGGTAAATAGAATGCAAGAACTATATTTAAACTTACATTTACAAATACAGTCATGTAAAAAAACATATATTCACATTGAATAAATAACTTGGAATGGTATTATTAAAATGTCAAGAATTATGAACATCGTATTTAGAACAATTACTTTTTAATTCTAATTAGTCTAATATTCAAAACTTATATTACTTTTATTAAATATTAATGAATATATAATAATAATAATTATTATTATTTATTATTCTCGTATACATAATATTATAATCATAATTAATTTTATATACTAAACATATATTCATTAATTGAAGTCTGCATCCTAAAACAAAATCAAAATTGATATAGACTAGCTGCACATTGGTCAAGGGGACAAATTGTTACTGAAACAACATTGGCGTGATTGGCTCAGTGGTCGAGACGTACTCAAAACATCGCTAATTTTTCATTTTTACAATAAAGCCATCGGTACAACTCACACCCGAAACTTTTAGCCCCGGCCTCCCCTAATTTCCTACTTCCAAATAGGTTCATCGAATCATGTTTTTTTACACAGAAAAAACTAGGGTCTCAATTTTGTTTCAAATCATTTTCTCACGAACTCATTTTCAACTGCAGATAGGTTCGCTATCATGAGCAATGTCAAAACTGAAAAACAATTGAATTGCTTTCAATGTTCGTATTGCTCAATATGAACGAATTGTCATTCAGTTTTGCGTCAGAACATTTGACGCCCATTTTAGATTCAAAATGAAACTTTATTTTTTTCTATAATATTGTTAGCAGTTTCTTCAACACTTGAATCAAGGTGTCATATTTTCTATATTGATGCTCATATTTTCTATATTGATGTACAACGCCTTCCGTGATTACATTTTTATATAAAGATAGCTCTAATTGATAAGTATGTGGAAATGCATTTTCTTATTATATTAGACCAAATTTGATGTTTTCCGTAAAAATATTCCAGGAAACTCCCATGAATGAAAACCACTTCAATTAAAAATACGTCATCGCAAACGTTAAATTCTTATTACAACTGATGTTTGTATAGGCATTGATTTTAATACTTTCCTTTTCAATTTTGTTGTTGAATCATTGTTTGGAATACTTTTGTCTAGATCCACTCTTACGAAGGATAAAAGGTTTTTGCATTATTATGCTTTATTTTATTATCTGGTATAAATAATTCATATCTCTTTCTATACGTTGAGAGAAACATACAACGGAAACGTTTTGTGATCGCTCACTTTATTACTATTGATCCTAAGCTAGAAGGCTATCTTTATTGCAGACATACATTTCATTCGCCAGGAGTAGCCTTATCAGATACCTGTACATGCGGAGGTATATATACACTATACACAATTACACATATCCTCATGATTAAAAAAAAACTCCGTAAACTATTCTTGCATCATTGCTGCAGATATCCGTGTGGAAAAGTCGACTGGGCCAGACTGGCTCACAACCAGGTTGCCCAAGTACCAGCTGGGCCATATATCTTATAGTTTAGGATATTTTCTCCCTGAGAGTGTTCATTTTATAGCAAAAGAGCGAAAAGTCAGTCGAGGAAGCCAAGAAATTAAACAATTTATATATATTTTTATAAAGATTAAAAGAGAAATAACCATTTCTTAAACAAATGAAAGTATTTGAACTTTTCCAGAAAAATATAATGCCCATAATAATTCGTAAATAATGTATTCACTGGGTAGTGTAAGAATTAGTTCAGTTTGTATAAATGTAACTTGGCCGCTAATTAGTGTCCTTACTTGGATGTTGGGACTCAGTGTGTATAAAATATTAGTGAGAATTTTATAAATATACTTAAAGATTCAAAGCTATGAGACGTATTAGTAGAATTGAATCAGATTAATTAATTATTTGTATAGTGGGCTAAATTGGGCAGATTTTTTATTCGCAAGTTTTGTTTTCTTTAATAATTTTATTATGAAAAAAGGATAATAATAAGTAATTAATTATTTGAACCAAAAATAAACTCCCTAATGTAGCCGTTTTATTCGAAACGTCTTCACGTTGTTTCCTTCTTTTTGATTGGTACTACATGTATTAGTAATTTTCCATTACATCCAGTTTACTCACGCGATGCAAACATGAGACATACCATAGGAACATAAGCCGGGGTCATGAAACTTATATGTCAGGATTGGTTTCAGACTTCATTTATTTCTCATAGATTCGACGTTTGATGTACAAGTCTTTTTTTCTACGACATAGTAGACTTTTTCCAATTTACCATTATCCGCTAATTATATTCAGAACAATTTGGATATTTGTCAAACGTATACTTACTTTTATTTAAAACATTAATTTCATTTTTACCAGAGTAAATAAGCAGACATTTATTTATTTAATATATTTGTGTAGACTTGAGTGTTTTATGGAAACTGAAAATAGGAGAAAATCTTTAGTAAAACCTGCTTGATCTTACAGTATTCTTCTTGAAGACTTTTCAGGGTTTCCTGATTATGTAAAAGTATGGGGGTGCACAAAAAAGAAATCGAATTTTCCAGAATTCGAATTGAGTCAAGCCTATATACCTACTTTCAAGTTTTCGAAAATTGTGGCGTTATTCAAAGTTGTTCGAGTTTTCCAAATTTTGTATAATGAAGTTAAAATAGTTTCAAAATGCGATCTTTCATCTTGAGTCTTTGATTTGTTTATGCATTTTTTAAGAAAATGATATACTAATTGAGCCAACCAGTGTTAAGATTAACGACAACTATGCACGGAGAAAATGTGTTCAGTAGCCGTTACAAAAAGTATTTTAAAATTCGAAGTTGAAGGCTTTTCGGTAGCTTTGGAAATTTATTTCGAGAACCTCTATATTCTGGACTGTAACTATTGCCGCCTGGATTGTGACTATTACCAAAGTCGAAGTGCGTCGAAGCGCGTCTGCTTCGACTTCGGTAATGGTTACAGTCCAGATTATAAAGGTTCTTGAAATAAATATTAAAAGTTACCGAAAAGCCTTTATGTTCGACTCTTAGAAAACTTTTTGTAACGGCTACTGAACACATTTTCTCCGTCTGGAAAAAGCAACAACCTCAGAAAATTTAAATCAAACTGTTTTAAATTCAAGCAAGAAAAAATATGAATTTCACCATCCGGACACTTTTTTTTCTAAGTGTACAAATACTTTTATGGTGTGAGCGATTATTACATCTCGTAAAAGTATATTATGCAGATAAATTTGGAAAATAATTATATACGGAATATATATTGTAGAATGCAAGACTGTATGGAAAGTTTTTGAGTTCTTTGTGCGATTTTTTTTTCAAAACAACTCAATTACTGCCAAATAAACACGGAGAACACGAGAAGTCAATTGAAGACTCGAGAGGCGCCATGATAGGCACATTTCATCGAATTTTGTCGTCTCGTAAGAATTAAAGTAGATGAACTCGTACGAGGAAGATGCAATAATGTGAGTCACTTATGCATTATTAATTGATTTCTAGCTTTTGCCAGAACATGTTGGAAGTCTTTACAATTTTATTTATAATGTATGTTAAGCTACTTATGTTTTTAGGCATTTTCTTTTCATCTGTAAAATAATTTTTTTAGGGATCAGAAAACCTCTAAGTTTTGAAGGTTACATTCACCTAAATGGTCCAACAAGGCTTCGGTTCGAACCCAGACCCTTAAATATTTAAGGGAACCAGGTCCAAACTTGGACCATAAATAATTTAAAAGATGCGGGTCCGGACCGGGGGCGACGGTCAATTCCGCACCAGATACCTAGGTGCAGTTCCCCCACTACGCGGCTTCCCCTCTCTAAGCCGAACTTCTCTCACCGACCCTCGGTCAGCGGGAGTCCTTTGTGCTTAATAAGGACTCAAGTGCGAAATATAAAAAATTGTTAATGTAGCACTTGGTAATTTAGAAACATAATAGTCGAAATCTACGAATTACGATGATTCCAACGATATGTTATTTGCCTTCAAAAGTTGAAAATTTAAGAATAAACGTTCAATTTTATGTGACATGGTCTCAGGATCAGCCTAATTTCAGTTTATTTTTCTAAAAAATTTACTTCAGTAACTCATATTTATTGGTGCGGGGAAATTTCAGAAGCTTAAGTTTTTCCAGACGTGGAAACTCATTAAATAACTTCATAAATTTCGTTTATTGCTCAAAATTACCCTTGAATCCTTTCACACTCCCAGTGCAAAAGTATGAATGGTCTCATGCTCAGCCTAATTTGGAAACTCATTAACATTATAATGTTTTAAAACTTGATAATGATTTCCAAACATATGATCTTAATAAATATATATAAAAATATGGAAATAATTGATGTTTTATTAATATTAATTTGGATAATTAAAAATTAAAAAGATAAATATTATATGCAAACCAAGGGCGCGAAAAAATCAATAAAATAAGAATTTTCTTCTGGTGATTATTTGTATAATAAAGAATCATAACAACAAAATCATAATTATCATATTTTAAGCTTCAAAAAGCCGTACTAATTGTGATTTTGATTCACAAAATATCGTAAATGGTTTATATCAAAAGATTGTCATTAAATCATTTCAATCAATTAAACCATTAATTCTTGAAAGCTTGGAAATGTCCTTGAATTTTTTTTTACCTCGAAAAACCTGGAAAAGTCCATAAGTTTTGGTTATGGTCCTGGAATTTTTATTCCCTCAAAGAAAAAATAGGTTTTGAAACGTGTCCCCTGCTTTACTGACACGCGTTAAGAATTTTAAAACTAAAAAGACAAATTTTCAACAAAAGAATTTAATTTTCAGCCTTGTAGAAATTTTATCGCACTCAAAATGTACCTAAAAAAAATTAGAAGTTTTTGGCAATTGAAATGGCCAGACCCTGAATTAAATAAGGATTGAAAAATTAGAAAATTCTCAGACCTTTGCAAACATGTATATAATTTTCAAAAATCTTGTAAGTTTTTAATATTTTCAGTTTTTTGACTACATTGTTTGAAAAATGCTCCACTTTTTTTTTATTCTGTCTTGGTAATTGGAAACCACTGCAATTGATAACTTAGAAATTGATCAGTTTTAAACGTTTAAATTTAAAAAATTGTGCAATTATGAACATTTCAATGATATATTATTCGATTTGAAACATTTTCGGATTTTCTAGTTTGCTCTTCAAACTCAAAATTCAAGCATATAATGTGTAAACTTTGATATTTATTGTTAATGAATCCACTGAGAGTGTATTTTATAAATATATGAAATTAACATACATTTTATGGGTGAAAATGAAAAAGTTAGAATTATTCGATTTTGAATTTAATAGAAAAAAGTTATTTCAGGTCAACATGAAACATTTTTTTTCTATTCATTTTAATTACAGTAAGTGTAAAAATAACGTTTTGTTAAATGAAGAAGTGCGCTCTTATTTTTATAAATATAATTTCTTATTTGAGCAGGGTGTATAGCGTGTAACATTGCTTTAAATGTGAATTCTACATAGAGTGACTTTTGAATTTCAAGGTGGAGTTAATTAAATTATAAATTGCTTGTTTTGGCGTATAAATCGTTATGGCTCTGAAAATTAAATTGTGCTCCTTCAAAAAGTTACTATTCATCACTAATCATTTCTCCCACTTCTGGCAGATTTAGAACTTTCTATAACTAAGAGAAAAAGTCGAAAATGTAAATATAACATTTTTAATACAAAATTCGTTTTTTTTCTTGAATTTCCAAAAGTTGAATTTTCAACTGAAATTTAAGAAAATTGAAAACTGAATTTGCAACAACAAAAATCTGCTAAATCTCCTTGCTATCTTCAAAAGCACTTGATATTTCATTAGAATCCATAAAAATTCTTTGGAATCCCTTGAACCTCTAATATGTTTGGAAATATTTTCTATCCATTAAAATCTTTGAAATCTGTTTAAATCCGTAGATATCCCTTAAAATCTTTTAAATCCTTTTGAATTTATTTGAAATATTTGAAATAATTAGATATCTGTAGTCATCATTTTAAATCACATAGAAATAAAATTAATCAAATTTATTCCCTAAAGTTCTCTACAAATTCCTTGAAATTTCTAAAATCTTTGAAATACTTGGATGTCCTATAAAATTCCTTGGATCTTGTGAAATTCACTGAAATTCCTTGAAATCTTTGGAAATCCTATAGAGAGTTCTTTTGTATGAACAAATGCAGGTAGAAAAAATAATTCGCAATATTTTTTTTTATAATAAAAAACTGAAAATATTTCAATCTTACAAGATTTTTGAAAATTAGGCATATTATGTAGATTACGAAGAAAAATACATATTTGAAAAGGTCTGAGAATTTTTCAATCCTTATTTAATTTAGGGTCTGGCCATTTTAATTGCCAAAATCTTCTAATTTTTTCGGGTAAATTTTGAGTGCGATAAAATTTAAATGATTTAATGACAATCTTTTGATATGAACCATTTACGATATTTTGTGAGTCAAAATAACAAGTAGTACGGCTTTTTGAAGCTTAAAATATGATAATTATAATTTTGTTGTTATGATTCTTTATAATACAAATAATTACCAGA
>JAUMHM010000016.1:9136885-9164733 GCA_032362435.1 Melikaiella ostensackeni
TATTCTCTGTAAACTCTTTTTTATTATTCTCTACTGTTGTTCTCTTTAAACAATTCCTGTAGTGTTATTTCCTTCTAAGACTGATTGCCAAAAAGTAGACCATTCTAGACAATGAGATTATCAAAAACAAAAAAATTCTTTCATTCGTCTCTCCTTTTCTGTACTTTTCTCTCTTTCCTGCTTCTTAAATTTGTTATCTGCTGTCTTTGTCGGTCCCTCTATTGTTTCTCTTGAATTGAAAATGCTTAGAAACTTAAACTAACGCAACTGCACAAAACAAGATTGAGAAAAAAAGTTCAACATTGTGAAATAGAAAACAATTAATAATCTCAAAATCTGTTATTCAGAGAAAGAGATAATTATAAAAAACAAAATTACAGGTGTGCCAGTTTTTCCCACACGTGCCGCTTAGCCCCATTTTACGGTATATAAAAATTCCCTCACAATTCCAGGTTTACTAGGTGAGTAGACACCCTGTTATTTAAAAACGGGATTAAAATTCAATTATTCAAAGTCTAAACTGCCTGTAAAAAATGAAGAACGGTGATTAATTGCGTTCCTTGCAGGGTAGTCTAAATTTATCTACGCTCTCTGCAAAGAGAGAGAGAGAGAGAGAGCTCGCAGTTGTCTTTTATTTTTTAATGCTCTCCGCAGGAGATAAAGTCCTCTCCCCAATTGTTCCTCATAGTGCCTGAGGGTAGTAGTTTGTTTATTTTAGGTATGGTAGATTGACGGTGCAGATGAGAGAAAAATAAAAAAAGATAGGAAAGAAGTCATAGCTATAATGAGAGTCAAAAATACGGCTTGAACAAGGATATAAGGAAAGACAGTGAAAGAGAGAGCGAGAGATCCAAAGATAATAGAAGGCTGGGCACAATTTTGTCGAGATTATCGTTCCCTTCTCTACAGATTCGTCTCTTCAAAATTGAAATACCTTTTTTCCTAAGCCGTGTTCCCTTCACTGACCAATATTATTCACCCCTTTCGTAAAAGTCTCATTCCTAATAATCATAATTTTTGCCTGTGGAGCGTGACCATAAATTCGCTTCTCGAGCGGTGTGAGTAGAAAGTACTTTCTACTCCCTAGGGAGCAGAAGAACGACGTTGGAGAAAGAATATGGTTTATAATCATCTTAGTGTGTGAATATCGTGTTGGTGAAAGCTATGTATTCCTAAAGGTCGTTATCTGTATCAAGGATAGTATTGCAGAAAGTGTCGCTTCCTACGGAGGTTGTTGGAACTGCTAAAGCTAAACTCGCATTTCGTATATCAACTGCTGGTCGGCGGTCAAACGCATTGCTTGGATTACTGGTTTTCATTACTTGTCTACGGCTCGTGCTGAAAACATTCTACCTCGCTGTCGATTTTCCTAGCAAAATTTCTAATTTTTGAAGTTTATTGATTTTTAAATATTGAAAAACTTTAATCTTTTTTTTAATCATATGGGTAGAATACAAAATATCGAATGAGATTATATGGAAACTATCGAGAAGTTATCGAGAAATTCCTGCGCAAGTGACCGATTGCACCCGCTTGGTCTTTCTGTTGATTCTGACTGCATTGTCTAATAGAATATAGTTATCGTATCTCACGTGACCAGAGTGAGTGGGAATGTATTTAGCTTAAATTTGGTTATGTTAGATATGTCGGTCAGGTCGGTCAGCTTGATGTGAATAATTCACAAAACGTTAATAATGGTGAAGAAAATGCGTTATCAGAAGACGGAAATCGTTTTAAGTATAACATCTGCATCGTTGACAATGCAGAAGATCCCCACGTTGCTCAGGGTTCTCGAGGAAATAATTTGTTGACTACTGAATTTCAATAAGTAATGGCTTCTTTAAATTCATCCTCATTGATTGATGAAAAAAAACACAGAATGTGTGAAAGCCACAGTCGATGTTTTAACAAAACCGTCAGACAAAATTCAAGCGAATAGTTGTTTTGTCAAATTTAAGCTGGGCAAAAAAAGGAGATTCTTACAGCAATGTTCAATTTGCTGCAATAATCAAGATATAGCTTTTTTGCACTCTTCACAACGAGGTCATTTACCCAAGATCTGTACTGAAAAAGGAACAACACCTAGATCAGATGTGATGGATAACCATTTATCTACAGCGATTCATTTAGAGTACATTAGGGCAAACAAATTTTATGCACTTTTTGTTGCTGAAAATATGAAAGTGAGACCAATTGATGTACTAATATCGAAGCAAAATCTTGCGTTGTCTAATAAAATTGGCTCATACATGTTAACAGCGTATAATGATCCAAAGCGAGGTACCTTAAGTGCCTGGCCGTAGCCTTCGCGTGAAGTAGCTCATATTCTGGGCAACAAATTAAAATTGCATGTTACAAAGCCCTTTCAACTGTATGAAATAAAAAACGCTGAACTCCAGCATATAAATCCTATGTCTCACAAAGATTTTCTACAATGCATTGTGGAAGTTGATTTTCCACGAGTGCAAGAATTATTCAGAAATGCCCTGGCTGTTTCACTCCGCTTGAATGGCTCAGTGGATAGAACGCAATTAGACATTTACGTTATAACAAAGTCATAACAGACGTCGATGATTACCTTTTGTTATTCTTAGATTTTCAAGAACAAGCATAACGTGGTGCCGAAGGATATTATAAAGCTGCACGAGATGCTATCAAGAATTCGATGGATTGGGAATCTCTATTAGAGCTGATTTCATCAATTGCTACGGATGGAGCTAGCATAAACACCGGAGATAAAACTGATTTCTGGACAAAAATTAGTCGCGACAAGATTAAAATGTCTGGAATAGATCTGATCTTGAAAATTTGATGTGCCGTCCATCGATGTTCTTTGGCATGGAATGATTTAATTAAGATCTTTACAGAGATCAAAGCTACAATACATAATTGAGCTGCTATTGCAACATATTTCCACTCGTCGCGTATGCGCACTGCAGAATAAAAAACTGTTGCTGAGGAGAATGACTTAGCTGTGGTAAAATTCCCTCAATTTTCTGAAGTAAGATGAGCAGAATATAGTATACATACAAATTATTACTTTCGATTGTTGGAAGCTGGCGAGCTCTAATAACTTACTTCAAAAAGTTCATGCATGGAGACGTCATTGCTAGTAGCTTCTACAGAGAGTTAACGAAGTATAATGAACAACAATTGCTTTTTTTTTAACGGACTTGGGTTATGTTTTCTCGCGCTTCCAAAAGAGAATTCAGGGAGATGAAATTCTAATTTCTGACATAAGGGATTCTACTAATACTCTGCTACAAAACCTAACCCAATTAGAAAATCCTCCTCTTTTAGGTGGCTGGAAAAAGCTATTTAATATGAATGTTAAAGAAACCGAGAGACTTGCAGCTTATATGAATTTGTCCTGGCAGTTAAACCTCGTCGTAGAACAGTTCATCACTCATACGTTAGTGATATTAGAGAATTCAGTGCGATCAGGAACGAAAGCTTGCAAGCGCTTTAAAACTTCTTAAAGGATAGATTGGACTCTTCAGAGTGGACTGCTTTGGAACCTCTAGAGAGAATATCTAGAAATGTATCTGACAAAAAATAAGGAAAATGTCACCAAGCAATATGTTCAGATGATGATCTTGTGAATTTTGAAACAGCTTATCGCGAAGCAGCAAATTCAAAGACAATCGCAAATCAGAAATGTGGTACGGTACTGCTAAAAGCACTGCTTCTTGTGAAATCGTGGAGGCCATCAGCTGTATCTGCGAGTATGGCTTGCTTAATAGCAGCAAAACCTCACAGTGCAGATGTGGAAAGGCTGATTTCTTATTATAATTTGATTAAAACCAATGACCGATCATCTCTAACGTTAGAAGCACTTAAATACAACTTGTATATCCTAATTAATATGCCACCCGTGACTGAGTTTAACGTTCGACCAGCTATTATTCGTTGGTTGACGATGAGAAATCGACAATCTCAAAAATGGAGATATGTAAGCAACAAGAATGGTTTCGCGGAGTTCTTCCAGATTTTCAAAATCGACAACTTAAAGAAGAAGAAGATCTCCTAACTGTTGAGGAGAAAAAGGCGAAGAAACAAGGGAATCAAAACTTTAAAAAAATATTATTACATTTCAGATTACTGCATCCTGGACAAAACCATTTTTCACATTTTTAAAATGTAATATGTAAGGTATGATGAATACGTTTATAAATATTGATTTCATCTATTTATTGAGTCTCGAAATTATTTGAATTACTGTTTCTTTATATTTATAGTTGAAAAAATGACGATTCTTGACATTTCTTGTCCGTGAGGAAGGGTATGGGGTGAGGGGAAAAAGTGTGTAATTCGAAGTTTAAAACACTTTAGGCCCTGCCAAATAAGCCTGAGGTTATCCTTTAATAATCAAGTAAAATACTTTTATGCAACACGAATATGGTTTTTTCGCTCTTTCGTGCGTCTTTTGGAGCAGCAAAGTAGGTCTTTGTTGGTGAGGAGGTACTTTACCGACCTAGACAGAGAAGGTACACTTTGACGGCGTATGCGCATGCGCATTCGCTACTTTGCCCACGCGCACTGTTCTACGCAGTATTTGTCTCTCTTAACTAACCACAAACGTGAAATGTTAGTTCATGATGAAACTCGAAAACCGTACCATACTCTTATCACATAAAATGTGTGTGTACCGAAGAGGCGAAGTCTTTTTACGACCGAGCGTGTGTTTGCATGCACGAGGCGTAGACGAAACGCTCCTCAACGCCTTGTTCTTGCAAACTCACGTTCGGCCGTAAAAAGACTACTTCGCCTCCTTGGTGCACAATTTACTATTGTTTTATGAACATTATTGTTATTTTATTTATTATATTACTACTTATTTCTCACTGAAACAATTTTTTAGTTGTTTAGATTCAGGAATTTCATAATTCGGGAATTGCCAAACTTGCTAGTATTATAAACTGTCGAGAATTTTGCAATCGGGAATTTTAAATTGTCGGCAATTTTCTAACTTCGGCTGCCTCGCACTTCGCGCTCTTCTACGCCTCATTCTTGCAAACTCACGCTCGGCCGTAAACAGACTACTACGCCTCCTTGGTGTACTATATACTATTATTTTATAAACCTATTTTTTATTCTATTTGTTATTTTATTACTTATTTTAAAAATTTTGAGTTGCTTAGTAGATTCGAGAATTTTCAAATTCAGTAGTACTAAAAACTGTCAGGAATTTTAAATGTCGGCCATTTTCTAATTTCCGGAATCTTCCTTTTCAATTGTTTTCTTTTTCTGGAATTTCCCAATGTCGGAAATTTTATTTCTCGGGATTTTTCATTCACCCTTATGAATACAATATATTTTTCATCCTGCAGAATGATTTTTGTAAGAATTTCCGTTTTTGTGGGGGAAAGCGGCTCATAGTATCTCACTATAATCCAAACGAAAAATTGTTTCCCTTGAGATGAGGTTAAGAATAAGTTGGGGTATGTCCCAAGTGACAATAAACAGATTATTTAACATTGCTATAACTTATAGTAATTTCATTTGCTTAAAGTTATTGGAAAACCTATGAATAATTACTTTTTCTGTAAAGTTCTCCTTCTAAGCACTTCGTTTTACTTTTTTCTATGAGTGAGCCACTTAGCCCCACATTGCGGGGTGAAGTCGCTTGAACTTCAAGGGATGATAAACAGTTTTTTATGAATTAAATGTATGTTTGTACTTTCTAGTACGAAAAAGGGTCAGATAAAGATTACATATATGAAGCATCAATATTCAATTTAAATTTCTTCGTTCATTTTACTGTGAAAAACAAAAAAAAATGAGCAGCTTAGCCTCATTTTACGGTATCTTGGAAAGCCTGGAAATGTCAGACAATTTTTTCAAATGTCAGGGCTTTTTTTTATTCTCTCAAGAACTTTTACTAAGAAAATATATATTTAAAATGTAGGCCCTAAGTTTTTGAGTGGTATCTATATTTCATATAAACAATAGTTAGTAGAAAATTTGTCCATTTCGCTGAATCCGTTTATTTTCTAACTCTTTTTACAGTACTGTAATATAATTTCCTACAGCACGTTCTCCATTTCGTCAATCCTTTGTATTTTGCCTGTCCATATATTAGAAGTTAATCCGAGAAAATATTCCAATAACGTACTTTACGTGCTTCATATGTTTGAACTAGAGATATTTATTATATTATTATTGGTCCGTCCGATTTCCCTCACGAATTTCTTCATGCTCAGAAATGTAAATTTCGTTTACTTTTCGTATTTACTGGAATGAAAATACGGAGATTATATTCTGTTTACATTACAGTGGGAAATTATCTACACGGTTAGCGTGAGCGGTGCCAAAAATCATTGCTGACTTTGAAAGACAATAACTCGATCGGAAATAAGGCCAGACATTTTTAAAAAAGTTAGAAAGATTATGAAATTCCACATCGAATGGCTACTAGTAGAGATATTTTTTAATTTTTGGAGAGGATATATCACTTAGGAACTTTTTTTTTTAATTCAAGAAGTTCTCGAATTTTGTACCTCAACTTCAACTCTTGATATGACCTAGGAAAATTGCGGAAAACATTTGAAATTTACAGGACACAATCTTTCAAATCTCATCTTCAATTCGAACCGAAAAAGAATCAAGAATCTTCACAGGTTCTCGGGATATGACTGAAAATGTCCAAGCGTGTCTACGTCCAGTTTCAGTCGGTGATCGCCGAGAATTTCTCAGATTTCGTACCTCAACTTCAACTTGTGCCACGGCCTAGGAAAGTCATGGCAAAAATTCGAAATTTACAGGTCGCAACTTTTTTAATCTCGTTTTTAATTTAACCTAATAAAAATTAAAAAACCTTTACGGATTTTCGACATATGACTAGAAATGTCCAAGCATATCTACGTTGAGTGTCAGTCGGTGATCATCGCTGCCGGCCGGCCCCGCTGTGAAGCCGACTGAAACTTGACGCAGACACGCTTAGACATTTTTAATTATTTATCGGGAACCTGTGAAAATTTTTCGAGTTTTATTGATTCAAATGGAAGATAAGATTTTAAAGATTGATTCCTGTAAAATTCAACTTTTTGCCACAACTTTTCTGAGTCACAGCACTGAAACTCGACGTAGACACGCTTGAACATTTTTAGTTATATCTAGGGAACGCGTAAAAATTTTCCAAGTTTCATTGGTTCAAATTAGAGATAAGATTTCAAAGATTGTGTTCTGTAAATTTTAAATGTTTGCCCCATTTTTTCTAGGTAATATCACGACTTGAAGTTAAGGTGCGAAATTCGAGAACTTCTTGAATTAAAAAAACTTTTCACGTGATATATCCCCTTCAAAAATTGAAAAATATATCTACTAGGGGTCACTCGACGTGGAATTTCACAATCTTTCTAACTTTTTTTTTCAAATGTCTAGCTCTATTTCCGAACGTCTTGTCGGCTTTCAAAGTTATCAGTGATTTTTAGTACAACTCGTGCTGGCCGTGTAGATAATTTCTGACGTAATGTCTTTTTTTTATAAAGAAATAGGCAGTGTCTATTAATCACCAAATTTCGTGATTAACAGGCAATTCAACGATCTGAGCTATTTATCACGAAATTTCGTGATTAACAGTCGATTCAACTATCATATAGATATTTATCACGAAATTTCGTGATTAATAGCCCAGATCCTTGTCAGCTATTAATCACGAAATTTTGTGATGAATAGCTCAGAACGTTGATTCGTCTATTGGTACCAAAATTTAGAAATGCATAGCTATGAACAATGAAGAAAAACCTCTGGAGTCTAATAAATTTACTTTTCTTCTTACTTTGCACGTGCTTTGCATCCTTTGCATGTTGTGACAGGTGGGAGGTTATGTTTCATCTATAATTTCTTTCCTTCGCTCCTTTCGCGTTACTTACCTATGATACTGGAGGCATGAAGGCACCCCTGTGACTGGTCACAGAAATGATGTTATTAAACCCCCCACCCCTTTCCACCGTCTCGTGGAGGGCGAGAAAGCACCTCTGTGACTGGTCACAGAAATAATGTTGTTCAACCCCCTATCCCTTTCCAACGTCTCGTGGGGGCGAAAAAGCACCCCTGTGACTGGTCACAGAAATAATGTTGTTCAACCCTACCCACCCCTTTCCAACGTCTCGTAGAGGGCGAGAAAGCGCTCCTGTGATTGGTCACAGAAATAATGTTGTTCAACCCCTTACCTCTTTCCAACATCTCGTGGGGGCGAGAAATCGCCCCTGTGACTGGTCACAGAAATAATATTGTTCAAACCCCTACCCCTTTCCAACGTCTCGTGGGCGGCGAGAAAGCGCCCCAGTGACTAGTCACAGAAATGATGTTGTTCAAACCCTACCCCTTTCCAACGTCTCGCGGAGGCGAGAAAGCGCCCCGTGACTGGTCACAGAAATAATGTTATTCAACCCCCTACCCCTTTCCAACGTCTCGTGGGGGGCAAGAAAGCATCCCTGTGACTGGTCAAAGAAATAATATTGTTCAACTCCCTACCCCTCTCCAACGTCTCGTGGCGGGCAAGAAAGCGCTCCTGTGATTGGTCAAAGAAATGATGTTGTTCAACTCCTTACCCCTTTCCAACGTCTCGTGGGGGGGGGGCAAGAAAGCGCCCCTGCGACTGGTCACAGAAATGATGTTGTTCAACCCCTTACCCCTTTCCAACATTTCGTGGAGACGAGAAAGCGCCCCTGTGACTGGTCACAGAAATAATGGTGTTCAGGCCTGTCAACCTTTCCAACGGTATGAAAAGGCCTTTAGTATCATAGGTAAGTAACGCGAAGGAAAAGAAGGAACGAAATTATAGATGAAACATAACGTCCCACCTGTCACAACATGCAAAGGATGCAAAGCATGTGCAAAATAAAAAGTAAAGTGAATTTATTTGACTCCAGAGATTTTTCTTAATTGTTCATAGCTGTTCATTCCGAAATTTCGGTACAAATAGACGTTTCAACGTTTTGAGGTATTCATCACAAAATTTCGTGATTGAAAGCTGACTCAACGATGTGGGCTATTATTCGCGAAATTTCGTGATAAATAGCACAGATCGTTGAATCTGCTATTAATCACGAAATTTCGTGATCAATAGCCTAGATCGTTGAATTGGCTATTTTTACCGAAATTTTGTGATGAATAGCAAATTCCTAGAAAACTGATTTATAGTAAGAAGAATATAAAAAATGTACTGTTTTTGTGTCGCGTTTTTCCTTATGGACATTTTGTGTTCTTTTCATTAAACATTATTACTTTTTTACTTAAATTAATTCGAACTAGAATTCTCAAAGTTTAAACTTTAATTTAAATTCATAAAATACAATTTTTATATAATATGAAATAACATTTTCCGTATCAATAGCTAGATGAGAACTCCGAGCTATTCATAGAGCATTGAATCGGCTCTTTATATGGAAATTTCGTAATAAATAGCCCAGATCTTTGAATCGACTGTTAATCACGAAATTTCGTGATAAATAGCCCAGATCGTTGAATTGGCTATTAATCACTAATTATCGTGATTAATAGAAACGGCCCAAAAAATAACATTTTTAGCATAATAGCTATTATTGGCATAAAAATGTAATAGAATTGAGAGACTTGAGAGTACAAGACGTAATTCGTATTGACTCAAAGTTATAGTTAGTAGACAAGTTGGAAATAAAGACCGCGTCCGAGACAATTGGTCAAGAAACTTCTATCAAAAGAAGCTTGCGTTGTTTGAGGAAGGTACTAATTAAGCTACAAGGCGTCTTGCATTTGAAGCTCCAGAAGGTACTATATCATTTCCCTTTGTGATGGTTGAGAGCAAATGTAATTTCGTGTTGCCTCATTTTCAAACTGGTACAGCTGTACGATCATTTATCATTCACTCTCATTACCAAAAAGTTGCGTTTCACACTTAAGTAACTATATACGAATAATGTTAGTTAATTATTGTTATTAAGTTTTTTCGAGTTAAAAAAGGAGTAATAAAACTCTTATAGAAATTAAACTCTTATAAAATAAGATGTAGGAGAATATAAGATAAGATATAAATATATAAAAGAATATAAATAAGAGATAGAAGAATATAAAAATTAAACTCTTATAAAAATTAAAATATGACATATCGTTAAAACGCTGAGACAGATCTCTGCTTTGATTTATATTCTTCAAATATCTATATTAACTTATACCTTTGATCAAGAACAAGGAATGAATGCGTCATTTAGAAATTGACAGTCCTCGAATTGATTGTGAGGTTAGTATACAAATTGACGCACTTGGCGTAATTCACTGTTGACGCCAGTTAGTGTCATCTTTGACAAGTCCCAAAAAACTCAACTCCTTCAAACAAAAGCTTCAAATTTGTGAAGTTGATTGAATATAGCCCATAATCCCGAATTCAATTGCATTGATAAGCCGGTTGCGAACCGGCTCATCATTGGGTTACGAACTAGCTCAAAGAGGACTTTCGGAGGTAACGAACCGGCACATCGTGTACGTTCATTCAAATTCTTAATTATTTGATTAATGCATCCTTCAACTTGCTTTCAATGTCATTTTCTATTAGAAATGGATTATTCTTTGCGTAAGAAGAAAGTTTATTGCATTCATATATTACTGGAGGCATTCGAATAGGATTTTATTATTTCCAGCTGCTTAGTAGGTTACAAACCGGGGCCTTTACCTTATTTAAAATTAAACAAATTTTTAATTTGAAGTAAAACAAGAAGAAAGGATTTTTAAAATTCTGATAACTTTTCTCTGCGTGTACTTAATCCTATTTTATTTCACCTTGGAGAGTAATTCAATTTGTAAAGAGCAGTCCGGTTATGACAGCTTTGAAAATTAGAAATCCATACAACTTTTCCAACATCCTATTTATCTCTCGAAGTAAAAATATTCAAATCCTTGATAATTTTTGATTATTATATGCATTACTGGGTTCACATTTCGCATAATATTAAAACGAGGCCTTCGGCTGTAAATGAACTCGAAACTTACTTTGCAAAAGGGCAAGCGAGCTGATGTGGCAAAATTTACATCCTGAACAATTTATGCAAATTTGATTCCAAACCTATTTCAGCAGTTATTCCCAAGATATTCACCAATCGCTTTGCTCAGACTCGGACCTTATTCTGGAAGGATTTCTGCAATGCCAACGAAATCTGGTGATATCGCCCTCGGGTCCTTTTCAACCCTCTCTTCATGGAATCTTTTTTTTTGCCTTTTTGAAGGGAGACAAGAAGAAGAAGATAAAATAATTCCAAATTAAAAAGAATGAGACTAAATTTTTATTTGTGTAGATGATTTAACGTCCTCATTTTCAAATCCCTGTTATTCCTTATTAATAATTTAAAGCTATTTAATTTTGGATATTGCTTAGTGGGATGGGTGGAAAAAGAAACAAAAGTGGAAACCAAAAATAAAATAGCTCTGAAAAGTCTCATTTTGTGTTCCTTATAACCTGTGTAAAATTTGAAATTCAATACCATCGAGAATTATCTACAGGACTAGCTCAGGCAGCACTAAACATCACGGATGACTTTGAAACAGGGTAACTCTTTGGGAAAAAAAGACTTTTTTTGAAGGGCTAGAAAGATTATGAAATTTCACGTCAAATGAGCCGTAGTCAAGATATTTCTTACTTTTTCAAGAGGATATGTCACGAGAAGAGTTTTTTTTTCACAAGAATTTTTGAAATTTTCTACCTCGATTTGAACTCGTGTCATGACCTAGGGAAGTTATGACAAAAATCTGAAATACACAGGAGGAAGTCTTTAAAATCTTGTATTTCATTCAATTCAAGCCAATTTAAAAAATCTTTGCGGGTTTCCGAGATATGACTAAAAATGTCCAAGCGTATCTGTGTCCAGTTTCAGTCGGCAATCACCGCGCTCAACCGCGAGAGTGGTGATTGCCGAGAATTTTTCGGATTTCGTACCTCAACTTCAACTCGCGCTTTGCCCTAGGAAAGTTACGACAAAGATCTGAAATTTACAGGAAGTGATTTCTGAAATCCTGTCTTTAATTCTAGCCAAGAAAACTTAAGAAATCTTCATTGGTTTCCAAAATATGAATAATAGTGTCCAAACGTATCTATATCGAGTTGCAGTAAGCAATCACCGCGCTTGGCCGCGAGAGCAATGATCGCCGAGAATTTTTCGGATATTGTACCGCAACTTCAACTCGTTCCACGCCCTAGGAAAGTTATGACAAAAATCTGAAATTTACAGGAAGTGATTTCTGAAATGTTTTTTTTAATCCAAGCCAAGAAAACTTCAGAAATCTTCATTGGTTCCCGAGATATGAACAGTAGTGTCCAAGCGCGTCTGTGTCAAGTTTCAGTAGGCAATCACCGCGCTCGGCCGCGAGAGCAGTGTTCGCTGAGAATTTTCCGGATTTTGTATCTCAACTTCAAATCGTGCTATGGCCCAGAGAAATTATGACAAAAACCTGAAATTTTTAGGATGTGATTCCTGAAATCTTATCTTCAATTCAAGTCAAGTAAACTCAAGAAATCTTCATCGGTTCTCGAGATATGAATATAGTGTCCAAGCGTGTCTACCATATGTCGAGTTTCAGTACACTCAGAGAAATTCCCTCTTAACGATAAAGTCGGTCCTCTAATCGATAAAGTACGATACTTCAAGAGCAGAATCGTTCCACTTTTCATCGTTTTTTTAAAAATCGTTTTATATTTTAGTTATCGTTTCGCTTCATCTTTAGAAGACCGTCAATTATTTCACGTTATATGTACGTCCCATTTTAAACGTTAAACTGCGCATCCTGCGCGTTAATGTAGAAACGCTTATCGTTGAAACGATTCTTGCTTAAACGATTCGCACTTTAACCGTTAAATGATCTATTTTATCAACTAATTCTCAAACGACTGCACTTTAACCGTAAAAATATTCCTTCATCGTTAAGAGGAATTTTCTCTGAGTGTAGGCAATCACCGCGCTCGGCCGCGAGAGCGGTGATCGCCGAGAGTTTTTCGGATTTTGTACTGCAACTTCAACTCGTGCCATGACTTAGGAAAGTTGCTCACATTTTGAAACTTACAAGAAGTAATCATTGAAATCTTATCTTTAATTCAAGCCAAGAAAATTTAAGAAGTTTCTATTGGTTCCAGAGATATGATTAAAAATGTCCAAGCGTGTCTGTATCGAGTTTCAGTAAGCAATCGCCGAGCTCGGCCGCGAGAGCGGTGTTCGCCGAGAATTTCTCGGATTTTGTACCTCAACTTCAACTCGTGCTATGCCGTAGGAAACTTACGACAAAAATCTCAAATTTACAGGAAGTTATTTCTGAAATCTCATCTTTAATTGAAGTCTAGAAAACTTAACAAATCTTCACTGGTTCTCGAGATATGACAAAAATGTTTTCGCGTGTTTGTGTCAAGTTTCATTCGGCAATCACCGCGCTGGGCCGCAAGAGCGGTGATCGCCAAGAATTTTTCGGATTTTGTACCTTAACTTCAACTCGTCCTATGCCCTAGAAAAGTTACAAGAAAAAATCTGAAATTCATAGGAAGTGATCTCTGAAATCTTGTATTTAATTCAAGCCAAGAAAACATAACAAATCTTGATTGGTTTACAAGATATGACTGAAAATGTCCCAGCGCGTCTGTATCGAGTTTCAGTAGGCAATCACCGCGCTCGGCCGCGAGAGCGGTGATCGCCGAGAATTTCTCGAATTTTGTACTTCAACTTCAACTTGTGCTACGCCCTAGAAAAGTTATGACAAAAATCTGAAGTTTACAGGAAGTGATTTCTGAAATCTCATCTTTAATTCAAGCTAAGAAAACTTGAGAAATCTCCATTGGCTCCCACGATATGATTAAAAATGTCCAAGCGTGTTTGTGTCGAGTTTCAGTAGGCAATCAACGTCCTCAATCAATCACTCCTGATATAGTCATGACAAAAATCTGAAATTTACAGGAAGTGATTTCTGAAATCTTTTATTTAATTCAAGCCAAGAAAACTTAATAAATCTTCATTGGTTCCCAAAATATGACTGAAAATGTCTAAGCGTTCTCATTCCTTATGATATTCAATATTTTTTTAATCAACTCTAAATTGCTTTTAGAGAAACAATATACATATTTGACTATGCAAAAAACACAGAATTGAGCGTTTGTTCATTAAAATATGTATAACAATAGTAATTGTAGTAAATGTTGTTTGTCAGTGGCCACTTTGAAGTATTTTTTGTTACTCTCTACTTTTGAAATAATTCCTTAAATTTTCCTATCACTTTTCACCCCATATACAAAATACATAATATTTTTGTGAGATTTTGAACATATTCGAAAGAGGTAGAGGATTACCATTTTATAGCTCATTCTAGCTCGTAAAGGTTTAACGATGTCGACCTCGTTTGTATTGTACAAAATGCTTAAACTCATCGTGTAGTTTATACTCGTCATTTTAAAAAATCCTATGTTATAGGAGGAACTCCCGAGGGCCCCTCGAAGACCCCCTTAAGGAAAACCCATATTGGATCCTTATGGATTAGCATGTCGTTTCCATAAAGGGCCACGCCTGAATTGCCCTCATGGGCCCCTCTTAGGCCCCTCATGACCTGAGAAAATCCATGGTCCCGCTTCATTTTTCCACACGGTGTTTATGTCTGGAATACCATCAATTCGGTTATCAAACTTAAGTTGACGAGAAAGAATTATTTTCCATCTCGGTTTGAATGTCTATCCATAAAATAAAATGAATTTTTAAAAATTAATTTTCATTTATCGATTCATTAAGTAAATAGTCAAAGACTGTTAAACATGTAAACACTTTTTAAAATTCATAAATGCCTTTCAATATTTCTCTTATAATACATAATTTTATAAAACCTTACCGTTTCATTTTCAGAATTGAAAATATAGTAATCATGTATAAAATTATCTTCTAATAGCATATGTAAACGAGAAATTATAAATTTATACCATATCAGAACATAAATAATAATCAGTGACATATGCCTTTGCTGAATCAAAAGTGAACAAATCAATTTTCATTTAATTAATAATATTACAAGACAGTATTGAATTAAAATTCTTTTTTTTTTGCATCCCATTTAAATGACGACCTGACTGATTATAAGAGTCGATTTTAAATTTCATTTTGAGCAATCGATTTGAAGCTACAATATATCCTTAAATATTGAGAAATAAAATCAAGTTGATTTATTACGTTTTTAGGCTTCAAAGTGATCTATGGAACTAAAAAAAGTATCAAAAAAATACATTTTTCGAGAAAAAAGTATCCTCAAAAATAAAAAGAGTATTACAAAATTTGCCTCTTAAAATTAGTCAGAAATTAGTTTTTTGAATAAGAAAGTAGTGTAAAAAATACTTTAAATTAAAAAATAAACGTATTTAAAACGGGAAATTCCTTTCATCTTTTTCTGTATGTAAATATTAATTGCGCCGAAGACTGCATCTAACAAGGAGATAGTCAGAGTTAATATTTTTTTTCTTCAAACTCCAAATTTCCCTACCGAGAGTCCATTGAACGACTATTAATTTGACAAAACATTATTTGCCAGAGGCGATTCTTCTTCGAAAAAATCAACTTTTCTCAAAATTTGTTACATGTTTTGAAATGTTTACTTATTGAACTTTCATGTGCAACTACGTAAATATAACACATTTTTACTTTGAAAAGACGAATTTTTAACAAAATACTTGCGTTTTCAACCAAATAGTTAAATTTTCTACTACAATGATGAATTTTCAAAGAAAAAAATGAATCTTTCACAATCGAGTTCAACTTTCAACGAAGTACTTAAATTTTCAACCAAAAAGATACATTTTCTACCAAGAATAATAATTTTTTTACCAGTAAATGCGAATTTCCCACTAAACATGTGAATTTTCAACTAAATAGTTCAATTTCCAACTCAAAAAGATGAATTTTCCAACAAAAAATGAGTTTTTTGCGAAGTAGTTCAATTTTTAACTAAGAGGTTTAATTTTAGACCAGAAAAGATTTTGATTTTAAATTACAAATAGTTGAACTCACCAAAAAAAGACAAATTTTCAACAAAATAGTTGAATCCTCAACCAAAATAGACAAATTTTCTACAAAGCATTTGAATTTTCAGCCTGATAATATGAATTTTCGACAAAATTCAAATTTTCAACCCAAAAAGACGAATTTCAGCAAAACAGTTGAAGTTTGAACTGAGAAGACGAATTTTCAACCAAAAAGGATGACTTTTTCACAAAATTTTCATATTTTTAAACAAAATGATCAAATTATCAACTAAATAATAAGACAAGATGAAAGATTACATCTCACTAAAATGATTATTCTTCAACCAAAAAAATTAATATTCAACTGCTCGAATTTCAAGAAAAAGACGTTGACCCGATTTCGAAAAAATTGACTTTTTTCAAAATTTTTTGCATGGATTGAAATGTTTCTTTATTAAATCTTCGTGTGAAATTACGTGGATATAAATTTTTTTTTACTTGAAAAGACGAATCCAATAAACTCTCAGTAGGGAATTTATGGAATAGAAAAAATCCAACTCTGAGCTGATGAAATTTCGGAGAGAATTGTCCAGGCCGATTTTTGAAAAAGGTCTCCAATTTTTCATAAGCAAACAAATATATGGGGAAAAAATGAATTTTTTTTTAGTTTAGCCCTCTAGCTTCTCGGAAATAGAGTGAAATGTTTCGCAATTAACTCAGTTTGATAGTACAACATTACTAAAAGATTACTCAATAGCGAGCATCCAACTAAAAAATTTGTTAATAAACAAATTATTTGTTGAGAGTTGATTTTCTCACATTTTTATCATTTTTATATTATTCTTTCTCATCTGGTGACTAGTTTTTTCTCATAACGTTACTATGATGAAGATATTTCTTAATACAATAATTTTTAACAATAATATGTACAAATTACATTAACAAATGTGTATTTTGGGTGTTTTTCAAAAAAAAAAGTTAGTTTTTTTCCATTCAGTACTCACAGTTGGCCAACGCAAGAAGGTTTGAATACAAGGAATGATTGAACAATACATTTATTAATTGTTATAAATAAATTCTATGACAAATAAAAAGTCGGGAAACTCACGAGTCTGAAGAAAGTTTCTCTCCCAGAGTTGATAAGCTAGATCGCATACATTATGGTGCGCGACTTCACCAAGTTATTATCTCATCTCCCTGAACCAGAAGTTCATGATTATTCTTGTTGTCAACTATTCATGCTTAAACAATCGTGAACTGATATGATTTTCTACGATAAGATAGGTCCTATTAATGAGATAGATTTAAATCAACAGCTCGTGCACAGTTCCTTCGACTTTCAACGTTAAAGTTCAATGGTTGCTGATCTTCATTTGTTAATTCTGTAGCGAAACAAATGACAGTCTCATCGATCTGTATTTAAGCAACGAAAACAACGCATGCTTTTGTTAAGCTGATGGTCTCTCTTATTCGCGTAGTATTCAGATGTGATTTGATAGAAGAAATCATCATCGCTGGAGGAATTTGATTTCGAGTTTTTTTAATTGTGAACTATATTTGTATTCACTCCAAACAAAGATTCTTTTTCTTCGTTCGCGTTACTCATTTTTTATGTAAAAACAGTTTGCTCATCGTTTTTACTCATATCTCCAGAGCCATTTAGTTTCTAGTATATTTGATTCTTTCTGTGTATGTGTGTGTGTTAGTGTATACATATAGTTTAGAAATGGATTCTATTAAAGTGCCGAATAAGATTCTAAGTGATCTGTTGATCGGAAGTTCTAGTGAAGACGTAAGAATTCTGTTGGATTACCTTCACACGGCTAACTTGGTAGATAATAAGCAAGTCAATTTGCCACGACAAATCTTGTTGCGGCACTTCATTCCGCCTTTTGAAGAAAGATAGAAGGGTGCGTTCTTTAATGCAGACAAATTTTTCAAACTGAACAGTGCATGGTTATCATCTGACTCCATCATATCATTGGATCACACAAAAGTAGACAGAAGATCTTCAGAAGATTTTGAAACCTTCTGGGGAGAGGAACTTGGTGGAGGAGATAAGAAGTATGATATCAAGAGCCGAAGATGAAGAACATGGAGAACACAAAGAATTTGAAGGACAAATGGAGCCATTTACTTTAGAAGAAGCTATTTCACTGGCCGAAGACACAAAATTGACGAAACATCAATATGAAACTATTAGACAAAATGTCGTGATGAAGTGTCAATAAGAATATGGTTGTGATGGCTCATCTGAGCAGAGCGAGTCCAATCAAAAGTTCTGTGAAGCAGAAAAATCAGATGCAGTAATGTTTATGTCAATGTTGCCATTACGTATAATTAATACTTGTTCCAAACAGAATGATACGAATTGTTCTGAATGTGCAGAGCCCTTGACAATTTGGAAGAACGAGAATTCCGGATCCACCAGATTATGTAGGCTGCTCATGTTTGAACAGGCACCAGAAACTAAGGAACGAACCACGACAGAAGTAGAGTTGATGGAAGAATGAATCAAAAAACTCAAACGTACAAAAATAAAAGTACCGAATAGTCGTTGTACAATAACTGTCTTTCATGAGGTCGCGTTGACTATGGTTGATGGAAAGGTGTGTCAGGCTCTTTCCGAAACTCCTTCTGCTGCCACGTGTTACATTTGTAATGCAACACCATCGCAAATGAACGACTTACCTAAAATTGCAGATAAACCAGAGAAGGTACGAAATTTCAGATACGGGCTCTCTACATTGCACGCGTGGACTCGTTTGATGGAACTGATTCTGCACATAAACTACCGTTTAAGATTCTACAAGTGGCAAGCAAAAACTAACGAAGAGAAAGCGAAAATGAAAACTGCAAAGCAGAGAGTCCAAAAAAAATTCCGTGATAAGATTGGGCTCATTATAGATGTTCCAAAACATGGCTCGGGGACTTCTAACACAGAAAATACTGCCAGAAGATTTTTCAGAGATCCTGATTTGACATCCGAAACCACAGATGTCGACAGGGATTTGATCTGTAGATTTGATATAATTTTGCAAGCAATGGCTTCAGGGTAGGCAGTTGACACTTTCAAGTTCGGAAAATATTGCCAAGAAACAGCGCAAATGTACGTCAATCTTTATAACTGGTACTGCATGCCAGTGACAGCACACAAAACTCCCATTCATGAAGCCAAAATTATTGAATCTGCTTTCCTCTCCATTGGTCAATTGACGGAAGAAGCTCAAGAGACGAACAACAAAAATTTCAAACATCTACGAGAGTTTCACTTTCAAAAATGTAGCAGAGAGACTACTAATAGAGATCTTGGACAGAAATTACTGAATTCGACGGAGCCAAAAATTGTAAATCTGAGGCAAAAGTGGAACTAGAAAGTCATTCTGCTAGATCCTGCAGCTCAAGACTTGCTCAAGACATAAAATTGAAGCCTGAAGTCATATGTTGGCAATGAAAGAAGAACTTTCTTCAGACTCGTGAGTGTCCCGACTTTTTATTTGTTATAGAATTTATTTACAACAATTATTAAATGTATTATTCAATCATTCCTTGTATACAAACCCTCTTGTTTTGATCAACCGTAAGTACCAAATGAAAAAAAACGAACTTTTTTTTTAAAACACCCAAAATACACATTTGTTAATGTTATTTGTTCATATTATTGTTACTAATTATTGTAATATGAAATGTCTTCATGATAGTAAAATGACGAAATGAATTAGTCACAAGATGAGAAAGAATAATATAAAAAAATTGCGGAAGTTTTTACTCAATTGACACTGAAAAAGACTTTTCTCCCGGCCTTTTTCATTTGTTATAAGATTTGTTTATAACAATTATGAAATTTATTGTTCAGTCATCTCTTGTATTCAAACTGCCTCGAGTTAGCCAATTATTAGTACAGACTGAAAAACCAGTGTTTTTCTTCAAAACACACCCAAAGTGCATATTTGTTAATGAAATTTGTTTATATTGTTAATTATTATTCAAATGCGAACTTTTTCCATCATGGTGATGTTATGCGATGAATTACTCACAAGATAAGGAAAAATAATATGAAAATGATGCAAATTCGCGAAAACCAAATTTTAACAAATAATTTGTTTATTAACAAATTTTTTGATTGGATGCTCGCAATTGGATAATCTGCTAGTAATGTTGCCCTATCAAACTGAGTTAATTGCGAAACTTTTCACTCTTTTCCCAAGAAGCTAGAGGACTAAACTTAAAAAATTGTCATTTTTTCCCATATATCTGTTTGTAAAAGAAAAATAGTTGACCTTTTTCTAAAATCGGCCTCGAAAATTCTCTCCGAAATTTCATCAGCTTCTCAAAAAAAAACATTCAAATCGGTTAACAGGTTCAGTCGGAATCGTATTTTGAACCAAAAAATGTACTTCTTCCTCACTGTGGCAGTTGAGAAGGAGATGAGAATGTGCTAGTAGAGAAGTGGGACAAGTGTGGGGTATAGGAAAGAGAAGGTTCAAGGACGACTGGAGGTTGAGAGTGTGGATGTTTGACGTGCTAGTGTTGTCAGTGTCAAGTAATAGAGCGTGAATTTGGGGATGGAAAGAGCATAAGAGTGTGGAAGGTCTGCATGAGAGATTTCTGAGATGGGTCATAGAGGTGAGTTGGACACAAGTGTGTGCCCGAGCGATTATGGACAAAGAGAGGAGGGGCGACGTAGGATGCTCATAATGGGAGGAAGAGAGATACGAGAGAAGGTTTGAATGAGGGATGCAAGTCAAGGGTAGAGAGTAGCAGGGAACAGAGGAAGATATGAGAGCAAGGCATGGAGAGAAAAGATGGAGAGAAATCTCGAAGTCAAGGTACAAAAGCTGGTATAGGATGGTTGAGAGTGAGGGGGAGCCGGAATACCTGAAAATGATTGAAAAGGAGAGCAAATGGAATAGAGTGGTGAGAGTCGGAGTGGGAGAGGGGGTAAGAGCATGTAGGTATTAAATGAATGAAGAGAAGAATCTGTGTAGAGTATGAAGGTATGTATGAGCAAGAATCATGGTTACGTGTGTTAGGGAGGAGTATAGGTGACGAAGGGGAGGGAAGAGTATGGAAGAGGGAATAAAGTGGATTTTGACTTGGAATGGTCAGGTTGAGAAATGGATGAAGAAGCTGGAAAAAGTAGGAGAGAGAAGAATTCATTACTCCCCTAAAGAAGGGAAGTAATGAAGTAGTGTTGTGGAATAGAGCTGCAATCTTTAGGTTGGTAGTGGTAAGAAGAGACGGAACTTCAGGGTGAGGTCGCAAGCATCTAGCAAAAAGAAAAGTGGTTAAGTCGATATGTAAAAAAAAGTTGGTTAGGTAGTATACAAGGATTGTCAATAAGAAAACGTGTAATGGTTCTGTAAAGACTCTTAAACCCGTAAAAGGGAAGAAGTGTAGACAAAATGAAGAAGATAACTTTTAACTGGTAAAAAATATACATACAACAAATTATTTATTCGTATATATAATAAGTATGTGAAGTTGTGTTGAATTTTGTTTTTGAGTCGATTTATTGGTATATAAAATCAACATAATATTAATATTAAAGAACGTACTCTGAAACAGAAATGGAAACTTATTGGTAGAGAAAAACATTGAGCTTATGAAAACTTAAAGTCTGTCTAGGAGGAAAGTTTCGCTATAATCGAGGTATTTTTCGATTCGACGTCTGGGAACTGTCCTTATGTCAGTGACCATTTACTTGAAGTTTTAATCTCGGCGATTTAAAGTTGGATGAAAACACAAGGGGATAGAAAATCTTTCGACATTTTCGCTAAGTTGGAAAATCTATTTTAAGCGCGCATCTAATGAATAATGAAGTCTGCAGAAAGAGGCCGTTATGGCCAGACCATAACGATCGCAACCGAAGAACAGTGCAGAATTTTAATGTAAATCTCGGAATAATCATTTTGGGGCAGTTAGTGTGTTAACTGAGCAGAATAATACATTTATGTGTCTCTCGCTTTAATTATTTAATCTCTATTTTCCCCATTAGGTTCATCTGTTTATAGAAATTGTTATTAACAATACTAATTATTTTGTATTTATAGTTGATAGGGTTTCAAGTTTGCAGACAAGTTTAAAAAAATTCGAAGACAGTTCTGTATTTTATTGTCTTCCCTTAGGGTCAACATAACTTCCGTTCCCTTACATCTTTATTACATCATTCTTACATAAGTTATTGTAACTTATTCTTTACGTTGGTACATATAATTTCTAATTCTCTCAAAGTCTAACATGTCCCTAATGCTGCTATGTGACTTCCGTTTCCTTTTCTGCTCCTTTCCTTCCCTTTTATGCTTTCCATTCTCTCTCCCCATACTCCCCCACACTCCCTCATTGTTCTTCTCCAACTCCTTAAGCTCTTTCTACCTCCTTTATCCATTCTTCTCTCAGTTCCTCCTCCCCTAGATTTTTCTTAACATTCTTCTGCTATCCTTTCCTCTCCTCATCTCTTCTCAAACAACCGTCACAATTATGTTCCCATGTCTTCTCTACCCATTCACATACTCTTCATTATCTCTTGTCACCCTTCTCCCAATACATTGCTTCCCTCACTTTATTTCCTAGCCTCTATGCAGCTATTCTTGTCCATCTCTTTTCCCCCATCCTTTTTCTAGACATTTTGGCTATCCCTCTCTTTTGATCACCTTATTCTACTTATTTTATCTCGATTTTTCTATCCTCCACCCATCTGTTACCTGCCTTTTTCTTCTTCCTCTTTCCAATTCAACATAGTTTATATCTACTTCTTCTCCTATCTCTCGATCTCTGAAAAACTCACTTCTTTCTCCTTCCCATTGCGTTAATTCTGCGGTCCTCTATTCTCCTTCTTTCACTTTTTCGTAACAATTTATCGCTAACTCCTCTCCCTTTCCCTCCCTCATTTTCTCGGTCCATCTAATATATCTTTCTTGCAACTTCTTTATTTCCCTTCTCTCCTTCCATCCCCATATCTCTGCTCCATAGCCTAATACCAGTCATGCCAGCGTATCAAACAACTTGATTCGCCTATCCCCATCTTTTTCAAACCTTCTTTTTTTCTAATCCCCATATCTGTTTCATAACCCGCGCTACTTCCTTAATCCTCTTCCTCGTGTGCGCTCCATGTTCCCCATTCACTTGTACGATAAAACTAAGATATTCAAATTTCTTTACCTCTTCTAACTCTTCAGCTTTTTAAGTAGCTGTTTATTTTTCATATCTCCCTTCTCCCTTTCTATGCCTCACCACTTTCTTCTTATTCGTATAAAGCATCAGTTTCTTCCTATCCAAGTATTTTTATAACCCTACAATTAAGCCCGTCATTTCTTTCTCACACTGTGCCAACATCACTATATCATTCGCATATGCCAGTGTGTACATTTTTTCTTTCCCTAGCCTTACTCCTCCCCATCCTTTTCTCATCATCTCCTCTAAGTTCGAAGACAGTCTCAAAGACGAATTTTCAACAAAATGCATAAAGTTTCAACTAAAGAAGATACATTTTAGGTTAAAGAATTATTTTACACGAAAAACACGAATTTTCAAGATAATAGTTTGATTTTCAATAACGAGATAAATTTTCAATCAAGAAGATTAATTTCGAACCACTAAAGACGAATTTTCAACAAAATATATGAATCTTAAACCAAAAAGCTAACTTTTCAAAAAAAAATCATGAATTTTCAACTAAAAATAAACATTTTCAACCCAAATGGAATAGTTGAATTCTCAGTTCAAAAAATTAATTTTTAAGACATAAAATGAATTTTCAGCAAGATAGTTCAATTTTCCTCTAAATAAATGCCTTTTCAACCAAAAAGATGCATTTCTCACCAAGAAGATTGATATTCTACCACAAAAGATGAATTTTCAACAGAATACATAAAGTTTCAACTAAAAAAAGATAAATTTTATGTTAAAAAAATTATTTTACATGAAAAAGACGAATTTCCAAGAGAATAGTTTAATTTTCAACTAAAGAGGTAAATTTCAAACCAAGAAGATCAATTTCGTACCAAAAAAGACGAATTTTCAACAGAATATGTGAATTTTGAACCAAAAAGATGAATTTTCAACCAAAGAATAAAAATTTTCAATCCAAATGGAACAGTTGAATCCTCAGTTGAAAAAATCAATTCTCAAGACAAAACAAAATGAATTTTCAGCAAAATAGTTAATTTCGTATCATAAAAGACGAATTTTCAAGAAAATATGTGAATTTTGAACTAAAGAGATGAATTTTCAACCAAGGAATAAAAATTTTCAATCTAAATGGAATAGTTGAATTTTCAGTTAAAAAAATTAATTTTTAAGGGAAAGAATTAATTTTCAGCGAAATAGTTCAATTTTCCACTAATGAAATAACTTTTCAACCAAAAAGATGAATTTCTCACCAAGAAGATTGATATTCTACAACAAAAAATGAATTTTTAACAAAATACATGAAGTTTTAACTGATTTAAGACAGATTTTGAGTGAAGAAAATTATTTTACAAGAAAAAAACGAATTTTCAAGAAAATAGTTTAATTTTCAACTAAATAGATGAATTTCCGAAAAAATGTGTGAATTTCAAACCAAAAAGATGAATTTCCAACTGATAAATACATAATTATTCTACCACAAGAGATGAATTTTCAACAAAATACATAAAGTTTCAACTAAAGAAGATACATTTTAGGTAAAAAAAATTATTTTTCACGAAAAACACAAATTTTCAAGAAAATAGTTTAATTTTCAACTAAAGAGATTAATTTTCAATCGGGAAGATTAACTTCGTACCAAAAGAGACGAATTTTCAACAAAATATGTGAAATTTAAACCAAAAAGATGAATTTTCAACAAAATGCATGAATTTTTAACGAAATAGTTCAACTTTTTACCAAAGAAATGACTTCTCAACCAAAAAGAAGAATTTATCACCAAGAAGATTAATATTCTATCACAAAAGATGACGTTTCAACAAAGTACATAAAGTTTCAACTGGAAAAGATAAATTTTGAGTTAGAAAAATTATTTTACACGAGAAACACGAATTTTCAACAAAATATATGGATTCTAAAGCACATAGGTGAATTTTCAGCAAAGTGCATGAATTTTCAAGCGAAAAAGAAAAATTTTTGACCCAGATGGAATAGTTGAAAAAAACGAATTTCCAACAAAATAGTTTCATTTTCCTCCAAAGAAATGATTTTTCAACCAAAAAAATGAATTTCTCACAAAGAAGATTGATATTCTACCAAAAAAGATGAAGTTTCAACAAAATACATAAAGACTACTAAAAAAGATAAATCTTAAGTTGAAAAAATTATTTTACACGAAAAGCACGAATTTTCAACAAAATGCATGAATTTTCATGTAAAAAATAAAAGTTTTCAATCCAAATGGAATGGTTGAACAAAATTAATTTCGAAGAAAAAAGAACTGAATTTTCGACAAAATAGTTAAATTTTCCACCAAAGAAATGACTTTTCAACCAAAAAAATGAATTTCTCACCGAGAAGATTAATATTTTAACACAGAAGATGAATTCACAACAAAATACATAAAGTTTCAACTGAAAAAGGTAAATTTCAATTTAAAAAATTTATTTTACACGAAAAACACGAATTTTCAACAAAATATATGAATTTGAAAGCAAAAAGATGAATTTGCAGCAAATTGTATGACTTTTCAAGTAAAAAAAAAGAATTTCTAACCCAAATGGAATAGTTGAAAAAAATTAATTTTTCAGGAAAAAACGAATTTTCAACAAAATAGTTTAATTTTCAACCAAAAAATGACTTTTCTACCAAAAACATGAATTTTTCACCAAGAAGATTAATATTTCACTACAAAAGATGAACTTTCAATGAAATACATAAAGTTTCAACTAAAAAAAAAAAAAATTTCGAGTTAAAAAATTCATTTACACGAGACACACGAATTTTCAACAAAATAGTTTAATTTTTCACTAACAAAATGACTTTTCTACCAAAAAAATAAACTTCTCACCAAGAAGATTAATATTTTACCACAAAAGATTAATTTTCAACAAAATATATAAAGTTTCAACTAAAAGAGGAAATAAATTTTAAGTTAAAAAATTGATTTACACGAAAAACATGAAATTTCAACATAATAGTTCAATTTTCCACCAAAAAAATGACTTTTCTACCAGAAAAATGAATTTTTCACCAAGAAGATTAATGTTTTACCACAAAAGATGAATTTTCAACAAAATATATGAAAAAAAAATTTGAGTAAAAAACATGATTTACACGAAAAACACGAATTTTCAACAAAATAGTTCAATTTTCCACCAAAAAAATTACTTTTCTACCAAAAAAATGAATTTTTTACCAAGAAGAAAAGTATTCTACCGCAAAACATGAATTTTTAACAAATTACATAAAGTTTCAACTGAGAAAAAATAAATTTGAAGTTAAAAAATTGTTTTACACGAAAAACACGAATTTTCAACAGAATATATGAATTTTAAAGCACAACGGTGAATTTTTAACAAAATGCATGAATTTTCAAGCGAAAAATAAAAATTTTCGATCCAAATGGAAAAGTTTAAAAAATTTAATTTCTCAGAATAAAAACAAATTTTCAACAAAATAGTTCAATTTTCCACCAAAAAAATGACTTTTCTATCAGAAAAATGAATTTTTTATCAAGAATATTAATATTTCACCTCAAAAGATGAATTTTTAATAAAATACATCAAGTTTGAACTAAAAAAAATAAATAAATTTTAAGTTAAAAAAATTGTTTTCCACGAAAAACACGAATTTAGGACAGAATATATGAATTTTAAAACAAAAAGATGAAATTGAAACAAAATGCATGACTTTTCAAGTAAAAAATAAAAATTTCCAACTCAAATGGCATAGTTGAAAAAAATTAATTTTTCAGAAAGTAACAATTTTCAACAAAATAGTTCAATTTTCAAATAAAGCATATACATTTTCAGCCAAACATGAAATACTTGAATTTTTAATAAAAAAAATTAATTTTCAACCACAAAAAAAGATTTTTCAAGAAAAATAGTTAAACTTCCAACCCAAAAAAAGGGTTTTGAGCTAAAATGATAAACACGAAGAAAATAAATTTTCAACAAATTGGTTCCACTTTCAATTAAGGAGTTGGATTTGCAATCAAAGCAGATTAATTATTAACCAAACAGTTGCATTATCTAAAAAATGAAATTTCTATGATAGTGGATGAATTCTTAAACTAAAACGAGGAATTCTCAACAAGAGGGTTGAATTTCTAAACCGAAAATATGAATTTCCAATAAAAAAGTTACTTTTCAACAAAATAATAAACTTGTCATTAACACATGTCTTTTTGTAAATTTAATTTCATTAATGTTCCTCGTTCATTTAATTAAAAGATGAAGGAAAGAGTAGAATGATCTGGGGTGGTAATGAGAAAGGTATGGGGTATCGGAGAGAAATTATTTAAAGATGATTTCAAAAGAAGAATGAGAATGTATGCACCCTAGTGACAGGTGTAATGATGTATGGAATAGAAGTGTGGGGCTGGAGAGAATATTAGGAGGTAGAAAGAGTGCACGAAGAATATATAAAATGGTATATAGTATTAAATGAAGTAGATAGAGCGAAAATGAAAATAAGAGCGGGGAATAGGGCATGTAAGTATGAGGAAAAGGTTTTTTAGTAGTGGGAATAGAAAGATAGTTAATGCTTGCTTAGAGCGGAGAGAATTGTGAATAGAAGAACATGGAATGGAATATAGAGAGAGTTACTTGAATAGGAATGGATGGTCAAGGGAATTAGAAGAGCTCACGAAAGGGGTATGAAGGTAGAGCAGGAGCTCATAGAAAGAGGCAGAAAAGTCTTGAAGCAAGGAATATCAAGTCAAATAATGGAAGCCAGATAGCGGCGCCGCCCATACAAACTCCTCCAC
>JAUMHM010000016.1:9298567-9311720 GCA_032362435.1 Melikaiella ostensackeni
GTTATCAAAATTCTATCAGTTTTGCGTCTATTCTTTGAATTTTGTTCGCGCCAAGATTCAAACCGGCGGCCATGCTTCATTCAACGCCATCTAACGAATCTTAGTACCGAAGTCAACATACACCATTACACAGGGGCTGATGTTGAGTGTACTCTGGAAACGATTCTAACCTACAAATTTTTGGTTTATTCGTCTCACATGTTGTAACCGCATAGGGTTTACGAATGTTTTGAAAGTGACAACAAGTTTTTATAGACATTTATGATAACTTACTCGAAGTCGAAAAGCAGAATATAAATACGAGTATGGAAAGCAGTGATGATGAAAAAAGTGTGGATAGTCAAAAAACCAATCATAAACAAAAACGCAAATTGTCACTTGATTCCTCGTTAAACAATGGAGATGATTCTTTGAAGAAACCTGCTGTTTCTTCAAAGAAAGGACGTAGAAACAGATATGATCCTGAACTTGAAGCTCGGTTTGTTATATTTTTTCATATTTCTCAACAGCCTGTTAAAATCGCATGTTTTATGCAATATTTTCTGTTGCTCATTTGTAAATTATTTTAGTAACTTGTTATTCTGAGGTTTACAATAATCGTGCAAAGTCCCGTATTTATGCACGGCATAAATAAATTTGTGGATCCAAAAAATTACTTATAGCAGATTCGCTATGCTTTTTTGCCAAAAAGTTGCGTGAAATTTGTACTATATGGATTTTTTAAAAATTTTACAACCAGCTAATATATATTTATATATTTGTTTGTCATTTCTAACCCAGAATGGAATGAAAATACAGTTTTGATCGATCAGGAATCGTTCTTTAGTAGGAATTATTATTATTATATCATACTATTACTGTACATAATAATGATTATTATATAAATATATTTTAAAAACTCAGATTCGAATTTCAAAATTCTTATATCTCAATTTAGACGGAGCAGTGTATAATCATCCAAGTTCTTTCAAAAATACACTCTAAATTCTCCTATTTTCGCGATGTTCCTCTAGAATCTATAGATTTTCGATATTATTTTTATTTTATTATTATTTTTAGGTAATGTGTCACCGACGAGAAACTTGTATACCTACTTACAACATGTAGTGTACTATTTGCAGAAATATTGTAGTTTTATTAAAATTTTTGTGTTTATATGTTTGCAATAAACATCTACGTAGGAATAAAAATCATGATGGGAGCTACCGTGCTAGATGAGGTGTACATTTATCAGCTTTTAAGCTTCCTTCACCTTCGAATTAATAATACTAATAATTGTATTTTATTTTTTAGATTTTAAACACTTACAAATTTGAAGTTGCATTTATGATTTGTAGATTCTTCAATTAAATACAAATGATTCGTATGTGCACCAATCAGTCTCTAAATTCTATAATTTAATTTCCCACTTTTAAACCAAATTTGTCTCAAATTTAAAAAGTTTACTTATTTCGATGTAAGTACTTTACCTTCGTATTATTTTTTTTAAATGTGTATGTTGAATAATGAAAATGGGTAAAATTGCTGAGGCTGCAGTTTCACAACTTTTTGGCACCGATCCTTTTACCTTCAGATTTTTCAAAATCACCCTGATTATTGTAGACCCCTTTATTATACACAAATCTAATGTTAACTTATGTGTTTGTCACTTATTTTAATATTTAATCGCAGATTGGAAAGGGAAGTTTTCGGAGATGCAATAGATGTAATACAAAATCTTTTGAGAGAAGAGAATTCGGGACTAATAAAGAAAGAGAAAATCTCTAGTGCTGCAACCAGAACCGATGATAGCGACTCAAATAGTAATTTTCACTTTTCTGATTCCGATGATCAAGAAGATTATGACTCAGATATCAGGGGTTCCAAAAATTTGAAAGGAAAAGCCTGGATAGACGAAGACGATGATAAATATTCGTACGTATCATAAAACATGATTCAATATTTTGTATTTTTAATATGAAATTCAGTTCCTTCTTGTATTAAATCTGTGTAATATGGTAATCAAATCTATGCTTCTAGAGTTAATAAAGCTTTCAATGCACAAAATCGAAAGCTACCAGGGGATCGACCTGAGAATAAGTACAGTGAGCTATTACACAATAAATTTTCCGACATTTTTGGCACTCCTAAATGGGCTGACATTAAAAAGAAGGATGGTGCGGACTCCGATGAATCGGATAGTGAAATTTTGAAGGTAAGTATTTTATATCGAGTCACTTTTGTGCTGTAATTTATAGAAGATTGATGATATAAATTTTTGATGTACAGCACAGCAGTCATAAGGTAGCTCCGAAATTTAAAAAATTACGAGAAGGTACAATTGAGCTAAAAGCTGTCACAGACATTAATAGGAAAACTCACAATGAGGGGCCGTATATCACGAACGTACAATTTCATCCTACTTCTACTGTAGGATTAGTCGCTGGATCATCGGGAGTGTTATCTCTCTTTGAAGTAAATTAAAAAGTGATACCTAGCCAATATTACTATTATCAAATTAATAGGAATATTTTATAAAAAATGATATACTATTAATGTTAAATTTATTAGTAGAGTTTGCAATGTAGCTTATTACTGAGTTTTAGTTGGCATTTTGGGATAAAGAGATTCACACTACATATTTCTACACAATGAATTTCACATAAATGCAATGTTTCTTAATAAATAAAATTAATTATTTATATTTTTGGGATCAAGTGCCACTGAAAACTCAGAATGTTCAGCTACTTTGCTACATTCCATATACTCATAAACTCCATAAATAAATTAAACTTGATTATACAGATAGATGGCAGAGAAAATAATAAGTTACACAGTTTGAAGTTCCAAAAATTCCCTATTAGTACGGCTCGCTTCTTGAAAGAAGGGACACAAATTGTTGCGGGATCATTGAGTCACACTCATTGTTTTACATACGATTTAATGAGTGGAAGCACACGAAAGACAGTCTTGCCACACGGGATAACTAACATGAAGGTTGGTACAACATGTTACGAAAGCAATACACGTTAATTTTAACGCAACTAAACAATTAGTTTCTTAACATTGAACTTTTTGCAGAAATTTGAAGTTTCTCCGGATGAAAAGTATCTAGCAATCTGTGGGAGACTTGGTGAAATATACGTATTGTCGAGTATTACAAAGGAACTGATTCGTACATTTAAAATGAACAAAAAATGTAATGCTCTCGCTTTTACCCCAGACAGTCAAAAGCTTATTACACACGGTGGTAAGTTGAAGAAATATTAATATAAATAGTACCTTTTAAAGAGAAAAAATGGATTGTTTGGCAAATTTTAAAGTCTAAAAAACACAAACATTTTATTGTTGATTAGGATTGCTCTTAAAAATGAAAATTTCAATTTTCCAAAACGGTACCCGTCTAATTTTTCCCTCTTAGTGATTGAAAAAAGTTCCTGCTTAATGCATTTTTTTAATGAACAAAGAATAACTTTTTTTATTTGACTAAACTAACATTGATTTTTAAAAAGTTAGAAGGTTTGTTCTGAATTTCTTAGAGATTTTTTGTTGAAATTCTAAATTATAGAAGTGCTATTTTGCTACTTTTTTACCATTTCATGACATTTTTTATAAAACTTTTATTTATTATAATTATTTTACCATTGAGCCAAATTCTTTTTGGGGTAAACGCAACTGGTCCAGTTCAAGCCTTGTTGTACCACCGGGGATCAAGGAATGTATATGGTAAAGTTAAGTAAAGGATGTGTAGGCGAAGGGATATATTTTGGATCAATCTAGAAGTCGCGTGTTGCTATACAAACAACATAGTCGTCCCACAACACCGCTGCGACACTGGTCGCTCGTCAATCTCTCTAGCAATCACCCCAAGTGGAAAGCTTCACAAAGCCACCGTACGTTCACACATAAACACACAAACTGGCTAATAAGTCCATAGGAAGATCCATATACTCTTTACCCCAAACACATCCGCTAAGCAAAGCTGTGCACAAGGGCCCATGAGTATCCAAAATCTTTCTTTTCAGGCGTATCACCCCGCTGAAACTCTTCGTCATACATTTCTTATAAACTATTTTCCTCCACACATCCTTATCCTGGCATACATTTTTTGCTTCTCTTACATCTTTACATCTTTTCTTGCAAGCTCTTGTGTTTCTATGGCTCTTTGTTTTCGTTTTAATAATGAAAAATGACACAAAATAAAAAAATTAAATTTGTGGAAAAACGACATGAGATACAATAAAATGTTTAATAACAAATTTATTCGCCTAAAAAGTCTCATTCACACATTCAAACCATTCTTTCCTCGGTCTACCTCTGGGTGCACTACCATTCAATTTACCTAAATTCACTTGTTTCGTTACACGTCCTTAATCCATTGTCTCAACATAACCAAACCATCTCAACAAATTTCTTTCACGCTTGTCAGTCAGTGTTTCTTCTACATCACATTCTTTGAAAACCCACTCATTACTGACTTTGTTCATAAGCATTTTACCTCATATATTTCGCAGGAATTGCATGCCAACCTTGTGCACTTTACTCCTATCGTTTTCTTAGTATGTCCAGGTCTCGCTACCATACAGCACAGTGGGTGCAAGCACAGAATTATTTATTGCAATATTAGCTTTATTTTACACATTTTTACTTCTAGTAATGGCTCCTACACTACCGATAATCTTTCTACCCTCGTTTATACGTTTGGATATCTCTGCATCTATCTTTCCGTCAGCAGTAAATAAACTTCCAAGATACTCGAAATCATCAACTTATTCAATTCTCTCTCCGTTCAAGGCAATGCTGCATACTGTTTTTACATTCTTCCTTTCAAACACAATAACTTTTGTTTTATTTTTACGTTAATCTGAAAACCCATACTCTTCGTGCTAATTTCCAGTCTGCTCAACATTCTCTGCAAATCATCGACTTATTCTGCCGTAACAATCTCATCCTGCGTAAACGTCAATCCACACACCTTCACTTTCCCTAGATCGACACCTTCTTCGCCTAAGAAAGCCATTCTTAGACATTTGTCCATGTATATGGCGTAGGAATTTATAAGAATTAAGCTGTCGGCCGACTGCCGGTGTTCAGAAGAATTTGGGACGCAATCATTACATGTCGTCTAAGTGCCTGGTTTATTTAGGCACTTAAAAGAATACTTAGACATTCTTCTAAACGCCTGGCGTTTCAGGCAATTACAAGAATGCAACCATGAAGTATAAAAACACATTAAATGGCTATCTAACATTTTATGCTTTTTCTACCCATGTAATTAATAAAATATTACTTTTACAATATAATAAGAATATTGATTTTCTGTCATATATTTAATAATTCTTTTAAGTTAAGTTCTTTTTTTCACTGGTTTTGACGGTAAACATTTTATTACATCCTCACCTCAATAAGAAGGTATTGGTTTTTATGGTTTTTATGTCTGTATACTGGCTAAATCTTGAAAGACTAATCAGATTAGATTGCGCTTTGGCACACGTTTTTAGGGACCAAAATGAAAGATCGAGTTCGTCAACCAGCCTTTTTTTACCAACGGTTCTGGTTTCAACCACCAAAGAAACTAAAAAATAAAAAATTTCATTTTGCTGTCAAACTGTGCAAGATATGAAAAAAAAATGAACAGATAAAAATTGTTCATCCAGAAAAGATCTACAAATTTGATGTTGACCGTTTTTTGATAGGATGCGTAGTTTTTGTTTTAATCGTGAAAAATGACACTAAAAATGAAAAAAATTAAATTTTTGGAAAAACGGCACAAGATACAATAAAATATTTCATAACAAAATTTTTCACTTAAAAAGGGTTTACAAATCTGTTGCTGACCGTTTATTTATACGACGTGTAGTTCTTGTTTTAATTTTGAAAAATAGGATTAAAAATTAAAAATTTTAATTTTTGGAGAAACGACACAAAATATAATAAAATGGTTCACGCCAAAATTGTTCGCCTAAATTAGATTTACAAATATGCTTTTAAGCATATAAAACACGCAATTTGTGTTTTAATCGGAAAAAAGGCCATTAGAAATATCAAATTCAAATTTATGGAAAAATTACAGGATACGTTAAAATGTTGAACGTCAAAATTTTTCGTCCAAACTGGAGTCCCAGACCTAGGTACATAAATTAATATAATAGACATATAATATAATAGAGTTTAACATAATGTAGAAAATTTAGCGTTTTTGGACATACTTCATTCGAGTGCGAAGCGCGAGACACGTGACGAGAATGTGCCCTCGCAGCGGGCAAATTTATTTTATTTTTTTTATTTTGCAATTCGGTCAATTATAAATGTATGTATTAAAAAATCTAATAATATTATTAATAATAATTATTCTTATTCAATATAATATAGATGTTTATACCATTGGAAGTCTGAAATGATTGTCGATTTATAAATATCATCAGTCTGACATCAATTTTGAAGCGAGCAGTATGAGCGAACGAAAACGTGAAAATTACGGGTGAGAGTATTATAAATTAGATTGAGTTTGACGAAAAATTACAAAACTGCAAAGCTGCACTAGTCAGTGCCGGACAAATCGATGTATGTCTTTTAATGCAGGAGTTAAATGCGACTCACGGTTTCATTCAAGTTCACCTTGTAGCAATAATTAAATGTTTTAACATTTCATACATTTCATGTTCTTATAAAAAATTTGCAAAATGCACAGCGGATAAGGAGGAATAGCTCTATGGGCTAAATAGAAAAAAAAGAAAAAAGGCTTTTTCTAAATTGTCGTTTTTTCTTCATATTTAGTTTATACGTAGTTATTTCTTTTTCGCAATTTTTGTTTGTGTTTAAATTACAAGAAATTATCTACGTTGTTCATTTCTTAGTAAATTTTGATTTTAACTTTTAGTAAATTGCTAAATTTACTATTTAACGTGCATCATTTGAACTTTGACATTTTTTTCTTAGAATTTAATCAATTTTACTATTTCATTCAAATGCTAACTTATGCATGGAAAATCGTAAGCGCGACTATTTTACGTTGTAATATTCACAAAATTCCATACGTATATAGTAAAAATTTTAGGATGGTGAATATTCTTTGATTTTACGTCCGGGAAACAACAGTGGTATTAAAAAAGGAAGAACCTTTTTGCTACGACCTCGTCAGGACGAATTTTCAAATAAATTGGTCTGGATGAGGTCGTGACAAAAAGGTTCTTCCTTTCTCAATACTAAATTCCATAAAAAATGCGTTCAGAGTTCAAATTATACATGTTAAATGGTGAATTTAGCCATTTACTTTTTTCCTTGTAGACTTTTTAATGCATTCATTTGTAATTGATCGAATTGCAAAATAAAAATAAAATGTTAAGATAGCTATTTAATGTGTATCTTAATACTCTATGATCGCATTCTTTTAATTGCGTAAAACACTTCAGGCGTTTAGAAGAATGGCGGAGTATTCTTCTAAGTGCCTAATTAAACCAGGCACTTGGACGACAGGTAATGATTTTGTGCGAAATTCTTCTGAACATCGGCAGTCGGCCGACTGCCTGATTCTTCTAAATGCCTATGACATATACCCACTCAAATAATTAAAGTTTTCCGATCTAAGTCAAACTTGGGCAAAGTGTTGTGCTATTTGGATAGTATCTTATGGGGAAAAAATGTTGTCATTTGGATAAATATTTACCGACGGGATGGGGGTGAAAGTGTTGGGATTTTCTTGAATATCGTCTATTTCGGCGGTTTTCAGCTCTTCTAAGGGCGATAAAAAAAATTCGTCCGCTGCAATTTCGATAGGTTTTTTCTAGAGGTTTGCGCCGACAGACTTTTGATCGGCGGCGGCGATTTGAGTATTTTTGATCGACGGCGGGCGGTGCCCGAGCGGGCCGCCGTCTTCGCTTCTCGGCGGCGGCGTGACGTTATAGTTTAGTACTTTTTTGACATACAGATAGAAAAATATCAAAATCAGGAGGTACACAAGATTAATTTCCAACGTAAGATATTTATTTAGGGGAAAGCTGCCTAAGAAGGGTCCCTCTTCTAAGATGGGCCCCCCTGCATATTTTTGTATGGACATATTATATTCATCAAATATACGTACGTTTATTCGTGCTCAATACCCTTGAGGCTCGATGGGGGGGGGGATGTTCCCCCGGGCCCTGAGTTTTCAAGGGGGCCCGGATTTCCCCCGAAATCTTTAAATCCGGTAAAACTTGAGAATGCATCTGAAAATCTTTGTTAAAAAGTAATAAAAACACACACATATATGGGGGCGGGGCCCGTAGGTTACTACCCCCGAGCCCCGATTTTCTCTCCACGGACCTGTTTGTGGTGATTTAAAACTAAGAATAGTTGTTATCTCCTGTAGATAATTTTCTAAGCTTTCAAACTGTTATGTGACTTTTATTAATTTTTATATTGTAAAAAATAGTGTAAAAAATATAGAAGATACGCGATTCTTAAGACGGGCTGGACGTTTATATAAATGTCTACTTCATTTTACTTTATATAACACTCATTTCCTAATTATCTTCATTTAACGCTTATTTTATGTTTTATTATTTATTTTGCATATATAATGCGTCATCAAGGTACATTAATGTTCAGACAATATACTGCGAATAAAATGAATCAATATATAGTATAAAATAAAATGATTTTCATAGTTTTTAAAAGGGGCTCGTCTTAGGAAACCGGGTTCCGAAGACGGACCATTGGACTTTTTTTTTCAACATAAAAATTTATTGTCTTTCGAACATTTTTTGAACTTGTATGTATGTGAACTTCGTAAAACAGATAACAAACTATAATGTTAGGAATCATTTTTACTACTGAAGTTACTTACGATAGAAAATATGAAAAGGGGCCCGTCTTAGGCACCTTTCCCCTGAATCGGTTTACTTTAAAACCCACTCTTTTTATTACCTGATTGTTCGTAGGAATTTCCGCAACCAATCAGTAGCTACCGGATCACCCGGCAGACAGAGAGAAATCCGATACCATGTAAACATAACTTGATCACGGCGGCGCGCCGAATTCGAATCAGCGGCGGCGTGGCGTTAAAGCAAAGTAGTCGGCGGCGGCGGCGCAACCGTTTAGTTTTTTCACGCCCTTTCGATTGGTCATATGCATTTTTTCAACAAATAAATATTTGACCTCCAAAAATTAAGGTCAGAAATAAATTTGAATTTTTCTTCGAAATAAGACAGGTCTTGTTTTTTATCTTAAAAGAAAGCTAAGGTTTTTTTTCTATAAGACCATACAGATTAAAAAGTGGACTTATGTTTTCAAGTTCATTAAAATGAGCGTTGAGTACTCCGGTACGCTTATGACGGTGGCCTTCGAGCCACGTGGCTCACCATGGTGCCTTCATTGTATAGTTTTTACGAAAAGTGATAATATATGCTAGTATATTTTATCGCTGTATGCATTTCACAGGGTTGAGACTGTGATTACTTAAATGCCTGCATTACGTTCACTGATAATTTTGGAAAATTAAGTTATTAAATAAGTGATTGGGTCGAATAAGCGAATTTATGGATATTTGATTCAGTTAAATTGAAGCTTCAAGATGTTTTGATGTTGGAATAATGACCAGGCCACAATATTCTCAGTAGTTATTTACTATGTAAAAGATGGAGAACTCAAACACAAATGCATGGCAACCATATCGGACAATCTGAGTCAGGAGACTGTTGCCGTGTGTGAGTACCAGAAGATAATTCTAAATTATCTTAAGGCCAATTTTACAGTCAAAAACTGAAATCATTTTTAGTAGCAAGGAAGATCACGAAGCAACTGCTAAAGATCTGAAAAGCAGATTCGATGCTGCAGTGACTGTTAAAGGCAGTTTGCAATACCATGCATTCATACCTACTGAAGATGGGAAACTTCAATTGAAGAAATCATGTGTGGATTAGATATTTTGCTTGAGACAAATCATAGAAAAAAGTTTGAAAGTAAACAGCAAAGTTTTCTGTGCATTTGTTTATCTGGAAAAAGCTTTTGATAAGGTAAATAGATCTAAACTTTGGGAAGTCCTGAAAGAGTATGCAGTGAATGGTTGGCTTCTTAAATCAATAAAAGCAATATATAATGGTAGTAAAGCGAGTGTAAGAGTAAATGGACAACTGAGCAATTTGTTTGACATTAGGCAGGGCGTTAGGTAGGGCTGCGTTATGTCCTTCTGGATGTTCAATATATACATGAACAAATATCTAAGAATGTCTCTCTTAGACGAAGAAGGTGTTAATCTCGGAACAGTGAAAGTACGTGGATTGGCGTTTGCAGATGATATGATTGTTACGGCAGACTCAGTCCATGATTTGCAGAGAATGATGAGCAGATTGGATACCAACATGAAGAGCATGGATGGGTCTTAAGTTTGAAGTAAATATAACAAAAATTATTGTATTTAAAAGAGAGGATGAGAAATCAGTATGCAACATTGATTCAAACGAAGAGAGGATAGAGCAAGTTGATGATTTTGTGTACCTTAGAAGTTTATTTACTACTGACAGAAAGATAGATGCAGAGATATCCAGATGTCAAGAAAGTTTATCGGCAGTGTACGAGCTATTACCAGAAGTAAAAGTGTAGCGAATAATGCTAAAATTGCAATATATAATTCTGTGCGTACACCCACTGTGCTGTATGCTAGCAAGACCTGGACGTATCAAGAAAAGAATATGAGTAAAGTGAACGCGGTTGGCAAGCATGCTGCTAATGGACAAAATCAATAATGAGTGAGTTCTCAAAGAATTTGGTGTAGAAGCAACATTGTTTGACACGAGTGAAAGAAATTTGATGACATGGTCTGGTCATGTTGAGAGAATGAATGAAGAACGTTTAACGAATCAAGTGTATTCAGGTAAAGTGAGTGATAGCGTACCCAGAGGTAGACCAATCCTTTCTGCCTTCTCCTACACATCCCTTACTCAAACTTACCATATAAATTTCTTGATCCCCAATACTGCATCGAGTCTAGAACCAAACGAGTTACGCTTACCCCAAAAGAGATTTGGCCTAATGGTACAATAATAATAATTATGATGGTAAAACCATTCTTCTTAACTTTCTCAATTCCTTAACCCTGTAACGACTAAATATCTTCCCTAATAAAGTTTTAATTTACAAATTTTCACTGATTTTGTTTTTCTTATTATTGTTTAGAAATTGTTACTTTACCTTTAAACTATGTACTTTCATTTTTATTTCATACACGAAAATACTTATAATTATATTCATATTTGTGATTAATTTGAATAGTTTATAAATTGAATGCAACAAGAAAAAAAATACCAATCCTATCTTCTTATTTGATCCTATTTTAACTTCCTTCCAAATCTGATTTTGCATTGATTTAATTGATTTTTAATTGTTAACTATCGAAACATTTCTTTTAAATTTCATAAATAAATATTATGTTTTTAAATGTAGCATTTGAAACTTTTTAAATTTTATATGTATCTTCCAGATGTTGAATTAAAGATTTGTAAAGCGATCAAAGGAAAAATACTAGCCTCGAATTTATTTACATATAAATAATAGAGCACTGCTTATTCGATTTTTCATTTTTTTTTAAATAGACAAATTCAGACGTCCGTAAACTAATGGAGATATTTCATAAGAATATTTAAGCGACTTAGTGTATCTGCTGCAATGAATGGCGAACAAGAAAGTGGATATATTAGAATGATTAAATTTTCCCTAGGATCCAAAATAGGTACTGGCAGAACTATAAAAATAGATATAAAATAAATAATTTTTCATTTCTGAAATCTAGTTTCGACGAAATAAAATAAAATTGTAATTTTTTGTTCTTCTGTTAGTTTGTAATAATAAAAACGGCAACAGAAAACCATACAATGTTAATTTTTCATAATATAAAGTTTTTTCTTCTAAACATGATGACTCAAAAAATAAGTGTTCTAACCAAATTGTTTCTTTCTCGGATGATGTTCCTTATTGGTTTAGCTTCTTTGTATTCCATATGAAAAAGTATTGTACTTTCTTTAAAATATTTTCTGTTCTAGTTCCTTTGTAGAGTACAAAATTTATTAATAATAATAACTATAATAATATGTAATATCGGAAAGAAAAATAGTTATGCAAAAGTATAAATAAGCTTTGAAAATAAAAATCTATCTTCATAAAGCGAAACAGAAAATTTAAAATGCCAAAATTAAAGGAAGAAATTAATTCTGAAGAAAGTAATTTTGAACTTAAAGAAAAACCTAATTCTAACCAAGAACATCAAAATTTTAAAAGACAAAAGGAAGAAAAATTAAATGAAGAACGTATTTTAAAAAGGCACATAAATTAATATAAATTAAATTAAGAAATAATTATTGCAATTTTAAGCTCTTTTTTATTGAATCTGATTGGATTGTAATTTTTGAACTGAAATTTTTGTGATTACATTCTCATCAATGAAAAGGTATTATTATTATTTCTTTTTGTATTGATACTGTATTTTTTCGAAGTATCTGGTTGTCCCGAAATTCTGGTTGAATACTCAAATATTTTTTATAAGTTTGACTAGTCGTCTCGAAATTTCGGGAGGACTAGTTCATCTCCTTGAATCAATTTTCGAATTTGTGTATTAAACACTATTTATGGTTTAAAGGACCTTCAATTCCAAAATTGTATATAATTCATGTACATTTTCTAATTGAACGGTCCTTGAGATTTTAAAGCATTTTTACTTCATACTTTTTTTTAAAATGAAAAATCATTAAAGCTTTCTGTATGCGGGAGCAAATACTTTTGTTATTTAATTACAATGTTAAGCAAAGTGCTCATAAAATGTGCACCATAAAATTATAAATATATACAAGCAAAGCGTAACATCCGAGCTCAAATTCACAGCTTGTTTGATCTAATAAACAAAGATAATAATATTATATTGCGTGTAGCAAATGCGGAAAGTAGGCATTTCTCGACGACAGTGAAGTTTGTTGCACGAGCCAGGGACGAGCCGAAAATAAGCCGAAGACGAGCTAACTGCTGCAAACCTCATGATCCAGATTTTGTGTTCCGCACTGCTTTGCATGCACCGAAAATCGAACATTCTATGCATGTGTTACAAAAATGATTCTATTCTTTCTTTAGAGGTCAAACGATGTCAATTTAATCATTGTTTACATTTACCATCGAACGCTATCAAGCTAAAATTGTAAAGAAGATGTTTTTT
>JAUMHM010000016.1:9319676-9330156 GCA_032362435.1 Melikaiella ostensackeni
GTCAAATCTGACTTCCAGCCCAGTTCGATCTGGGGTCATATCTCGGGACTTTGAAAATATTCAGTTTGCGAAAATGTAGTGAACTTTGAAATCGTTAGTGTGGTAGCACTAATATTATGGCGAAAGCAAAGCTGGCAAAGCCATGTCAGCCATGTGTCAACGAATTCTAATTAAAAAGTAGAATAATAATATATTAAGGTAAGTGCAAATTGTTATTTATATGATTAAATGAATTTGGAAATTCTGTCTCTAAATGCATTAAAAGTAGGGCAATCATTTTTGCAGTAAATGTTTATAAAAAGTTGCTTACGATGAACCGCTAGTAAAACCTAGCCTCAAAGTGTTTATTGCATTGTGGACCTCGTTTCTGTAAATTAGAAGTTATTGCACAAATTATTGATGTTTTTACTGATATGCTTACTGCTTAAATGTAGACTCCCAATGTACACTTTTTTATTCACACTTTTTTCAGAATGAAATTGGACTCAACACGTTAAACAACATTAAGAATAAACAAGACGCACACGCTGCACTTTTTTCGTTTTTATTTATCTTATTCATTCACCAGTAATGTTGTCCATGATTTATAATGTCATTTATTGATGTTGCTATGTACTTAAATTGCTGTATGTAATGATATCAATAAATGGTATTATAAATTATTGACAACATTAATAAGTACAATATTTCAAATTTAAATATCCCGCCTGCACGGCCGCTTGGGATTTTAGTTCCCCTAGTTCCCACGTAAGCGCACGTGTCGCTTTATAAGCGGCCGTATTGCTAATATTTGTTTCCAATTTTTATCACGCAGCATCACCGCCGTGACTCGTTTTATTTCCAAAGGCATTTTTCATCTTCCATGTCATACTCAAGCAGTGGAAACGTGTGTAAAAGAAGATACATCTGCATCTCGGCAAGTTTACTCCTCTGACGTTAGAGATGGAATCATCCGATTAAGATAATTTAATGACCTTATAACGAGTCAATATATGTTCCGACTATTCTGTTACTTGATTTTATTCAGCATATATTTTGAGAAATATATGATACTCTTATGATGGTCAAATGGTTGATAAAAGTGATATAACTCTAAAAAAATATCGAAAAAATTGAATTCTGAGGATTTTTTCGATCCTCTACGTCATTCTGGCCAGATAATAGTATATTGTGCGACAAGTTGAAAAAGCGAGAGATTTAAGACGAGTGTGAAGTTAACCACCCTCGCTTCGCTCGAGTGGCTATCACACGAATTTTAAATCGTCGCTTTTTCAACTTGTCGCACAATATACTATTATCTGTAATTTGTTTAAAAGGTGCTAGTTTTTTATCTGTTTGTTTAAAAAGGAGGCGATTTGTTGTCGATTGACGCAACAATAACAATGGCAATTGTCAAAACCATGGCAATAACAGTAAGTTGGTAACAATGTTTGGTCAGGAAGGTTAGGAGTGGTGGAATTAGATAAACGCAATAGTTGTGAGTTCACCTTCCCTTATTGAAGCAGGCCACACGGTTCGTTCAGTAGTTCGCACTTCATTTACTTTTTTCACTGTGCGTCACTTTTTTCGCTGCGTCCGTCTACTTTTTTTACTGTGTCCATCTACTTTTTTCACTGTTGCCCGGAAAGGTCGACACTGCGCATGCGCCACGTCATCGAAAACAAATCGGTCACTTTTTACACAGGAAACAGGTGGAAAACCCAGCACTTTTTCGCGAATTACAGAAAAAATTTGTTTTATTACAGGAAAAAGAAATTCTGTGTGAAGTTTGCGGTTTAGAATTAATAATAGTGTAAAGTCAAAACAGTTTTTGGTTATTATTTTACGTAAATTGAAATAAAATTGTCAATTATTTGTTAATTATCTATTTCAAATAAAAGAGCAAACTGTTTAAAGCTTTTGGTAATTTAAAATAATGATGCGAACGCATATGATTTCTCCACATTTCTTACTAACCGAAAAATTGCACATGACGTTTGACTTTTTTATGACATTTGGAACTCACAAAGTCATTTTTTAGAAGATCAATCATTGATCAGCAAATTAAGCATTGAGTTTTTAAACTTATTCAAAGCGTGTTTAAATTGTCTGCTGCAAAATTTATTATAAAAACTACAACCTTTGAATTTGTTATCAAAGGAAAATATTTTTTATTGTAAAAATTGAATGTTGTTGTTTTTATTGCCTTGAAAAGGATGTTAAATGAACATCGAGACGAGGTGACTGAAAAATATGGATAAATAAAATTCTTTCCAACGCAAGAAAATTACCAAATGATGAAATTCCCGAACCCAAACCATTAAAAAATTGGTAAATAATAAAATGAAAAGAATAATGTGTTCACCAAATAAAAGTGGGACGACTGATAATTCCCAACACTGTAAAATGTCCAAAACAGAGAATGTTCGAAATAGAAAATTACCGAATTGGAAAATTCTCCAATAATAAAATTCCCAACAGTTCATAATATTACAGAATTTGAAAAATTACGATAATAATAATTATAGAAATTCCAAACCTAAGCAATTAAAACATTGTTTCAATAAAATATAAAAAATCAATAATTCAAATGAAATAAAATACTTGTCTTTGATGGACATGTTTTTTTGGGACGACTGAAAAATCCCGAAAAATAAAATCCCCAACGATGTGAAATCCCCGAAAAAGAGAAAATATTCGAAATAGAAATATTCCGAAATTATGAAACTTCCGAATCGAAAAATTCCCGAATCTAAATGATTAAAAAATTGTTTTAATAGTAAATAAATAATAAAATAATACATAAACAATAAATAAAATGAATAAATAAAAATAAAATAAATAAAACATATGGTAAGTGTAAGTAAAGGAATTGTAGGAAAAGGGATAGGTTTTAGATCGATCTAGAAGTCGTGTGTTGTTCATTCAAATGACACACACTCGTTCCACGACACCGCTCCGACACGGGTTGTTGATCAATCTCTCGAGCAATCGTCTCACGTGAACAGCTTCACAAAGCCATTATACTAATCCATTAAGAAAATCTCTTCACGCGGGCCCATCAGTATCCAAAATCTCTCGTTTCAGGCATCACTCTTCTCATAAACAATTGTCCTCCATACATCCCTATCCTTGTATACATCTTTGCTTCCATTACATCCACACACACTTGTACATGGGGATCATTTCATCTCTGAACCAAGTATTCGTAATAAACCATTTTTTTTCTAAGCAGAAGCTTATCAATTTATCCCCGTTACCGTTCGCTTTTGGGTCTCCGAAATGACCCAGTATCCTGTCGTTATCTTCGCGTTACACACCAACCCAGCCATTCATATCTCCGAGTAAAATTATTCTTTCGCCGAGATCGCAAGTACCTACTGTATCATTTATCGAGCCCGAGAAGGTATCTTGCACATCCCTACTTAGCATGCTACAATAAATAGTCTTCTGATTCCCACTTTCATTCTGACCCATAGTAATCTAGGAGATACACATTTGAGCGGTTGTGTGCAGGAATAACCTACACTCAACTCTCGAGTTAGTGCGGGTTTCGGGCATTGTTTACTTTGACCGTGAGATTTTCACGAGAATTTCTACGATGAAAACAGTCAGGGACATATAAACTATTTCCAGTAGGAATACGTAATATTAACCCTCAAGTGCTAGAACGGGTTCAAGAGACCCAAACGTTTTTTTCAGCAGAGCGAAACTTCGAAAAAGTTGTATATTTTCTTGCAAAATATTTATTATACGCAATTGATTTTCATATCTATTTTTACAATATTCATTTTTGTGAGACTCTGGGCTACCATTTGAAAAAAATGTATTGAGCTAAGTCAATTTAAACTGGAGACTTTTGAGTCTTAATTTTGCCCGGGTCTATTGGACCCGTTCTAGGTGGAACGGAAAATTATGAGGTCCTAGCACTTGAGGGTTAATTAACTGTATTTTGTACAAATGTAGATCCTTGTTATCATGAAGGATGGACCTTCTCTAATAATGAAGACTTATTAATTTTAAGAGGATTTTCCGCGTGTATTTGAAAATAAATGCAAAATATGTACGTGAGTGTGCGAGCTGCCCGCTTTGTCGCTACGGTACTGCGTGATTGCCTCAATGTCACCGCTCGTCTTCCTCTGTCCTTCGGACTCCCTCGCCATCGAGTGCGAACTGGCAGAATTCTAGGGACGCTGTGAGCTGAGGCACAGTATATCGAGAGTTGAGTATACTTGTATTTCAGCCGAATGTTGTACGGTCGTAAGTCCAATTACGTGGCAAGTTGCTCATGAGCTATCTGCCGGTAAAACAGTTCGATACGCAATGACAGCTGATCACAGCCGAATAGAAGTCGTAAACACAAAAGTTTTGGGTTAGAAGAAGAGTCAAGTGTTGGAAGATCATGAAAGTTTATAGAAGTATATCTAATCTTTTTTATAGAAAAAGCTTGAGATTGTTTAATAGAGTTAATTTCGATATTGAATTTTAAGAGTGGTTAAGGGCATAAGAGTGTTAGGAAGATGCCATAAAGTTTGTGATTCAATTCGAGCCTATGTTTACTGAACTAACGCTTTTACAACGGTAATGTTTATAATTTATTATTTTATTTGTACAAGACAGAGAAATACTAGTCTTTTAATTTTATGAGTAATAAAAATCGACAATTTTTTTAAATCTAGCACTTGGCTCTGAACTTCTATTATGGGTATTATGTACTCAAATTAATATTATATGAAGAAAATGAATTTGATGTTTTCCAGAGATCTTTCGTATTTGACAACACCATATTTCTAACATTTTGCTGATAATGATTTTCATTTTTTAATAAATAAACTTCACTAAATACCTATCCCAGAAAAAGGTGTTAGCAATAAAAAATAAAACTGGGCAGTTACATAGAAGTAAGGGGTACTTCAAAATAACTTTTTTCCATTCTCTAGATTTATATGTATTTTCCAGGTTTGAAATTTTCAGCCGTAAAAATTTGGAAATATTTTTCAAGTATATTTAAAAACACTGTCTATACAGGGTACCTCAGAACTAAGTGCCTGGACTCATATGGCTGTATAAAGAATAAAAAAATAAACCGAAACTTCGTTTGGCAAAAATGTATTGGAGTTTTAGTTTTTGAGTTATGAAATGGTTAAGCTGACCAATCAGAAGCTCAGCATAGAAAGTCTTACGTGTGTGAGAGAAGGCCAACGCTGTGTTAGTGTCTGCTGTCTGTTCACAAAGAACGTATATAATAAGGACAGGGAACTTGAGTGGAGGGGGTAGAGCGCCCGTAGCTGAAATAACGTCGGTAACGTCGGAGTAGTGATGGGCACTGCTCGGCCTGACTGTGGTAATACCTGACCTGACCGGTAATGTCCGGTCATGACAGTAAAAGTTGGTAAAACGCGGTCAGACCCAAATATCTTCATCAGGAAAGGTTTTTTTCTATAGAGAAAAGTGGTTTAGTTGTTAGGACATACCCTATGCTAAGCTCGTACAAAAAGTTTTTCGGTTCTAAATGTTTGATCCTTGGCTTGTTTTTCGACAACTTTATAAACAAAGACAACAATTAATAATTAATTCTACTGCAATAGTAAGGAATAAGCCTAATCTCAAAAAAGAATTCTCCAGGCTCCATTGTTAAAGCATCAAATGAAACAGTTGCAATAAAGTATTAATTTTTCATATTGGAATTTCTCTTATAGTACTAGACTAAAATAAAAAGCAAAAGAAGTTTTCGACGCGTCAAGTGGAAAACAGTTTTCGACGTGTCGTTTCCCAACCCTGGCCGTGGCTAATACTCAACCCGCTGCGAACATAACCTCATGTGTTGTTTAAAATCATTATAATATTAAATAAATAAAATTCGTAAGCGCTGGATATAATCGTAAAAAGCGATATATTATTAGAAATCAAAATGTTCCTTTCCAGAGTTTCTCGATTTTCGAGCATTCTTCGTAGTTTCGCTACAACACCAAAGGAAATAGAAAATATTGTCAAGGTGAGCTGAAAAATGTGTATAATATTCTACTAAAAAGAATAGATGCCGGTAAATATTTATGAATGTTTTCCGAAATTTGTGTCTTCCAACTTACTAAATTAATGTATATTCCAAATTAACTGATTCTTTCTGCGTGCCATCTGTACTTTTATAATTTTGGACATTTGCAGAAGCGTATTTTTATTGATGAAAAAGCATTGTTGCTTTAAGAACAAAATGTCTATTTGACGTTATATTTTTAATGAAAAGAGATGTGCAGGCTATTAATCCTTAAAGCGGAAATTTATTGAAAGGTAGTTTACTTCGTCAAATTATTTTTAAGCCTTACTGCCATTTTTAAAGCTATATAATCTAGTGTCTTAGTTATAGAGTTTACTTAGAAAAATACGTTTACAACTCAAGTTTTTTACTAACAAGAATACACTAGAAAAAACTAATACCTTCTCATGAGGATGAGAATGTAAAAATTTCAAAGACTGTAAGACATCAAAATACTGATAAGAATACATTAAATTTTTTCTCAATGCTAAGAATGAAACTTCGGTTCTATTGTTTATCTATTATTCAATACGAAAACTTCTTAAATTTGTTCTATAATGTATTTTTATCAGTAAAAAGTCCTGAGGTGTTCAACAGATTTTTCAAAGCTATCTAACAAACAAAATTTAAAAAAGAAACACAATAATAATGATCTAGTACATATGTGAAAAACCTTCTGTTATATAAACACATTGTATTAATTGATGTATTTTTACTCCTGTGATATCTCAAAATAAATTCCCTTTTTACCTCATATTGAGCTACTGAACCGCTATTTAAGTATTACATAATCCATTTTTTGGTGGGTTTAAACTCACCCGTACTCTTCTAAAATGCATTACATAATACTTGAACGAGCCCTTAATATCCGAACGAATTCTGCTTGATAAATTATTAAATATTATTTAAAAACCGTGTGTTAATGCAGAAAAACAAAGTAGTGGTATTCATGAAAGGTGTGCCAGACGAGCCGAAATGTGGTTTTAGTAATGCTGTGGTACAAGTTTTGCGCATGCATGGAGTCCAATACGATGCCCATGATGTTCTTCAAGACGAAGGACTTAGACAAGGTACAAATCAAATTAAACTTTTATTTACTTCAAGACATTAAAACTAACTCATTGTTTCATTTTCAGTGCATTCTATTCATCGAACAAAAAGTTTATATGTACCTTGGTTTATATTTACCTTGTAAAATTATTGAGTTCTTTTATCACTATATAAACGATTTTCAACTATTTTTGATCGCTTCACAAAAATATCAGTTTAATTTTAATGCATTATAAAACAGTATTTCTCTTTTATTTCATTGTACAGGTATAAAGGATTTTTCTAGCTGGCCAACGATACCTCAAGTATTCATAAATGGAGAATTCGTTGGTGGATGCGATATTCTTTTACAAATGCATCAAAACGGCGAGTTAATCGAGCAGTTAAAGAAAGCAGGAATTATTAGTGAACTTTTAAATAAAGAGCAAAGTCAAGATAACAAAGCGAAGGATTAATCTCCTAGTAAAAAGCTGTAAATAAAGAAGGTACAATTTCGTTATAGTTTAGGTTTTGTTATAATAAAAGTATTGCACATGTAAGTCTTATCTTTTATTAACTACGTACACTTAATCCTCAGGTGGGGGGACACCTTGTATATAAAAACTCTTAAATTAACTTGATTTATGTTTAAGTACATGTCTACAAATTTTAAAAAACGCTATCAAAAATTATTCCCAACAAAACATATTAGCATCTAATAATTGAGACATCTTTATTTCTTCAATTAGAGTTTTGGATAATTAATATTGTTTACTAATTGCTGTATTTAGTTTCATATTTTCCATGCTAAATTACAACATTTCTCAAAGAGAGCTACACCTATTAATTACAAATATTTTCTGAGGTAAATATTACTATAGAAAATTGAATTTTCTGTGAATTTTATGCACGTTTTTCCGTTAAATGAAGTACAGAAAGTGTGGGAGGTACAGCTTCAAAAGATTTCAGTGATAAAGCTGCAGCTTTAAGGCCGTGTGAAATACAATTAGCCTCATCTAGTCCATTTAAAATTCCGACAATTATACCAGCAGCTAGACAGTCTCCGCAACCACTCACGCTGATTTGTTGGCCAGGTTTTTCACCAACTTGCGTAAGAGGCGGATATAAGTGGGACTGGATCACGTCGTTTTCAATCAAGCGACCTTTTCCATCATAAAATGCATTTTCTTTTGAGGCTTTTCGAACTACCTGTGAAAATATCAATATAATATAAAATATCTGTGGCCAATATATGTATATTTACCGATTAGTACTCGTACGTAGCAATAAGCTGACGTTTTACGTTTTAGTAATTTTATACAATGAGATAGTTGCATGAATTTTGGATAATATATTTTTTAAATACTACATAAAATTCTAAAAGTGGTAGTACATTTAACAAAAATTGAATACTTCATTTATGTGAAAAAAATATTTTAAAAACAGTATAGATAACCCTATTCAAATAACTTTAAGACCTTGAAGCATCACATCCTGCTATAAACGTGCCACCAGTCCAACAATCAGAAAAATTGTATGCAGTGGCTCCATTGACTAACGAAGTATTTAGCACATAGTTGGCGAAAATTCAAAACAGATATTTCTTATTTAAAATTGTTAAGAAGTAACCGCCAATCGTAATAAATGTCACTAAACAATACAATTTTGCTTAAAATACAAAACCTAAAAATGATAGTGATGATTAATGTCATTCAAGTGCGTGAGAGTGATGTTCCCAAAGATAACCTCAAATTTGTGTCAATCACTGGCGGCCATATTAATAACACATCAACCGAGCTACTCAGGCTCACGTTTATTTCCACGTGCACGCCAATCAGCAATGCCTGATTTTCCCGCAAAAGATTTAAAAAATTATACTTTTTAAACATTAAAATAAATATTCCGACTCATTTAAAAAAAAACTTTCCTTCAGTAATTACATTTAATTTTTAGTGCTCTATCGATTTCAACAGGAAAACAAAATATTTAACAATATGCAACAGCCCCATATTAGCTTATACTTACCAAGACTCCAAGTGGCCCTAGAGTAGTAATTACCACTGGAATTCTTTCAGCTAAACATTCTGCCACTTGTCTAATCCTCTCGTAACTATTTAAATTTTCATTTTTCATTGGAATTTCCAAAAATCGTGCCATAGCTAGAAGTTCATTTTTGTTAGGAGAAACGAAATGTAAGACATTTTTCCATTGTGATCCAGCTTCAAATATCTTGAGCGCCTTACGGATATCGGTAGGTTCATACCAAACTGCAAAGTAAAAGGTAAAATAGTATATCAGCTCCTTCCATTTAATATTCCTTTTAATATTCTGTTTGCTTTACCGGAAAAATTCTCCTAATGAAAATAGAATATCATGGATTTTTTACCTGAGAAGCTGTGAAGTGTCTTAAACAAACAGCGTAGGTATACGTTGCAATTATATAATCGTATTTTGATTTTTATGAAAACTTAGTTTTTAAAAATATAGAATTTTGTGAATATTTTATATAAGAGGTGCCATCCTTTTTTATAAATTCATTTGACCATTTTTACCAACCAAGCGAGTGAAGTTTGTGAAGAAATAAGATTTCCTTCAAGAAAAAAATAATTGTATTTGAAGAAAAAATCTTCTTCACCATTTTTTTCACTTGAAAAATTACAAATGATTTATACTGGCTTTAGAGTTCACCCTGAATGATTAGACAAAAGAATGCAAGGGATATCAAGGAACATTGTACACCAGAAGATTTGAAAGAAAAAATCCCCTTCACCATTTTTTTTCACTTGAAAAATTATAAAGAATTTCAACGGGCTTTAGAGTTCACCCTGAATGAATTGAGAAAAGAATTCAAGGGGCTTCAGGGAACATTGTACACCATCAGATTTAAAGACTCATTAATTCTCGGACACATAGCTATATACCCAGTAAAAAAAGGAATTGAGACAAATTGAGGCGAATTAAATTTTTCAATTCGCATCCAAACGAATTGTTTCATTACAATTTTTTCGTCAAATTCGGACGAATAGGAGATGAAATTTAATTTTTTTTTCACATTGAGAAAAATTTTTGGCACGGAAAACAAAATAATGTTGTTCGTACTTACGCAACAAATTTTTCTTGTTTGCCTTTTTCGAAAAATAAGGACATGCAACAGCTTTACTAAAACGCAAATTTGGCATTTTTCATATTACAATGTGGTAATGGTGATATCGCGTATTTCTATTTAATTACAAACATAATAAAAATTATTTCTGAAGGAGACAGGCGTAGAGTACAGACTTATATGTAGGGGTCTTCCATAAATTACGTAACAGCTGGGGGGGGGGGGGACACATTTTTAACAAATCAACCCTATATGAAATCAATGTATCCAAAATTAAATTAAAACGTTAAATTTTAGTAATTAAAATAAAGGATTGTAATAACATTATAAATACT
>JAUMHM010000016.1:9337543-9347621 GCA_032362435.1 Melikaiella ostensackeni
TAGCCCCAAAAGGCAAGAAAAGAGTGGGCTCCATAACATCTTGGGAACGAGGCAAAACGACCACCGTAGTATGTGCTATGAAAGAAATTCTTGAAATAAATAATTTTTCATATCACATTTATAACCCGTTAGACTTGTCTAAGTGTTAAAAATCATTTTTCCCGACTAAAAAAACATGATATATAAGTTCAAGTTTCACTCAATTTATAAATAATTATTTAAACCCATCATTTAACCAAAATTTATTTCATCGAACTCAGTAAGCAATTTTTACTTCCCTTTCAGAAATTGCACTAAGAGCGCGCCACATTAGCCAACCAGGAAAGATAACTTCGCGCAGGCACACTTTTTGTGAAACTTGATAATTAACTACTTTAATGGACGTAAATTCAATAATAGTCATACGCATAGGGTAGATAAGATATTGATCTACGTGTTCTATATTATTTTACTACAGTTTTCAACATGTTTAACTTTTAACGGTGCTTTTTATAACATGTGCGCCACATTACCCGCCGCTCTCCTATCCTTAAAATTTCTACAATCTCAATGTAAAATTTTCGAATTTTGGAAGTTTTGAGTGTATGAAATGTTCAAATTTTAAATTTTGCAGTTCTCAATAGCTAATTTTAAAACGGTTTTGTTTCAAAGCCCCTAAAAAAAAAATTAGGATTGGGCGCCAACAATTCTTTCAAAATTAAAAAAAGGGACAATCGTTTTTAAAAGTTACGTATTTTCAAAAAAAATTAAGGTATTTAACTTTTTCTTATAGATTCTGATGAGGAGATTCTCATTGTTTCAAAATCCGCAAAAATAATATTGACATGTTAAAAATGATCAAAATGACCGTTTTTTGAAAGTCGGTTTCTTTTTTAAGTATGAGACATGCGCAAAGAAGTCCAAAAGCAATATAGATATTTATATTAAAAGGCTTCCATTTTATACCTATACTTTTTTCAACGTTTGAACTAAAAATTGCTGAATTTTAAATGTTTCAAGTTTTTATTTGAAATGTTTCGAATTCAAAATAATTCCACTTTGACTGTTTTAATTTGCAGTTAGATTTTGATTCCTTTAAAAAAATATATGTGCAGCTTTACACTTTGTACACCAGGTGCAGGGCTACCATCTCTATCGGTATGTGATAGGTATCATTTACCATGAAAAAGATTACATATTTGGTTAAATTAATACCTTTATTAGGTTTTCTAATAGGTTTGATATAAAAAGTGTAAACAGAACATTAATATTACAGAGTATACAAGTTGACGTTTCATTTAATAAAATACAATAATCTTCAATACCCAAAGGCACTTTGCTTATACTTAATTATATTTACAAATGCTTTCGCTATGAATATATATATATATATATATATAGGTTAAACAACCATGAGATGGGTGGTCACAAGGTACGATGAAATTACAATGAAGGGCCGGATAAACCCACGTATGCCTTAAGGACACGGAGCGAACCCAAGAATGACAGCTCTCTGCATCCATCTCGCAAGTGCTTTGGTATGTTTTTGGCACGCTGGTATGGCTTCGAGGTTAGGAACCAGTGATAACTTCGCACCTCCGAGAGCACCGACCATAAGGACACTCATTTTAACAGAATGGCCACCCATCTCATGGTCGTGAGGCGTGGCCATAGATGTAATTTAGGGCGGTTCTACTAGGAGCCAGTGTCATTTTTTTTGAAGGCAGTCGTTCCTAGAAGGACTCTGCGGTGGTTGTTTAATTAATTTTATATATATGCGCGCACGTTTATAATATAATATACTTTATCTAAATTGAACGGCTAAGGACGGATTACATACGTAACAGCCATTCTATATTATTAACAGCTCTGAGAACAAGTAATTAAAGCAGCATTAGGCAACTCATTTCGACTTACAATATTGTTTGAATTACGTCCTGAATACAACGTAGGTATCTTCAAATTTTGATTTTTAATAATTTGTTGAAATTTATAAATTGAATAATTATTTTCATTTTGTCTGCGTTTTGAACAATTTATCATAAATCATTTGAATTATATATTTCTTTGTTTCCTGCATTCCTACTTTGAGTGATAGGTCAATACTACTTTTCCTATAGGATATCAATAAGTCATTACATGACTACCAATTCCCAGTGGAGGAATGACTTCTGAACTTAGAAATCAGTCAAACTTACAGTCTGAATAGACCTTCGTTCTTTTTTCTGGATTGTCTTTTTCGTATTGAATCAATAATATTTATATCTTGATACTAGATGTGCATATAAGATATTTCTCAAACAATTATTTTGAAAAGATCTTCAATCTCTTTTTCATGTGTCCCAATCCTTGAAACCGATAAGTTTCTTGTGCAAAGGAATTCATGGATGCTCTGGGGAAAATTTTGAAATAACATTGCAAACCTTATAGAAGTATTCCAGATCAAAAAATGTAATTTGTATATTTTTTTAATGTACGAAGCTTATCAATTATAACGGTCTCAAGACCTGATGATTTACGGGTTGCATGTGTTTTCTTTTTGTGCAGTCGGTAGTATACCAATCGTTTACCTCTAAAAAAAAAGAAAGTCTACTCTAAAAGATATCGAAGCAAGCCTCTTGAAAATGTAAGGCTGCACTACTGTTTTGAAGTACTGTTTTAGATGGGGTGCTTATAGCATTGTCACAAAATGAGAGTCAAGTTGTTAAAGGGTCCATCAAATCCAGTCAAGTTAAATGGTGGTATGTGTTTTCTGGTCTTCGTTTAAGATTCTCTCGATCCTTTTCCTGTGTCGCCGACCCTCAACCAGGAAAAGAATTCCTGCGGCGAGCAGAATAAAACTGCCTGTTACTGCCAGAGCGTAAGACCAGCCAATGTCATTATGCTGCCAGTTTGGCATCCAGTCTCGATAGTCGCCACGACCACCGAATATCAATACCGCTATCATACCACTAACTCCAGAAAGAGTCAACATTGCTCCATTCGTCCAAAGAAGCAACTGATATTTTTGGTGCTGGCGAGAACAGCATGTGTACATTGCTGTCAAGAAAGTTCCAATCAGAAGTAATGTGAAGCATAGCGTGAACATGAATTGAGTGGCCACGAAGAAGGGTGGTAGCACGATGTCATGTAAAATGTAGTATTCTTCTTCAAAGACCCACCAACAGCCAGTAAACCTAGTGTCGTACAAATGTTGAGTGTCTTGAAAATCTTGGAAGCATACTTGCCATAGACCTGGAATTAGACATATGATATAATATTTATTCTTTTACAATAATAAGTAAAAAAATGAATTATCATTCTTGAAAATATCACGGTCGTATGGCTGTATATGGTGTTTCGAGAAAAATTATTAATAAATTATTCATTTGCAAGTAGGTTCAGTACAGAAACTTTTAGAGTTTATTTGCGAATTGAAATCTATTTTAGCAAAAAGTTAGTGATTGAAAATTAAAACTACAATTGTTTTTAGTATAACTATAAGAAAGAGTGACTTTCTGTTTTGGAATACATTGGAGATTAATTTTATCATAAACTGTTGTAAGACAGTTGTGTTTTAATAATATTTTGGTAAATAATATAATAAATCTTTATACCATTTCAATGGTCGAAACGTTCTCAAATACTGCCTGAAATGAGCTCAAGTAGTTAAGGCGTAGCCCTTAGATCCATGCTTGCTTTACACAAAGAATCCTCTAATTGGTCCAAAGAATGTCGGATGTATAATAAACTTAAATAAAAATGAAAAATTCTGTAACAGGATATTACATAAAAGATGGATATTTTGTTACAGAATTGACGAAATGCGTCCAATTTGAGCTCATTCAACGCAGGGCTTGATAACCTTTCGACCTGTGAAAAAAAAATTCACTTCAATGCATTGAAAACTATTATTAAAAAACTACCTACAAAAAAAGAAAGCGCTCTTATATCGATACTGTAAGTGTTCAAAATTATTTTTAGACCAAATCCATTTTAAATAAAGCAGGTTCTACGTTTAAAGTTGCAGAATCTCTCGATAACGGAATATGTTATTTTTTAAAGGAAATTAGTATTTTTGCGATTTGAGAACAATATTTTCTCCGAAGTTAGGAGTATTTGAATTTTGACGCTTGTTTTTTAAAATAACACACATTTTTTCTTTAAACCTTTATAACTTTTTATCTAATTCAGATATATATTCAAAACTTTTCTTTCCAGATTCTGGTCACGTTCACTGCCCTCTTTCGAAATCCGCCGGAAAAATGGAAAAAAGTTCAAAATTAACAAAATAGCGACAATTTGATTGGAAATATAAAAAGGTTATAAAAAACCCACACTAATATTTTTTGCCAATTAAAAAAAAATTCCTTTTATAAGGTAGATATCTTGTGTGTTTCATGCGGACTAAACTACTTTTGGGGTCAGGAGAAGTTTTTTTCATGTAATCGAGTTTTCGAATTTTTCTTGAAAACATAAGATAGGAACAAATGGTAATATGAAACTTTGCACACGGGCATATGTCTGGAACCTTTCACTTTTCAATAAAAAAATAAATGATAACATTTTGGTAGACACAACATTGGAGATTTGACTGTACTATCTCAACGTATATATTAATGATATTCTGTAATTGAGGGGTTCCGTAAAATAACCGGTTATAGAATTCTGGCGCTGGGTTTTGCTGGCCTCTGAGAGCTTTTAGAAAATGTTTTGAATTTTAATTTCTGAAGCATATATTTAAATAGGAAATTTTATTGATAAAATTCACAGGGATTACGCTTTGTAGTGTTCTTAAAGTAACTGTGCAAGTAAAAAGTTTAAACATTTACATTAAAAAAGTTAATAATTTTTTTTCATCATGTCATAAAAATTGGACATTGATACTTTGCAGCACTTGAGGAGTCGAGCGAATTTTGAGCATGAAAAAAGTTCCAGCGGCAAAGTTGTTCAATATAGAATAAAAAAGTTTTCTGGAAAATATGGTATTACTTCGATTGATTCAGCGGTCAAAAAACTATGATTGTTTTACTTCGAGTGCGGTCAGTGCTCGCGTGTAGGCAAGAGCGCCTGCGCTCGGATAATCGAATGCGACCGTCACCTCGTTGTAAGTACACAATGAAAATTAAATGAGTACTAAAAAATAATGTTTTCTTATCAATATATTCTAGTCTATATAGATTATATACATATCAGTATATTCTATTCTATATACATTCTGAAATAGATAAATGTACTTTAATCCTCATCAGATGAAAGAACATTGTCATCGACTTCGTTATCGTTCGTAATCGAGGCGAAGTAATCATTAACAAAAACTTATCCTTCAGGACTAAGATATTTTAATAGGCTCTTAACGTCATTCATTTTTGCCTTAGTTATTCCAATAGATGGGGGAGGTGCTCTTTGTATTTCAGTAGATAAGTAAGGGGGTTTCGTGATACAAAAGTAAGACGGAGTCTGGATACAAATTACAAGACGGACTCGATCAAATTTTGCTCACTTTTTACAAGGCGGAGTCTGGACCAGCATTACAAAATGAACTCTGGACCAGACATTAAAAATTGAACATTCAAACTTCAATTACTTTTGACCCAGAGAATTTATCTATTTAAAACCATTTGTACAGTATACTTTACACCACAAAAGATATCCCGAAACAAAAATTTCTTTCGAATTGACAAAACTTACTTGAATATCTTTGAGGGACATAAAAGTGAAAGGTTCTAGACATATGCTCACATAGAAAAAAGTTCTACGAAAAAGACCTACTCTTTTATGATATTAGAAAATTCGATTGTTTAGAAGGAAAAAAACTAATCACAAAACTGGTTTAGGATGCCTACTTTATATGAGCACCACTTTTTTTAAAGATTGGAAAAAATTGTGTTTTTTATGGGATCGTCTTCATTTTTGTGGCAGATTTTTGAAAACATGAAAATTAAATTTTATGGAACACCCCATCTCTTTTAATTTTCCTAATATTTTTTAAGAATTTGTACTTATATCAAGTTTTATGCCAGACTAAACCATTTTTGTGGTCAAGAGAATTTCTTTTGTCTGAAAATTAAATTATCGAATTTTTTTCATAAAAAATGCATGATATTATACGTTCGTTTCAGGTTTTTCCATTTTTGGTTAATCATTTTAGGCTTGAACCCAAATTAACTAATTCACACATATATATATTTCTCAGTTTTGGAAATACGTGTCGTCTAATTCCCTTTAGAGAAGAACCATAGAACCCTAGAACCATAGGGTTCTATCTTGAATTTGGAAGTCACTTGATTTTCATTTGTTTCCTATTATTTTACGTAGAGAACAAGTTAAAATCAAGTGACATTAAAAATTCAAGATAAAACTTTATGGTTTTAGGGTCTCGATATTTCGTCGCCGAGAGAAAGGGCAGATGTTAACACAATTTAAAATTATTTTTATTTTTATTTTTCAATGACGTAACATGTATAATACCAGAAGTATTTTTGACAATACCATTTTTATATCAAATTTTTCGTTTGCAGTATGTATAATTACAGTTATCGAGAGCCTAATTATAGAGCCAATTACGAAGGGTTAATACTCTTTGGTATTGAGGGCACGTAATACTTCCGTGTATGGTGAATTTGGTTCAGTTCCCTCGGGATTTTGTCCACAAAAATCAAAATTTTTAATAACTGAATTCGGAGATGCTATAAAATAGTATAACGGTTAGGTTCCCCCGGCTTTCCTCCCACAATAATAAAGATTTAGGCTTAAAAATTTGGGGAATGATAAAAAATATGCTAACGAACGTCCTCGAACTCTTCTTTTGTGGGATAATTAAAAAAAAATTATTTTTGATAAATTTGATTAAAGTGTGTGTATTTTGAGGTTATGTGTGTTACAGCTGTACTTCCAAACTACACAATTTTTTTGGCCGAAAACTTAGGACAAGCGAAAAAAACATAGAAACTAATGTCCCGGAACTAACCTTGTTTGTAGGTAATTAAAAAAGTTTATTTCATGAATAATTTGTATATGGCGAAAAATTGATCCCAACCTCAAAATAGTGCATGTACATAAAATTTTTATTTATCAGAATACATTTTTTTTTATTTTATCCCTCTAAAAGAGAGTTCGAGGACGTTCGTTATACTATTTTATAGCATCTCCGAATTCAGTTTTCAAAAATTTTAATTTTTGTGGACAAGAACCCGTGGGAACTGGAGCCAATTTACCATACGCGAAAGTATCACATGCCCTTAAGCCAAAGTTACTTCCTAGGCAGAAGTAGTACTTAGCCCCCCGCAACTGTGAGTTGGAAATGTATCATGTGTTGACCGTGACCGACAGAGCGGCGCCACCTATGCCGTGGTGCTACTTCGGACAGTATGCATGACAAAATATAAATATTGATACATTTATGTTGAATAAATAGTTTCCAGTAATTATCTCGCAAACTTTCTTATCAGAAATATGGAGTTAATCTGCTTTCTTTTACTCGGAGGAAAACACTTTGAATGTTAAACATCATTCGCTTGCGAAATGAATAACATTTAGTGAAGATCACGAGATTTGGCATCCTAATAAGCAGGTGTTTTACTTCTTGAGAAAAGATAAAGAATCTTACCTCAATCATTGCAAAAGCAGCAATGTTTATGATTTACTTGTATGCGAAACAACTCAGACGCAATTTGAATTATTTCCATGCGATGAACATGCGAAATAAGTTTTGGCTTATGTGATGGATTTTTATTCGCAAAACTGAATGCGTTAATTTGCGTAAATTAAAATGGCTCACGAAAAAAGGACAACTTCACAAAGAAGAAACTCGCCAGTCTAGTCACATCTCAATGTATAGGTATATGGGCTGATGTGATATAATAATATTTTGATTCAGAAAAAGAGACTTGCTAAAAAATGGAGATTAGAGATATGATATAGATACAGACAGTTCAGCTAGCAGTTTCCACACTGAAAAGAAAATCAATTTTAATATTTTATTATAGTATAAGTATTTATTAAATGGGTGTTATAATTCATTCATGGAGATACCAAATATAAAATGTCTACTTTCAAAACGGAACCGTAGACGTAAACCTTTTCAGGTGTATACCTAGTTACATCCTGCAATGGAAAGTTGCTGTGAAAATTGATTATATTATCTTGATATCATAAATGATGATATATATTTTATTAATTTGAGAAGAGAAGACTTGGGAAAGACTGAGAAGAGAAGACAGTTGAATATATACACTCAAATCCTGGTTTAGGGACCACCGGTTTAAAGACCCCTAGAACTGCTGGCTGACTGCTGGTCCACCCAGTTTCTCCGGTGCGCGGAGCAAGAGACGGTGTTCAACCAAGCGCGAAATGCCAGCAGCGTATAGATAAAGGCGCAGTGCGCGTGTACTCAAGTTCAAACTCGCGTTCGGAGACTGCGTAATATTAAGAAATGGTTCACACGTCCCTGATTGTTTACGGTTTGGAGAACCCCGCTTCAAAGACCGAGGCCATTGAGGGTACCCCCGTCATGGTTTCCAAAGCGGGGTTTGAGTGTTTGAATATACAGAAAAAAAAAGTTCCTAATATTACAGGAATTGAAGGAGTTCAGAGAAATCCTAATCTATAAGCAATTCAGGTTATACAAGGATTTACAGAGAGTTTCAAGGATTTCAGAGAATTGGAAACATTTCGAGATTTTTCAGTATTTTAGAGAATTCAAGGAATTCAGAATATTCAAGGAATACAGGAAATTCATAGAATCCAAAGATTTTAGGGAATTCAGAGATGTTAGAGCATTCAGGAAATTGAAGGATTTTTTTCATTTAACTCTCTCTCTCTCAAGCAGTGAAAGGCAGAGATACTATGATATCTCTTAGGACGGAACAAACATTCAATCCCGCAAAGTTTCATAATATCTCAAATGGCTTTTCAAATTTATTTTAAAAATTTATATAGAGTGACGGAACCATTTACCGAGCGGAACCATTCGTCAAGAATACAGTTGATATCTTCTAACCTAAAACTTAAATATGTTATTTGTTTTAGCAGAAGTCATTAAGTGAGTTTATTTAGAATTAATTGGGCTTGGGCTTCTGAATCAAAGAAATTAAGTGTACGCGCAGAAGTAGTAGAAATTGGAAGAATTTCAGCTTCAAGCTCGGACAATAGGATCCCTCTCGGTAATTGGTTCCGTTACCATGTATAAATTTCTCAAATGAATTGTAGAAAGCTATTCGAGATAATATAAACTTTTCAGGATTGAATGCATAAGGACGATTCTCTATATTAAGGTCACTTTTGATAGAAACAACCTTTTTTGCAAAAGAATTTCGAAACATGTGTTTTCTTTTATCCGAAATATCTACTGGTGCTAGAATAAGCAATTTTGAGAGCACTCGAATTAAAAAATATTTTGTGACTACACACTATTGGTCGGTTGACTGAGATAAAGTTAATTAACACTTCAGGTTCTAGTTTTGATAATTAATTATTTATTGTCAATTAGAAAGTGGGTATCTCATGGAGAAACAATAGGATTGTGTTTTGACGTATGGAATTTCGTCTAGAAAAACCCTACTCTAAGCTAACTTTACAAAAAGGTTCCCTATCATCTACTCTAGACTTAATTTCTGATTCCGATATGTTTGAAAATATTTCTTTTGATTCAATAAAAATGCAGCGTTTTATTAATCTAGTTTCACATTAGTACAAAGAGTGGTATGAGCCGTAGCTTTTCTTAATTCTATTCATAAGATGAGGAATTTTTCTCCTCTTTTAATTTTTTTTTATTGTTCTATGATTCTCTCGTTTGAACTACTAAATATTATTACTTTATTATTTGCTCACATGCCTTTCTTGATATCCGGTAACATTAAACTTCTGATTACAGATTCTAAATACTCATTAGATTTACAAAAATAAGTTCTGGGTTTGAATACCGAATTTAAGGTTGGGCTGCTGCCTTTATTTCATCTGCATTGAGTCCCCACAGAAAATATTCATTCAACAAGTACTTAGCCTCACCGCCCGATGGCGCTGCTATTACGAAAGAGTTTTATTATCGTGCAGTACATTCTTTTAGTAGCCTACTGTCAAAGTTTCAGTCAATTCCCTTCATTAGTTTTGTTTTGATAGC
>JAUMHM010000016.1:9360463-9372163 GCA_032362435.1 Melikaiella ostensackeni
CTGAAGCAATTTAAATTGTATTCAATTATTGGACCCTAAAGCCAATTCGATCACCAAAAATTCCAAAATAATTATTATATTTACCAATAGAAGTAAGGAAGACTGCCACAGTTAGCAACAAAGTACCAATATGAATCTTCATATTCTTCAAATACAGGAAACCTCCTTGTAGAAAATTTCGTATGGAGTACAACTATGTAATGAATATTTTACAACAGTGTTTTGCATCTATATATACTAGTCACTATCTCATACCGATGGCTCCTGAAGAAAATACGCAACTCACGGCGACGGATACATTGTATCTACATGGACGCGTTTTTAGCTCGCGTACCTCTCTGGCCAATCAGGTGGCCCATGGTCCGCATACGAGGGCTAAAAATGCGTCTATGTAGATACAGTGATAGAAACTACGCAACTCCAAAAGTATCACTTTTTCAGAAGATGATTACGAACGTTTAATAAGAGTTCACAATTCAAATTTGATAATTTACAAAAAGAAAAATCTTTTTTCTTTCGTAAATTATCAAATTTGAATTTTGAACTTTTATTAAACGCTGGTAATCATCTTCTGAAAAAGTGATACTTCTGAAGCTGCGTGGTTTCTATTCGCCACCGCGAGTTACGTACTTTCTATCTGTCGCCGGGAGTTGCATACTTTCTTTAAGGACCCGTGGAATGCGACATTCAAAAGATATTACAATTTGAGCAATTTGCAGATATTAGCACGTATTTCAATACGACATTATAAATCAGTCCGAAAAGAGGTTGCCACATTTTTCTTATTCTTTAATGCAAAATAAGAAAATAATGAACACGCAGATATATATTTTACGTAAGCGAATTACTTTTTTAATTTATGATGATAATTATATTAAGGTATATAAAGTTTAGTAACAATTGAATTAAAATTTTCTGTTCCAAGAGCATATCTAAACTTTTTGCGAGATTTATAAATATCAAATTTTCAAATTAAAGAAAAATGTGTGACGGTCTCGCGCATAGCAACCGTAATGAAATATTGGCAAATGAGTGATTCTCATCAAAAGCGGGAATTTCGAGCCTGGATTATTGAAATATTAAAAGTGATAAAAATTGTGTTTTTTAACTTAGATATATGTATGGTGGTGTACCATACATGTACAGGATCACTTTATTTGTTTATAAAAAATGAAGTTGTAGAATCATAGGTATTATTCAACCAACTTATTTTGATTAAATATATATGGCTCATTACACACTATATTAAATACATGTGAACTATAAATGCCAAAATTGACAAAAAAGTACGTTGAAATCTTATTTTATGGCGAAAATATGTCCGGGGACGGTACATGTCAGGGGAGATTACACTTACAATAACATTCATTTAAAGAAATATATTGTAGAAATCCTTTATTTTATTTGTTTACATGAATCAACATTCATGCATAAGTAGATGAAATGACTATATTCTCTACTATCTGTTTTAAAAGTTGTTAGAAACTTCAAATTGCTCTAAAACATGCCAGGGGAGATTACACGCCATATTTTTCTTAATTTAAATAAAAAATAAATTGAATTTTCAAAACCTACAAGTGATTAGACTATATAAAAAATTAATTTAAGCTAAATTTGAATGATCAAAGTTGATAATTGTATCTTCAGTTACATGTGGAACCATATCCGACCCATAGGTGGTTACAGCGCCAGGGGAGATTACATTTCGCATTTTCGCGAATTTCTAGATATAGAAAAAATTTTTTTTTCAAGTTTTACAAATGCTCCTAATGAAAGCCAACATACTGCATTGAAAACACGTAGACTCATTATATTAGCGTCTTTCATTAATAAAATATTTAACGGTTACACAAATGTGCATATTTGATGAGAATCACCCATATGTACAACATTAATTTGAGTACATAATACCTAATAGAAGTTCCGAGTCAAATGCTAGATTTAAACGCATTGAAGATTTTTAATACTCATAAAATTAAAAAACTAGTACTTTATTGTCTTATACAAATGAAAAAATAAATTGCAAACATTAACGTTGTAAATAGAAACATAACCTCGAATTGAGTCACAAACTTTAGGACTATCTTCCTTACACTCTTGTGCCTTTAACCACTTTTAAAATGAAATAAAAAATTTTACGTTATTAAGCAATCTCAAGATTAGTTTAATGAAATATATTAGACATTTGATAAACATCCACGATCTTCCACACTTATTGATTCTTCTCCTCATCCATGTGACTGGACTTACGACCGTACAGCATGGGGCTAAAATACAATTAGGCTGTTCTTGCACTGTCTTTCACCTAACCGCTCAATTGTTCCCTGTAGCACGTTTCAATTTGAACATTTTGTTAATTTTCATATTATATATTATTTTAGCGTCTAATTATAATTTCGTTAATCTTCAATGTTTCAAGTTCAATATGGTTCAAGTTTTAAAGCTATTATATATAAACACTTTGAACTGATCCATTTTATACGCTTATTCAAGCTTCTTTTTAATAATGAACAAGGTGCAATTTAAAAAATTCCCATTTTAAACGATTTTAAATAGAATTTCAGCTTTAATTCCTTAAAGTATATTCTGATACAATTATTACAATATAAAAAGTAAAAAAATTTAATTCAAAAAATGTTCTCGAAATTGTTTATATACATAGTTTTACTTCAAAAGTTTAAATCGTTCAGTTTTAAATGCTTTAAATTAAAGTCAAAATGCGGTTCAATTAATAATGCCAGGGGAGGGTAAATAAAAAAAAAGATTTTTATACATCGCGATTAATATGTGTATCAATCCTCTTTTACAAGATTGTAGTCTTTAGTTGTACGGTCTATTCCGCTACATGCATTTTCCACGGGGTATTCAATTCGGAGTACGCAGATATTGTGTCATAACGGGCAATGAGCGGCTTGTTTGTGTTTGTAAGCAAGCGACCCTGTTAAATGTAAAATAACGTTAAACGCAGATCGCATACGATCAGGTTAGGTTAGGTAACGAACGACTCAGAACGACTCCTTGAGTGTTGTTGAGTATGTCAGCATGTGTCTGACTGTCAGTGCAGTGAGACAGTGTAGTACATGTCCGCTTCATGACGACATAGCCTCCTGGGTGTGGTTAACGTGGGATCTTTATTATTCCTAGTCTCCATTTAGATTTCGATCTAGCGACATTTGCCTTAAATTTCTTCAAGTTTTGTCTACATTCAAAAATTCGCGATGAAGAAAAGAAGCTTGTCTGGAAACTTTGGCATCGGCATTTTCGTGGTTGGGTTCGTGTGCGTTTGTGTTGCATTCGGAACACCTGCGTGGTTGACGAGCGACTGGAGGATCACAGGAGCTCAACTTGATCAGTTTGGGCTCTGGAGGCATTGTTTTAGATCACTTCCTAATCCAATAGAATCGGATGCACCAACAAGATTTTTCGTTGGTTGTAGGTGGGTCTATGATCCATTTACTCGAGGCTACAATCAAATTCGAGGCTACCTTTTACCTCGTAAGTTTACCTATATTTTTTATACTTTTGTAACACTTTGTTTCCACTTAATTTTTAGTTCTCAAATTATTTTTGGAATTCCACATTTCGAAAATTCACATATCGTTAGCCAGTTCTATTACCTATAACGAATAATTATTAGCTATTGTAACTTGGGTGTAGTCTTCCTTGCAATTCCTTATAATATTGTAATTTGATGAAGTATAATTGGAAATTTTTAACTGGTTCTGAGTTCAGAAAGTTGAAAAATATGGTTAAAACTAGTTATTAATCTAAAAAATAGAAAATAGTGTAGAGATGGAAACAATACAATTAGTTCCCATTGCATCAAGCCTTAGAATTCAACTACCGTGACTCACTTTTTTCGTCAAAATCTTCTCATCAAGAATCTGTTTTATTTGCTGGCAATATACCATCTAATTTTTAGATATATAAAAATACCATTTTGAGATTCCGTCCTTAAGCAGAGGCACAATTGAATTTCAAACTATTGTAATGTTAATGATGTAACGAGTAATGAAATTCTTTTTATTGAGTGATTTTTCATATACGGAAACAAGTACATCAGAGTTCTGCCAAAACTTGAAAACGTATTCGAAATTGAGCAATTTCTAATCTTAAACATTCAAAAATGATTTTTTTTTGTTATTCAAGCGTTCGAAATGAAACAATTTAAAATTATGGCGCTTGAAATTAAATAATTTACAATTACTTATTGAGCCTTAAAAATAGTCTGTTTACTTTGAAGCCTTAAAAGTAAACTGAGTACGAAATTTTAGCCTTTAAAAGTTGAAACGCTTCGCTTTTTAAACATTAAAAACTATCTACGCACGAGTGTTGTAAAAATGGCTTTTTTCACGTACACTTGAAAGTCTTTAAGTTAGCAAAATATATTTAAATTGAACCTAGCGACGATATAATGATTGAATGACCTTTAGATTTTTTATTTTGTCACTTTATATTCGACTTTAGAAGGAAATAATAGACAAAAGCTATTTTTGAAGCGAACGTAAAAAATCTGACATTTTGCACATTTTAAAAACTTTCCTATGAAAAAAACTAACGTAAAATGTTAAAACTTACCATGAGTATGTTCGTACCACTTTTCTGAGGCTTTGCACATAATTAAGTTTTTGTGTTAAAATTTTACAAAGGAGTTTTGCTTGATTTTAAAAATATCGCAAATGTAAAAGAATTAATGATGTCAAACAGAAAGCATTTTTAAAGCGATAAAAATGTTTAATTAAGTGTTCAGGATTGAAACCTTCAAGATTTGAAATTTGAATCGCTTAAAGATAAGTGTCAAAACTTAATAATAATTTAATTTCAAATTGAAACTTGCAAAATTGAATAAATGCAACAATTTCCCAATTCAAATGTATGATTTTAAATAGGATGCATATAAAAAATTCAAGAACGTTTAAAAACTTCTAAATTAAGAAATTTACTCAAGATGTAATTTTTTTTAAAGATCTACAACTTTCCTTGAGGGCATTTTTCCCTGAAACCCATTTTTTTTAAATATAAAAAAAACAGTTTTTTGAAAAAAGTTAAAAAAGCAATAAGAAAATGGTCTGTTGATTCGGTCAAAAAAAGCATTTTAATAGTTTCTTTGAGACCCAAAGTCAGACATCTCCAAAGGTAGATCCTGGGTCTACCAGCGATCCTCTGACAGTAGGTCGGATCTACTCAGTTTTGACATCGAAATGTCAAGAAGGATCCCCATCCTTTACCTCAAGCCTGTCCAGAGAGGAGAAATTCCAGGAATTTTCTCCGAAACTGCTCAAATCGCAGCTGTGAGATTTCCACTCTCCACTTCCCATTCTACTTCACGAGAGTAACCTCCAACCGAACTATCTCGAGTAAGCAGAGAGAAGTGGTGGTGAAAGTGTAACATGTGGCTCTTGAGCAAATTTCCCCTCTCCGGACAGGCGTGCTTTACCTGAATCGAAGTGCCTAAAAGAGTTGCTTCTTGCACAGCAGAAAAATAGGATGTCTCAAGCTTCAGACTTACGAACCGAAACTTTCCAACTCGAATTTTCTTTCAAGGGGTCATAAATTCACTGTCAGTTTTCCGTCGAAAAAAAAAATCGGGATCGCCAGGCGATCCTGGGTCAGGCTGCACACGTGCAATATGGAGACGCCTGCTCTAGGTCCTAGGAGCAGTGAAAAGTCGGAATTTTGAGGTGGTGTTTTCGAAAGTGTAGCCAATAAATATTTATAATCTGCTAAAAAATAGTATAGCACTTTAAATTGACATTATTTTCTGTTGCAGCGTTCATGGTTGCAACCCAAGTGTTCTTCACCTTTTGCTTTATATCATGCCTGGTAGCATTTGGTTTCATACTGCTCTTTGGATTGTGTTGCGATCCAGATCAAAAACGTTTTGTGGAGCTTATCTCAATAATTGGATTTTTGTTACTATTCGGCGGAGCCAGTGGAGTTTTGGCAATAATCATTTTTGGTTGTCTGGGAAATAGTGATGGTTGGATGCCTGGCCATGATACCAACTACCTGGGCTGGTCCTTTGTCTTAGGGGCCATTGGTTCTGTAGTAGTTTTAATAGCCAGTTTGCTGTTCCTCGTTGAAGCGAATATACAGCGTAAAAAACGCGATTACTTAAAAGCATCTCAAACACGATTTCAATTGGAGTCACGAACCTGATTTCATAGAAATTTGTGAAAAAAGTATTTTATGAGTGCCTTGTTTAGAAAAGACTTCTGTCGTACGTCGCGCTGTATCTGTTGTATAAATTTAGAATCTCAGTTGCAAATATCGTCTATCCTCCGTCCATTAATTAGATTTTAAGAGACATGTCTTGAAAACTATGTAATTAGATAGTAGTTATTCATAGCTTTAAGCGACCATAAAACTGAAAACTCGTATTTTAAACCATGTTATTCAGGGTTTGTACATGAAAATTTTGCCTATCCAATGAAGTACACTGGAAGTCCCTAATGAGTCAGTCCGCAATGTGTCATTCCGAAAATTTTGTTCGAGGATCAGGAGTCCAAGGGGTACAGAGAGCGGCACCCTAAACCCAGCAAACTCGTCCAGTACCGTACTAACAAAGCGGAAAGTGTCCCAAGCGCGTAATTTCGTTAGTTCGCACATTCCGCACTTCGCTTTATTCGCTTTAAGTGTTTAGGTTATATGTTAAAAAAATGTAACAGGAAAACAAGAAGCAGCGTTTATCCTTCAAAACAAACAAACATTTAAAGAAATGTAATAAATATTTTTTACTGCGAACGAAAATCACATAGAAATGGTTTACACGGCCCTGATTGTTGACATTGGAATCGTTCCGCCATATGTACAAGGCCATTTCAGGCAAGAACCAAAGTCGGACCTATATGGGATTTCCAGTGTATATCGTAACGCTAGATGCCGATCTTTATTCGTGAAACCCTGTCATACCTGGAATGATTCGATTTTATTCGAGAAACATGCAAAAAGTTCAGTTCTAATAAAGACTTGTTCAGGTAGCCGTAACTATTTTCCTGTTTGAGATATCTACTTTCTGATTGCGAATTCGTAATCTACAAGGTCGAAAACATAAAAAAACTTATATAAAAAATTCTAAACCCCCTTGCCCCACCCCGGAGCCAAAAGATTAAAAAATACCTATTATATATATAAAATACCTATTTGTGTGTGACTTTAAATACGGTTCTAGCCGGAACTTGGTCGGTGTATACAATTTTTTTTATCTACTTTTTTATCCGGTTATATATGGAATGTTTTCGGTTTCCATATTACTCTACTCGGTTATTTAGCTGGTTATATCCGGAAACTTATACGACATTTGTATCTTACTTTTAATCCGGTTCTATCCGGCCCTTGACGATGCACAGAATTTTTTTATCTGGTTTTTTATCCGGCTCTATATGGAATTTTTTTGGTGCCTATATTGCCCTACCCAGTTTTTTATCAGGTTCTATCTGGATACTTATACAGTTTTTATATGTGACCTTATTTCGGTTCTATCCGGCACTTGGTCGATGTATTAAATTCTGCTTATCTGGTTTTGATTCCGGCTCAATGCGAATCATTTCAAATTAGCGAAAAAATTTTTTTTTTTGCATATTATGACGGCACTTAATTTATCTTTAATGATACATAATTGTACACTCTGACACGCATATAATCGCACACTTAAGCGCTTTAAAAAATCGGACTCGCTCGATGGAAATCGAACCCTTAACCCTACCTAATGAAAACTACCTAATTACCGTATACCAATACGCATGCACTAACCAACTGAGCTATCGAAACACGTGGATTGAATGCCAAATTTGAAATTGTTATGTTATCAACAAATATTTTCATATACAACTTGAGTAAAAAATTTGTGATGGCTAGATATATTATTACAGTAATTTTTATTATGAAATGTTGAAAATTTTTCTAAATAAAAAATACTTGGATCTGGACGGCCTAACTGAGTTCGCAGCTTTAACATTTTTTAATGCGATACAATATTTAGAATATTTTAAGCAAAATATTCTACGAGTATGTTAGAAACAATTTTATTCCGTCTGGCAAATAACTTAAATTTCTGTTTCCGATGTTCGCTTGACAGCGGGTTAGAACCAAATAGAAAACCGTTTTCGTTCTTGAACGGAAACAGTAACGCAACTTCAGTTCCGACAAAGTGCCGGGTAGGGTCAGATAAGATTCCATCGGAAAAATAATTCAAATTTCTGTTTCAGATGTCCGCTTGAAAGCTGGATAGAGCTAGATAGAAAACCGTTTTCGGTTCTTATACGGAAATGGTAACGCAACTTGAGTTCCGACGAAGTGCCGGATGGGGCCAGACAAGATTCCGTCGGGTAAATAATTCAAATTTCTTTTTCTGATGTCCGCTTGAAAGCTTGACAGAGCCAGATGGAAAACCGTTTTCGTTCTTAGACGGAAACAGACGCCCAACTTGAGTTACGACAAAGTTCCAGTTAGAGCCGTATAAAATTTCGTCAGGCAAATAATTCAAATTTCTGTTTCGGATGTCTGCTTGAAAGCTGGATAGAGCCAGATAGAAAACCATTTTTGGCCCTAAACGGATACAGTCACGCAACTTGTATTCCGACAAAGTGCCGGATAGAGCTAGATTAGATTCCATCTGGCAAATAACTTAAATTTCTGTTTCCGATATCCGCTTGAAAGCTGGATAGAGCCAGATAAAAAATCGTTTATGGTCTTAAACAGAAACAGTAACGCAACTTAAGTTCCGAAAAAATGCGCGATTAGGCCAGATAAGCTTCCGTCGGAAAAATAATTCAAATTTCTTATCCGATGTCCGCTTGAATGCTGGATAGAGCCAGATAGAAAACCGTTTTCGGTCTTATACGGAAACAGTCACGCAACTTGAGTTCCGACAAAGTGCCGGGTAGAGGCGAATAAAATGCCACTTTCGTTATGTCATTCCATATAAAGTCCGGATACAGCCGCTAGTTTTCCGTGTAAGATATTACGAACCGAATAAGAACCAGATCGGGGCGAAATAGAATTCGAAATGGGCTATCCGGACCTTTAGCCGGTTTTGTATTTGATTCCATCGGATCCTATCCCTCATTTTAAGCAGAGTACATTTTTGAAGAAAATCTATTACTCTCTTGCGGATTGGAGCTTGGTGACAAAATCATGTTTTGAATAGAATAGAAAAATGTTCAGTTTTTACATTAAATCTAAAATTTTGCAGTTCTTTGATTCTTCTCTATACAAGGCTTTCTTACCGGGTCTTGAAGGCTGAATTTTCAGGAGAGACAAAAAATGTAACTTTAATGATTTTCGTTTTGAACGAAAAGCACAAAAACCGTTTATCCTACCCGCCAAGGTGTGATGAATCGTGAAAAAAAGAATTAAAAATATCGAGTAAGATATACAACCAGTTTCGAGACAAATATGACCATTATATATATATATATAAAATACATTTTTCTCATTTCCAAAACTAAAAATTTTCAGAAAAGGCAAACGACTATGTAACTTTCAAGATTTTGATTTCTAAAGATAAACACACAAAATGTTTCTAGTCCTTGCCAAGCTGCAATGAATCCTGAAATGAAGAATTTAAAATAATCAACTAGTTTCGAGAAAAAAATCATCAGACATCGATTTTGACCAGAACCTCTCAAGCACCACTAGAATAGATATTAAAACCTTGAAATTAAAAAAATTATTTTGCCAAACACAAGAGTATAATATTCCAGGGGCATGATATAAACAACTTCTCGATTTTCACCCAATTATATACCGCAATCGAATCGCGTTTAAAAATGTACTTTGTTATATATTTACCAATAGAATTGACGACGACCGCGAAAGCTAAAACCATAGTATTAGCAATGATCCTCATTTTTTTTAATACACAAAGAAAGTAATTTTTAGAAATTTTCTTGAGCAGTGTAACTATATGAGCACTGATTATTCTACAAGATGTTTCAGTACATATACTAGTCGCTATTTCATTCGCACTTCTAAATTATTGCTCATATTTATAAGATGAATTAATTAGGCGAAACCTATTTTTCAGACTGATATATTTGAACTTCATAAATCTCTTCCCCCCCCCCCCACTCTTTGAAGAGGTAAAACAGTACAATTTAAAGGAATATGAATTTTTGTGAACTGAATTACCATCAAGGTAAGTAACGACCACATAATTAGCCACAGATGGTATTTTTCCACCGATTTCAATGTTAGTTAATTTAAAGAGGATTAGCGTTAAATTTTTCAGAGAATTGTGGTTTGCGATTTTTTTCTTTTTTTATCAGTATAATAATATACTGTGACTCTTGTTTAAATAAACGCAAAATTTACAATACATGTTTAAACAAATAAACTGATAAAATTGGCCGTTTGAGGAATATGAATTTTTGTGAACTGAATTATCATCAAGGTTGGCAGCGACCGATCATAAAAAGACCTGAGTTCGATTTCCAGCGGCGCGAAAGAGGATCTTTTTTCACAGAAAAAATTTAGGATTACTAATTTTTATCATAAGAGAAAATCCTAAATTAAACATTGGCATATGTTAACAATTATTATTGTTATAAACATTTTTATAAGCCAATTCTCAATTGTTTAACTTTCATCATACCTATATTGATTTTTCTGAGCAGAGCAGAAGTTGTTTTTCACTAATTTTTCATTATGTCAGTTTCCGTGTTGTTCGTACTGGCCCTTGCATGAAGGGTACAAAATTCACTAATCAAATCAAATAACGTCTAATAGACACTTTTACATTTCTAAAGATGCATTTATTGATGGTTTCAAAAAAATTTTTTATTAGTCTAGATCTTCAAAACTAGAAATAAAAGTAATAATTTGGATCTTTGTGTTCATATAGGCGTAATTCGGGCACTATAATGATAATATTAACTGTAATTTGCTTCTTATTTTACGTAGAATTTAGTATTTTTAACATGTTCGAACCCTTCAGTCCCACACAGCACATGTTGAGGGAAACGACATAATTTTGCCGAAAAATCAAATTTCCGAATGTTAAAACGTACCGAAAATATAATTACCGAAATAGAAAATTTCCGAGAAATAAAACTTTTCGAAGTTTCAAGTTACCCAAGGTTTACGAAACTACCGAAAATGTTTAGTAACGAAATTCATATATTCCGAAAGAGAAAAATATAGAAAGTAGAAAAATTCGGAAATTTTAAATTACCGAAAATATTACATTTCTGAAATCGTATAATTGCCGAAATTTGAAAACTCGAATTTTCAAAATGCCGAAATTCCAAGTTCCCGAGATCAGTAAATTCCTGAAAATTAAAAATGTTTATTTCTAAGTAAAATATTGTTCTAATAATCTAACATATACAAAATATTAAAATTTTATTTCTTCTAGAATTTTGAAATTTCGGGAATGTGAAATTTTTGGGAATTTCAAAATCGGGGAATTTAGTCATTTCTACACTTTACTAATTTTGCGAGTTTCAAATTTTGGCATTTTAGAAATGCGAGTTTTAAAATTTCGGTAATTACATAATTTTGGGAATTTAATGATTTCGGTAATTTGAAATTTCTGAATTTTTATAGTTTCTTTTTTTTTCACTTTCGGAATATTTCAATTCCATTAATAAACATTTTCAGTAGTTTCATTTATCATTGGTAATTTGAAATTTCGGGATGACATAATTTTGACCAAAAAGCAAAATCCCGAATGTTGAAAAATACTGAAAATAGAATTAC
>JAUMHM010000016.1:9397446-9407476 GCA_032362435.1 Melikaiella ostensackeni
TGAGACGGAACCAGACTTCAATGTCTTGGAGACAAAATGGAACGTCTTGGAGACAAAACCAAGACGAAATATTCTCACACGGGTTGATGATTAATATTTAACTGCTATCATAACCAAATATTCACTTACTTAAAAAAATAAAATATTATAAATAATAGTGCAAGCAAACCTAGTGATCCCCAGTCTGACATTTAAGCTTATCGAGTGATCGCCAGCCCATTCCGCGCCAATTAATGACAGTCACAAATCAAAGGTTATACATTTTCTATTTAACTCTCCAATTCAAAATATAAGATAATCGTAGGTTTTCATTGGAAAATTATTTTTCTGAACGTCTTCTCGAACTTTTTTAAACATATTTCCTTAGCTAATCTATATTGTGAGTGTAGCGATAAACTCACGTTAAATCTTGGATATCTAAACCATAATAAATGCAAGTCTCTGATTTGTTACTCTTTTTGGCGATCACTGGGTTGATGTCGATGTAGTCAATACCGAGTAATCGCCATGCCAATTGAATGTTTAAATAAATCGTGAAATTCCATTTTAATAATAATTTTATGAATAAAAATTAATTTTGAGTACGAAAGAACATCCTAGTAAGTAAAAAACGTTTCTTTCCTTCTGTATTCACGAAAACTTGAGTCCTACTTTCTTTCGCCATGGCTTAAAAATTTATGATTTTTCCGCTTCAGTCAAAAGTCTTCTGAAATAATTTACTTTCCTCTAATATACTTGAGGCTGAAGGTTTAAAATATACGTTATTTGGCTCATCAATGTTGAAACTTACTATACCGTTTTATTTTAACGCATTTTTTATACTTTATTTCTTTTTTTTTCTCATATAAATCTGCCAGTTGGTGATCACTGGGGTCTTGGTGATAACTGGGCATTTTACCTTAGATCCTATTAAATTTTTCTATTCAGGGATGTCCACGGAAAGTGCAAAAGACGAAAATCTGTCACTCGTTAATCCCCTCTCTTACCGCCTTCGGTAGAGTGCAAACGAGCGTGCGAAAAGAAAGCACCAAGAAGCACTCGGAGGAAGGAAAGAGAAAAGAATCAAGAAACTGTCCGTGGACATCCCTACCTACAAAATAATCTGCATACAAAAATTGAAAATGAAACTTTATTCTTCACAAAAACAACTCACTTGATACTAACACTATCTAAACAGAATCCATTTTCTTAAATACGCTTATTCTTGGTTTTCCACAGTGAACTTATAGGAAAATTGAAAATTTACTATCCATTGTACCACCGTGCAAAATAAGAAAACTCAGATTTTTCTTAAGAATGTTGCTGTTCTTTGACCTTCATATTATCGGAAAAAAAAATTAAAATTAATAAATCAATATTTTCTTCAAGGCTGTGTCGACGCCAGAACAGCCAGAAACTTCTGGCATGAGTATAGATACAGCCTTTCTTTAAACAAATCGATCAATTCGCTTCTCTTCGAAAAGATGTTGTGTCGAGGAGGGAGAAAATGTGTCAAAGAGAGAGGCCATGTATAAGTGCTATTCGGATCAAAAAATAGTAGATTGTGTATTAAGGGCGTAATGAAAGCAAAATTGCCTTCATCCACGCTCATGATGCAGACGATTCTTTTTGTCCGATCCCCCCTTGGAAATCCAACTTATCATACATAAGAAGCAGGTGCGGGATGCATATAATTAGTACTATAATACACTCTGAATCTCTGAAGGCGAAGTCCCATGGAAGTAGATTAGTAGAATAGTGGAATAGTATTGACCAATGAGGTGATTGCTAGTGTTTGTGCAGTCATGTCTTTGGTCAAAACTATTCCACTATTGCGCCTGCTTCACATAATGAAAAGTTGCGTTTTATTTTGGGGTAAACTTATATAAGGCTGAAGTTGCAAGTATAGTATATACGTTGATATTGAATGTCACAATCGACAGTTTTGGAATGGATGACTCTAACTGTTTAGCTGAAGACAAAGATAAGTCATAACCTCTTTATCAATGTTAAATGAAAGAGATGAATCAAACTTTCGGATATCGGGTTCTCTCCTGTGATTGGTATCATAAAGTCTGCTTGGAATAATGTCAAATCTGGAAAGCAATACTAATTCAATGCTTCTGTATGAGGTACTTTTGCAAGGAAGGTAGCCCTGCATAGTGCATATGTCTGTCTATGATAACAGAATATGTCCATAAAAATGATTCCCTTGACAAGTGAAGAAAAGTCCCTTTTTTGGAAATTGAGGGCGGCCATTATTGAGAGAGTGAGGATCTTGAGGCGTCGACCACCTTTCTTTTAATAAAACATAAACCTTTAAAGTTCTCTAATCTCGAGTAGACGATGGTTTCTGAATTTCTGCAAGGATCAAATGTCCACTTGCCTAACCACTGGGCGCAGAAAATAGACCAAGCTCAATGGTTGACGGGTCCATCTGTATAAAGTCAAGATTAAATTACGTCAATGTGGCATAAAACTAATCTTAATTGAGGCACTTTAATCAAAATCACAGATATAATATTCTTTCAATGACAGTTGAACTGGATGAGTTGACGAAAACAATAAGCTCCCTCATGATTAGATTCAAGCTGCCAAAGGGCGAGCGTTTTTGACAGCAAACCAGGGCGTGAAGCAGAAAGCATAACTTCTGAGCGATTCTTGGATAAAGCACAAAGATTTTCATAAGCTGCCAAAGCGTGAACGCTATGGAAAAGTTGCAAAGAGCAAGCTTTTACAAGAGTCTATTCCTGTGTTCACAGATAAGGATATGGGCATAGGCTGTCAAAGAACACACCGTTTTGACACACGTTCATATGCTAGGAAAATAGAAAGTGCACTACAGCTCGCGCTGCGCTTGGGTCTAGCCAGCGCTGTCGGAAGTTGAAGTCAAGTTTAGGGTGGGTACTTCAAGGTATGAATTCAAAAGTGAGATCGCAAATCAAATGAATAAACTGAAGTGAAAGAGAGTAAAACATACAAGGATAAGGAAAAAGGTAAAGGTCAGGCCGAAGGCACAACATGAAATAACATTCTTATTGCAAGAAGTTTTGAAAAAAAAAATCGAAAAGGGCCTCCGTTTCTCTAATCGATTAAGCAACATTTTGTTGCAATTATAGGAATAATCGATGACCAATGAGTAATCGAAGCTGAAGCGAATCCAACGTTGCGACGTCAAACGTTGAACGACAAAATATCGGGGTCGCTGGAGCGAAAATCCTGTCAATGCCTTTTTCCATAACATTTCACCAGCTACTCACGTGTTGCGCTATGGGCAGAGATGATATCGAGCCGCAGTTTTTCCACTTGGCTAGATTCAAACGCTGCCAAGAAGAGAAAAACCGTAACAAAACTGATATATTAGTTTCAATAATATGCGAATACTGCAAGTGCGTTTCAAAATGTCTACAATACGTTCTACACTGCTGAAAATGTTTATAATTTTATTATACATTGCTGTATTCACTATTAAATAATTCGGCGTTAGAAAGCATATCGCGATGTAAGTCTTCAAAAGTTGTCACTCTATTGATTCATAATAATAATAATAATAAAAATAAGACACTCAAAATCCATCTGAATTTCGACCAATCGCCTGTATCTCAACGATTCATTAGTGCCTTACAGCTGTAATTTCAGATAATGTTTACTCTCATTGCGACGAGAATATCATCTTAACAGAAGAATAAAAAAGATGTTGCAAAAACTCGTGGGACAGTAAAGATCTAGTCATCATCGACGCTGTGCCCGCGACACAAGCTAGAAGACATCAACGAAACTTGCACATGGCTTTGATTAACTACAAGCAAGTGTTACCTTCGGCACCATATGACTATTTGCTTGAAGTTTTGAGAGTTTACAAGATCTGCCCACGTATTATCTATCGCCTTCTTAGGTCGTGCGATGATACATTGAGGAACAAGAATCAAATATTTTGATCATGGGCAATCAACGATAACTAAATTAATTCTCATGAGGACTGGCATCTTTCAAGAAGACTCCTTTAGTGTATTATGGTTCTATTTTGCGTTAAAGCCACTGAGCAAAACACTAAGCAGCATATCTCATGGTTTTGAAATACATGATAATGAGGATCGTCATCAACTGGCATATCTTCTGCACATGGATGACCTGAAGTTGCACGCTAGTTCAAACCAGAACCTGCAGCAAGTGATCCAAGTCACGAAGCAGTTTTCTAATGACATTCCACATGCAAATCTGACTAGATAAATGCAGAACAGTGCATTGAGTCAGAGGAGAATTAGGGACCACAGAATTGAAGAACGAGAATAAGGATCATATTGAGGCAAGGGCTGAGGGTGAGTCAAACAAATATCTAAGTAATCTTAAGTCTAAGCGTATTTAGCATACAATATATAGAAAAGCCTAATGACTGCTTTCACGACAGGACTCAGATTGATTCTGAAGAGTTGTCTGAATATGGCCAACGAAATCCGGGCTATTAACACCAATGCCATCCCTATCCTTACGCAATCTTTTTGGCTCTACAAGTGGTCAAACACCGACCATGAAAGAAAAAACAAAACCATCCACGTTAAAACGACCAAGCATTGGATGCACCACAGTAAGACGTTGCTTGAAAGGGTAGTTCTACCACGATATAGAGGGGGTCGAAACCTTGTAGATGTCAAGCGACTGTGTATATCACAAGTTATACAGTTGTCAGACTATTTTAACACCAAGCGAGATGTTGCGCTCTAAAACACCATGTGTGAGGCAGATCTCGATTACACGCCCTTGAACTTGTCCTCAAAGAAAGCCTTGTATAACTGGGCAGAAGCCATGGAAGAATTAGAAACGCAATGGAGACAAAAAGCTATCCACGGCGAGCTCCCTAATACGTTAAACCAACATTAAGTGGACAGAGAGGCATCCAATATTTGGCTGAAAAAGGGCGTTCTGTTCCGAAAACAGAAGGATACATGATAGTGATTCAGGACAGAGTTGTCAGCCCCTTAGCCTGGGATCCGAAGAGGAGGGTTTGTGTCCATTTTAGGTCCTGATGATTTGATGATTGATTCTTGTGCAGAATGTTCTCCTGATTCCGAATATATCGAGTGCACATAGCAAATTCCCGGTCGTTTTGTTGTTATTTGACATTTTCCGTGTTTGAATAAAAAATGTCATATCTCTGAAAGTTATGAAAGTTTTGAAAATATTCATTCACGATCATTCAAAGAAGTGTGATATGCACAAATTTTATCAAAGGTGTATGTTGATTTAATTGATAGTTTGCGGGAAAAACAATAAAATAGCATTTTAATGAAAAACCATTTCTACAGTGTATTTTTTATCATTTCACAACTTTTTTTTTTGGTAATCCTTTAGTACTCGCTGAGACGAAGACGATTTCTTTCGAAATTTTTTCAATTAGACTATTAGTTCAATTTTTAAAAAATTCGAAATAAATACAAACTTTTCACGTCTGTGTGTACGAGTGTTGGTAACAGCATCGAATCGTGACAGCGTGGGCTGTGCTTGTGTGCGCCTGTGTGTGAGAGTTTGGTCCAGGTTTCAAACCTGCAGCTTCCAAGCCCCCCGCTGTCACGATGCGATACTGTTACTAACACTCGTACACACAGACGTGAAAAGTTTGTATTTATTTCGAATTTTGTTGAAATTAAACTAATAGTCTAATTGAAAAAATTTTAAAGGAAATCGTCTTCGTCTCAGCGAGTATTATATGCTTACCAATAAAAAATTGTGAAATGATAAAAAATACACTGTAGAAATGGTTTTTCATTAAAATGCTATTTTATTGTTTTTCTCGATAACTATCAATTAAATCAACATACACCTTTGATAAAATTGTGCATATCACACTTCTTAAAATGATCATGAATAAATATTTTCAAAACTTTTATAACTTTCAGAGATATGACATTTTTTATTTAAACGCGGAAAATGTCAAATAACAACAAAACGACCGGGAATTTGCTATGTGCATCCGATATATTCGGAATCAGGAGAACATTCTGCACAAGAATCAACCATCAATCAGGACCTAAAATGGACACAAACTCTCCTCTTCGGATCCCAGACTAACTTGGTCAATGGTCATGCACAGCCTGTCCGATTTGAAATGAATTCGCCTTGATATGAATTTTTTTTACTTCTGCAAGACTTTAAAGTTATGTGATATGCAAAAATTAAAATTGAAAAGAAACAAAATTTTAGTATTATAATTCTTTTTTTTTATGAAAAGATCTAATGGGATCAAAGGTTTAAAATATGATAAACTGGGAGATTAGGAGTACCAAGGTTATTTAAATACCGTCCATAAAAAGCGTTAAAGATGAAAAATATGGGAATAAAAATGTCAGTCGCAAAACAAAAATAGATTTTTTCCCTGTAAAATATAGTTTCTAAAGATGTAAAGATCATGCTGCTAGAAAAACATTAGGAAAATGCTTTCTTCTTCACAATAAAGTGGAATACTCTCCATAAAATAGGTGTACAGTAAAAAAAAAACAAAAAAAATGTTGGCCGCAAAATAACAAATTTTTTTTCTTAATTCATTTTGTAGCTGAAACTTATAGTTTAAAAATAACAATTTTTTAAAATGGTTTCAACGTGTGCTAGAACACTTTTTTAAAGAATAAAAAGTATAACTAACAAACAATAATTTTTCTTCAATAACTAATCGATCATTATTATTGATGAATTATTATTTCATTAAGAAAGAATTGAAAAATCGTCAGGAACATGGTACATTTTACTCAATTTTTCTTTAAAAAGTAACTTTTAGTAGAAAAGGAGACTTTCGTATAGCATGTTATGAAACATTTACTAAATTCATTATATTTACTATTTTCCTTTGTTGTATAATACTCAAATGGAGAATATACATTGATTATAGTAAAAGTTACAATTTTCTTACTCGTTTCATATACTACTCTCACTGAGCAAAAATCACATGAAAGGGTGTCCAGTGAAGACGTGTGATAAAATTCCCGTACATTTCCCACAGACTTTTTTAAACTTCCCGTACATATATCAGACCTAAAAATTGCTTTATGATATGTTCCTATAAAAATGGGACTCCTTATAAACATAAAATATTCACATGATAAAACTCTAAAATTTAAGTATAAAGATGAAACTTTTATAATACAAGTTTTATTCTGTTTTTCGTTGACAAATTATAGTAATTAATATAATTCCTTGGATCGACTTAGGTACAAAGTGTACAACAATTGCATATATTTGGCTGACTATTAGTAATAAACTTTTATTTGTGAAAAAGATAACTAACTAAACTTCTTCTTATATCATTCCCAGGTGGAAAAATGGTACATACCATAGTTTATACATAGTGGGAGATATTGTATATAATTGTCATCTGTTTTATACATTACTTGTATAAAACAAATGAAAATTATACATAATTTTTTTCATTATATATAATTCTTCCGCCTGGGTTGTTTTATCTTTAAAAATTAAAACGAAATTATCTAAATTAAAAAACAAACTATCTCTTTAGTTCTTTCTTTTTAGTTTCTACTTCTGATGCAAGAACTTCTCTTTCTTCATGAAGTTTACGTTTCTTAGCCTGTAAAGCTTGAAACTTCGCGTTGTTTGGCTTCTTTTTTTCTCCTGCTGCTTTTTTCTCAAATTCTTTAAGCTTTCTATCCTCTGCGAGGGCCTCCGTGTATAAACTGTGTGCGTTTTTCACCGAATGAAACATTTTTTTAAATATAAGATTTTTAATTCCATCTTTGGCTGTTACGGAATCAAAAATTATTCGCTGAGCAATAAGTGACCTTTCATTTTGATTAACTACGATCATTTCCTTTCTAACAGAAAAGCCTCGTTCCAAAAAGGCATTGCCGCGAGACAGAGTAAAAATCATTTTAGCGAAATTCTTTAAGTTTTCCCATTTGCAGTGTTCATAAAATGAATCCATCCAAAAAGTATCCAACTGCTTTTCACTTCAAGAATATAATCGCATTTCTTCTTTAACATATTCCTGGCACCAAAAGTCGGAATACTCTCTTTGGATGCAATCGGCAATTCTTCCATTCATCAAGTTAGAATCAACGAGCTTTTCAAGACAACGGTGAACCGCTGTACGTCGTACCACCTTTAAAAGAAGCTATTATTTCCGGATTCAAGCACATGATGTTTTTTGTCATTGAATACTTCAATGGAGATCGTTCCATAAGCTTTGAAATGAAAAAATCTAAACAAATTCTACATTCCTGGCGAAATAGGAGAATATCCCTTTTGGTAACTTACTATTGCTTTTCCAGCACCGAAGCCCAGCTCAATTTCCTTCGCTGTCAGAAGATTCTTTTCATCCATCACGTTGATTTCATCAAGTCTCTCGTTATCTAATACATCCTTTTTTATGAAGTGAACCATAGTGTTCGTAACTATGAGAGATAACGACGTAAATAAAAAAGGAGCAAGAGGGGCGTCAGACTGAAATTTGCTCAAAAATGGCGTAACATTTTCCGCCAAATTCTCAAAAAACGCCAATTTAGCTGGAAGCATATCATCCTCAACAGTCTCCGCAATGACCTGGAAACTTTTGCATTTAGGCTGCTGACTCTTAGGCCTACTCTATCCTTGTTCGACGTACTTGATAATATCTGGCAAAGTGCTTCTGGCTCTCTGAACTACTGGAACATTCTTAGATACTTGAAGAATTCTCTTTAGATCCCATTCAGTCACTACCCCTTTCAAAACTTCAAGATCTTCTGCTGTGGTAAACTGGCGTAAAATATCTAGATTTGGCTTGCTGGACTGTAGAATCCCAAAAACGCATTATTATGTCCATTTGTTGTTTTCGTGCAAATTTGTTCATGGCTTCATCAAGCCTATTACATAAAATGGACAGGGCTTGACAACATTTTGAAGATCTTTTGCAAAAAACGGATCTAGACCATAAACTGTAACATACAGTATTTTCGACCTCTGTAATTGCATTTTTTGTGCAATTTTGCTATCTGTAAACATTAGTTTAAACATGTCAGTTGCACTTGCTACATGCTTCAAAGATTTATGCGACATTACAGTATATAAACATCAAATTGTTTCAGCTTTCGTGACATCTTCCTTCGTCAGGTATGATTCAATGACATGATTTCGCGCGGGATTAAAAGCCATTGCTGTTCCAAGATTTGTTCTCGATGCAGATAGGGTAGCAGTTTGTGAAGCAGTTGATACAGCTGATGGTATCTCTTTTAATCCGCGTGTTTCCGATGCATAACGTGCTTCATCAATGATGGATCCGCACGTTTTCTCCAATGTAGACGAGGGCGATGTAAACTGCTTCACTGCTTCTGTCTCCCCCCTGAGCGTCCCTTGACGCCCTATACCGAAGGTCTTCGCTCGGAAAGTCAGTGCCGTATCAGAAGTTGTTTACATCGCCACTCTCTGGGCATATACTTTTGCACGTGGTGCCGGGTTCAGAGACTATATATGCGGTCCTGAGTGTTTACTCACTCGTCGCTTCAAATCCAGTTGAAACTAGATTTAAGTAGCGCCCGTTACTGTACCCACCAGACCCGAGGCTGGCACAGTAACTAGAGATGAGTGTACTTCTTTTCGCCATCAGCATAACTACTGCAAATAAACAAAATAAAAGTAAACTGAGAATAATCCTATTATTTAAACATTATTTCAAGAGAACATCTAGCGCATTGTAAAATAATTACTACTTGTCTTGTTCAGAAATAAAAAGAATTATTTTTTCATTAATACTAAGATAGAAATACACTCAACTCCCGTAAGTGTGCCGCCCGTTTTTGTGCCGGCTTCTCGGTCGTTCACACTTGACGGCTTTCGCCCCCCCCCCCTGTGCGCCCCTTGATACCCTATACTGAAGCTCATCGCAACGGCAGACAGTGCCGCATTAGAAGTTATTTACTTCGCGACTCACTGCGCATATACTTTTGTGTGTGTAAAAGTTGAATTAGTTTTTCCGTATTATAGCTGAATCAAAGAAAAAAACTTTTCTGTCAGTGAGCGAAAAATATCTAATTTTGCAACAAATTAAAAACGGTGAATCAAGAAATGCGATCTT
>JAUMHM010000016.1:9426799-9438995 GCA_032362435.1 Melikaiella ostensackeni
AGATTTTTCATATTATTTTTTCAATAAAAAACTATGCTCCAAAGTTCACTGTCGTTAGAAGCTGTCAAATTTCCTTACTTTTTATCATATTTTCAGGTTTGTAAGCTATAAAAATTTTTTTGGCATATTGATTTCTGGCTCATTAACGTACAACATTTTGACCTTTAGAATGATCCTTCATTCATTGAGCTATTTTTTTCACTTACTTTTTTAACGTCAAAGCCAGAGGACTCGAATTTTCTCGCCGATAGTAAATACACTTGCTTTGTTAAACGTTCTTCATTCATTCTCTCAACATGACTAAACTATCTCAGCAAATTTCTTTCACTCTTGTCAATCAATGTTTCTTTTACACCACATTCTTTCAAAACCCACTCTAGTGTTGCCAAAAGAATCGTTCTGTGCGCTAACACAAATGTAGTAATATTAGCAATATAATTTTTTCACAGGTCGAAAGAACCGATACCTACATCGATTCATAACATACCTGTAGCCGGAAAATTAAGTACAGAGAAGGCTGCTGTACTCCGTGGGTTTTACACCTTTACTGGCAGCGACGCAGTATAATTTGTAACAACAAAGGTAAACGTTCTTGTTGGAATAAGTGGTAATTCTTCGAAGATGTTACAAGCGCCTTTCTTCACATCTCCAGCCCTCGAGAATCACTGAATCATAAGTCTCTCTAGAAGATTGGGGATGATCCATATATGGGTGGACCCAGAAAAACTGAGCCCATGGACCTCACAGTGTACGACACGACCAGCAATTTGGCAGACTTGCCAAGAGGTGGTAAAATGCGATTACAAAAAAGGATGCACAACTACATGCAGATGTGTATCCGCAGATTTTCCATATGTACAATGATGTGTTCCAATTGCAGAGGAACATGTCAGAATCCTGCTTGAAAATTTTAAGCAGTTAAATGACTGCATGATGCAGAGAATAATAATTTTCAAAAAGAATTTCAAAAATTCAAAAAAAAAAAATAATAAAAAAGCATTAAAATATTTTAAAATCTTTTACTAATAAATTTCAGCGTAAATGAAATTTTGCCATAATTTTGGATATGAAATTTAGTTCGTCAGCCAACCTTGTTCATGAGCAGTGGAAAAGTTTTAAAGAATTAAAAACTGTTGATCCCTTTGAACATGTCGACATGAAAATTTCAAATTTTTTGTCGTGATCGTACAAGTTGAAAAAAAGAGCCAGCACTTATATTATACGTAAACTACAATGTTTATAGTCTTCTAAAATTTAAGTTTACAAAAAAATGTGTTTTTTACATTATTTTTTAATATATTAGTTTTTCGAAAAAAAATACTGCTTTTTTGAAGAAAAAAATCAAACGAAAGATGTTCATTTTACTGGTACGCATTTTTTACGTTCTAAACATTTCGCGATAAAATCAATAGTTTTTGAGAAAAAGTAGAGTCGAAATTTTTTTGAAAATACTCGCCATTGGTGTAGCTCAACCCGTGTAAATAAAATGCAGTTTGGTTTTCTGTACCGCACCCACTAAATGTCAGATTTAAAGGTTATAAATGTCCGATTTTATTTTTCAATTGACACTATAAGGAAATTGTACGTCTTTATTGAAAAATTATCTCTTCGAATGTGTTCTTAAACTTCTTTTACATATACCATATGCCTATCTAACCTATGTTGTGAAAAACTTTTGTGAAAATGCTGGACTTCCTAACCGTAAAAAATCTAACTTTCTGACTGGTTTCTGTTGTTCGTGATCACTGACATGCTAATTAAATGCCAAAATAAATTACAAAACTTTATTTTAATGACTGTTTCATAAATAAAGATTAATTTTGAGTACGGGAAAACATACTAGTAAATAATGAACATTTCTTTTTTTCTGCATTTACGAAAAATTGAGCTCTACTTTCTTCCATTATGGCCTAAGAATTTTACGATTTTTCTGCTTTAGTCATGAGTCTCCTGCAATAATTATTTTTTTCTCTAACACAAGTGAAGCTAAAAGTCTTAAATATACGTTACTGAGTTTATGAATGTTGAAACTGAAGTAATATTTTAATACATTTTTTAAGCTTCATTCCTTATTTTTATCGCAAAAATCTGTCAGTTGGCGATTACTGGGTTCTTGGCGATAACTGGGCGTTTTACTTACTTTATTTATTGTTATTTTAATATGATAAAAACCGACTAACTTTGGATTAAAATTGGCCAATTTTAAGTATGGAGCGCTTGAAATTGAACAAATGTGAATGTAAACGTTATCAACATTTGTTCTAATTAAAACCCATACGTATATATAATTAAATAATTTTAAATTAAGCAGGCTAAAAATGTTATAATTTCAGTTTCATACTTTATAAGTTTGACAATTTTAAACTAGTGCTATGTAAAATTGAATAGTTTTTAATTGAATCTTTAAAAATTATAAAATACTGTTTCAAATTAGAATGAAAAATTATAAATAAAAAGCGTTCAGATAGAATAATATTTTAATTGAAAAATTCAACATTTTTTGGTTCAAAATCAAGACGTTCAAAACTGTTCACTTTAAAAATCAAAGCTTTGCAATACTTGGACGATTTTAAATTCACTACATTCAAAATGCTACAGATAGGATTGAAATTTTTTAAATTAGACAAAATTTAGAATTAAAAGCACTTCAACTTACACAATTCTTAATTAAAGCATTGAAAATTATCTAGTTTAAATTTTACATAAATTGTTCAATCTTGTACAATTTTGTAAATTTAATGTTTCAATAAACTCGGTTTAAAAATGTTCAATTTGACATTTTCATGTTGGAAGACCTCGAAATAAATTTTTATTTTATTTTAATAGCTTCTGCTTTGGAATTGTTTAATTTTTAATGTTTTTCATTTGGAGATCGTCTAATTCTGAAAGCTTCAAAGTACAAAACTGAATATTTGAGTTTGAAAATGTTCAACTTTGAGTGTTTAGGTTTCAATTTTATACACTTCAAATTTCAAATTGTTTCCCATAATTAGATTCGATAAATTGGTCATTTTTTTAATACTTCAAATTGTAAATTGTTCAGCTTTAAAAATTCGCATTTTAAAATTTAAATAATCGGGAATTGTTCGCTGAGTCATGAGTGGCCACCCTGAAAATATATTTATTCATTACAATTTCCTCACTTCGAAACGTTTTGATGATTTTGTAAGCATGCATAAAAATATACACATTCATCAGCGCGAGTAATCTGTATTGATTGGTATACCATTCAGTATATTGCTAAGATAAGAGTAAAGATAAAAATAAACAGCTTCCTATAATTAGATTGTAATTGACTGTAGCTACGCGAATTCAATGATGACGAAAGATGTTTACTAGTAAAACATACCTGTATTGTAATTTACAATATGACGTAAATTATCGGCCGCCTGCTTAATAAGTAAAAATATGTTTTTTCTTTTATATTTCACCGTGAAAACTACTTAGAAAATCTTACATATAAATATAATGACAAACTTTAAAACAATATAGAAATTATGCATTAGTTTTTTGGAAGCATAGATGGCTTTGAAATCCACTGAATGAAAGATATAAATCTAATATGTAAGTATTTAGATAACAGGGTAAGACAAAGTGGGAAACTTTTCGTAGAAAGAAGTCACCACATGTAAAAGAACTCTATGGAATTTAGGCGCAATTTCAATATACTTCTTTCGTATTTGGCAGAGAAATTCTGTAACGATAGCAGGAAATTTCATAGAACTTTTTTATGGGGACAAGAAACATATACAATTACGTGAAATATTTTCCACTTTTTCATTAAGCCTATACTCATTCTGAACATGATCGATCATAAACAAGTATATTACAACAAATAAGTTTCAAAACTATGTACTATAGTTTGGTTTGATGCTCATTTCTCAAAAAAATCGTGGAGCTGTCACTAAAAATATCAAAAGCTTATACAACTCGCAGGCACAATTATTGCAGGAGCCTTTGCCACTATGTACATAAAATATTATAAATAAGAAATATAGTTTGTTTGTAAGTTACATATAAGGCTGCAGAGTTAACGTGAACCGCCCAATCATAAAAATGAGAAAATTTACTAGTGTGCGATTAACTCATTTCAGTGAATATTTCATTGAGTAATCATAGATACTGCATTATATGATATAATTTTTCAATTGAAAGTTATCAATTAAGGGTGTGCAAAATTTTAAAAAGCCCGAATCCGACGGGTCGGGTCGGGTTTTGGGTGCGTAGCCCGACCCGAAAACTCGAACCGACATGGGAGTTCAATTAAAAAGTTTCCTGTAATTTTGGCTGTAATTTATGGTAATCTACCATAAATTACCAAAAATGCTCAGAAATTTAAAAAAATTTGTATTGAACTTTCGGGCAAGTTCGGGCTTTGAGTTTTCGGGTCGAGTTATGAACCGGAAACCCGACCCGCAGTTATTTAGAATTATATATTTAAATTATTTAATTGCAAAGAAAGATAGTTATGTTTAAGGCAATATAAAAGTTCAGTATGATTTCTGTATCCATTTAAACTATTTTTTTAGATCAAGCTTTATTTTAACGTTCCAAAAAATTTAACAATTTTGATAAGAGTGTATACTACCGACATAAATTGAATGCACATACGTTTCCCATAAAATGTATAAGTACTGTAAAGATTATATGTATAAGTTATAAGGGTACATAGTTTTTTCCAAATGTATGCGAAATTTAAGCCTGAGAAAAAACATTATATATAATTCTGAAAGAAGATAGTGAAGATTTAAATTCTTTTTATAATTGTTACTAGCTATTTGTTCGCGGCTTTGCCCAGGTGCCCTCAATCAATACTGTAGAATATTATTAACTGAATCTAAAATTTTTCTGAAAATTGAGGAATGTTCTTGACTTTCCTAGAATACTGTAGAATATCGTAGAATGTTAAGAGATTGTATTGAATATTGTTTTATTTCTCAAGTATTCTCTAAAACTTCTGGAATGTTTTTGACTTTTGTGGAATGCTTCGAATGTTATTAATTATTCTGGAATTCTGAAATCTTCTTGTCTTTACCAGAATATTCTAGAATATTGTAAAATGTTCTGAAATTTTCTAGAATATATCTTGTGGAATATTCTGGATTTTCTAGAATGATTAGAATTTTAATTGAACACTTTGAGAATACCTCCATTTCAACGCAATCGGAATAATACGCATTGTGTTACTGCTAAACAGACAAATAGACAAACAAGATGTAATTTCATTTTGATACTATTAGTATGGAATAATAACACTCGAAATAATAAACATTTTCTAATATTCTTAGGCTTATTCTGAAGGTAATTTTTTGCAGAATTGTAACACTTCATTTTAAAAATCCAGCAATAGACATATAACGTACTTCGTGAAAACTCTTCAGAAACTTACTATTGATTTGTTTTAGTATAAGCATTCTTAAAATTTTACAACGTTTTTGTATAAAATTCAACCTCTATGACTAGATAAGGGTAAAAAATTTCTCCTTTTTTTAAAACTATTCAGATTTTATATTACCTTCAATTATTTCTAGTTATTAATCATTTTTAAAAACACTGAAATCTTACTTTTTCTATAATATTTGTATTTGATATATTGATAAGTTTTTACAAATTTTAAGCTATTATGAAGAAAATATTTTATCTTTATATTACTAATTTTTACAACACTCATATAGCTCACGAAAAACAGGCTTGCCCTCAATTTATGATAGTAGTATACATAAATTAAACAACTGAGTGAAATATCAATTTTGCTACTTCTGCATGAAGCGATTGATCGCAATATTTCAACACTCATATACACAATACCGCCACAATAACTGCTTCAGAGTATTTTGCAAAAAAAAGCCGATATTTATCTGAGATCGTTGAATATATGGATAATATTAGAAGAAGGGAGCTTTAAATAGTGCCTCGGTAATATCCAACTACAGCTTAATTGTGAGATGGGAAAATACATGTATGATATTTATTGCGATTCAATGGATTATTGATAGTATTTTAGATACTACTATAGGGAAGTATGAATGAAAACTGAAATTCTTGTCCGCTCGACAAAATTTGCCGAAAAATCTTTCACAATTTTTTCAAGCTAAATGATTTTTTCGTGCTTAAAACTAATGCTTTTTACTAATAAGGGGAGGAGGGCCAGACGAGTTTTTTTACGTAATTTTTCTAATGAAGGGACATGACGAGGAGACTTATTTGTCCAAGTGGTCAGATGCGCTTTGTTGCCATTTTCGAGAAAAATGACTTAAAATGTTTGTTTGTAACATATGAAGCGTGTTCTACAACAGTGCTTATACGCCACTTGACATAAGTTTTATTTTGTACCTCTATTCAGGTATTAAATGACCGTTATGACAAATGGCGCATAATGCACTGTTGTAGAGCACGCTTCATATACACGGAATGTTCGATCTCACTGTTCGACATGATTTTTGTCCTTTAAACATATCCAGGCGATTATTATAGGATTTTTTGCATTGATTATGAGTCCGTTGATGAAAATGTTCTAGCAAGTTGAGTTTTTGAGTAAATCGGGGTCAAAATGTAAAAAACGCGTTTTTGAAACTATTTGGAAACTCATAAAATAATAATGATACGTGCTAGAATCTTCGGCGGGGTTGTAACTAAGGCTTGAACTTTTTACTTTAAAGCTATTGTACTAAAAATTAAATAACATTACCGCATCTCCCGTTAGGAGTGTTGAGACCCCTCTTTTTAGTCACGCGTTTCATCAGCGCGTGCTTTCTCTTTGAAGCGTTGAGCCACGGGCTGCGGCGAGCGACTAAAAAAAGAACGTTTTCCAACAGCTCCATGATGCCCTTTAGATTTTGGTGTAATAACTTTAAAGAAAAGGGTTCAAGCTTTCATGTGAGCCCCGATCAAAGATTCTAGCACGTCTCATTATTTTTTAAGGGCTTCCGAAAACTGTGAAAAACGCGACGTGCTAGAGCATTTTTGTCAACGGATTTGTAATCCACGCAAAAAATCCTATAAAGATCACCTAGAATTGTTGAAAGGACAGAAAAAAATAACTAAAAATGTCGGACAGTGTTTTCAAGATACGTATAGCGTGCAGAACGTGACCAATTCTGAAACCGTGCTAAAAAGCATTATTCAAAATACTATTCCTAACTGCTGATCTTGCGCACTTTGAGCAAGATCACTTTTTTCAGCTGCTGCGCATGTGCATTTCGATTCAAAATTACTTTCCAGGAGGTCCAGGATCCCATATAGTAACATAACCTCACTACTGGCTTCACGAGTTGACGCACTTGACAGACTGATTGTGAGTAGTTATTTGATTAGATTAACCCGAAGTCAGTAGTGAGGTTATGTTACTATATGGAATTCCGGCACTCCTGGATAGTAATTTTGAATCGAAATGTGCATGCACAGCGGATAGAAAAAGTGATCCTGCTCAAAGTACGCAAGCGCAGCAACTAGGAAAAGTCTTTTTATAACTGCTTTTTAGCACGGTTTCAGAATTGGTCACTTTCCGCACGCTATGCATGCCTCGAAAAATGAACACTGCGTACATGAATTACACAAACTTTATTAAAATTACGCAAATAATAAATATAATCATTTTGTTTAACAAAAAACTCTTTTTCGTATTTTTATCATCTCTCGCTTGGAGAATCGTACTTCTTAATATTCAAATTATTTATTCTTTAATAGTCTTTAGTTCTTATAGTATCAAATAAAAATAGAAACGTGGCGTTTAAAAAAAAATTGAGGGAGCGAGATTTGAACTCGCAACTATCCGCATATCAATTAAGAACGTTAGGCACCGTGGTGGATTACGAGGACCGTTGAAAAGTTTATATTCACAATTTATACGAGCTGCTTCAAAATGTTTGAAGCCATTTTTCTCGATACTGGTTAAAAACGCATCTTATCCCTTGAGCAAATAAGCCTCGTCATTAATATCCTTTCATTAAAGAAGTAATAATAAAAAAAAACTCGTCTGGCCCTCCTCTTGTAAGGGGAGCCACTGGTGAATTCCTTTTTTATATACTTTTATATAAATAAAACTATCCCTTTAGAGGAATAATATAAATTGAGACTATAAGAGCATCTAAACCGATTTTTGACTTACACCTTGAAAAACTGTATTCAATTTTTGAAGTTAAATATTTTATTACAAGTAGAATTCCCAAATACCGAAGAGTACAAAAAAATGGCAAGTGAATGCTACAATCGTTTTAAGAACGAGAAATAATCTTCTTAGGATTTCGACGTAGCCTGGATAATTAATAAACTATTCAAAGATAGGAGAAAACCTTTGTCATTTGGTATTGATTCTAATCAGGTGATTTTTATAAGTCAAATTGTTGATGATATAATAAGATTGGCTTTTATTTTTTGAATCGCGTAGCCATGATTGTCGGCCCCTGCGATTTTACTTCAAACACGCTTTATACTTACATATATTGGGTTGACCTAAACACTCGGAAAGAGCATTAATAAGTTTTATTAAGTCGATTGCCAATCGCTTATTTGAGATTGAAAAACCTTTGTTAGAAAGTTATGAAATGTAAAACGCCTCGCAAGCGCTATCCTAACTACATACAAGAAATATGTACCACTGTACTTGGATTTTTTTTATTTGGAAGGATTCGGTGTCTCGGTTGCGAGATTATAAAAGTAATAACCCTAAATAAACCTCCAATAATTACTATTCTGATGGCCTACAAATGAACCGGTCTCCCCTTCTCAAAGCAGCATTTAAAAAAGGCCTCACTTCAGAAACTATTAGCCCTGTGATCGTTGTTTGTCACAGACATCATTGAACACTGTGTGTTCTGTCGTAGCTACCCTTTTAAAGCTTTTTGTATTTAATACATGTCACTATAATATTAGAGTAAGTGAACATGAAACATGTGTGGTATTATGCGTTTTCAGTAGCTGTGATTATTGTATAATTCATTGTGTATATTTTTCGCGACAAATTTTTCACGAGACAAAATCAAATTTGTCAAATAATTAAAATTTAAGCGTAGAAAATGCCGAATTTTTCAACTGATGCTGTTTTAGTTTATGAACGCATTTAGTATTTGTATGCAAACACAACTATAATATCACCGAGAAATTGAGATATTTTCATAGCAAAAAATCATGTCTTACGGATGATTTAGAACCCAAAATTTTATTCAAGCTAATATTAGAAGTTTTTAAAGCTTAACGATTATTATTAGATCGTTTTGAATTGATATTATATTCCGTGTTCACTATTAGTTCATGTGATTAAAGCTCGATAAATATAAATGTATATAATATATAAATCATGAGGCGTCGTAATTATGTATGTAAATAAGGTAATTCATAGTTTAGTTAATGAATATAAAAATAACTCGGTCATTTAGCTTAATATGACTACGAAGTGTAACTTACGGTTATCTGAAGTTCCTTCATCTGCAAAGTCGTGTCGAATACCGCTCCACCAATAACAACCTTGAAAAAGTAATACAAGTCATGTAAACGAGTTGTTAACAAAAAATTAGCTAGTTTATCTAAATGTTAGATATCTGTAATATTCGTATGGATTTGTAATCTAGTATTTCGGTAGAGTGTACAAAAGAGTTGACAAAATAATGTACGACATTTACTTTACAAGAATATAATTTTTAAAAATAAGTAAGTAATTCCATCAATCTGATCCAATTCATTGAATTCTTCTTAACGGTTTTACATGAACTTTTCCAATATCTTAATGCTATGTTTTTGAGAATTGATTTCTTCAATTAGGTACTTACAGGTTTTCCCTTTAATCCATATGGTCTGAAAAGAGCAGAATCATTCTCAATAGTGAGATTCAGAGCTATCTCCGCTGCAACTTTTGCGTTGTTTGTAATCAAAGCTATGTCTGTAAATGTTAGAAGATCAAATTATATTATATTTTTACATTCTCATCTCAATGAGAAGGTATTGGTTTTATATAAAAACTAACTTTCGCGTATTTCAACAAATCTCAACGTTTTTGGACACACTGATTGAGAAAAGTGGATTTTACTTCGATGTGTCTGTCTGTCGTTGTCGACGTCTGTGAAGACGATATTTCCGAAGGGATTATCCGATTGGATCGCCCTTTGGCACATTGTTTTAAGGCCTTAAAGAAAGGTCGAATTCGTTAACCAGACATTTTTGACCAACGCTTCTAGTTTCGTACATCGAAAATGCTTTTAAAAAAAATTCATTTTCCAGAAAAACTATACGAGATACGAAAAAATGTTCATCCCAAAAAGATCAACAAATTTACTTTAGTTCGTTTTTTTATGGGTCGCATTTTTTTGTTTTAAATCAGGAAAAATGTTATTAAAAAGCAGAAATTCAATTTCCCAACCAAATTATGCAAAATACGGTAAAGTCTCGATAAACAAAACTGTTAATTAATAATAATAATAATAACGTATAATTAAAAGAATTTTTTTTCGAAAAGTTGCATATTTCTTATTTTGATCGTGAAAAATACCATTAAAAATAACAAATTTAAATTTATAGAAAAACAACACAAGATACAATAAAATGTTCAACGGCAAAAGTTTTCGCCTACATCAGAAACCTCGGACCGAGGTACAGTAATTAATATAACATACATTTTATATAATTTAATGCATTTAATGTTGAAGCAAGAATTCAAACATCTACTTACTTGCTTGAACAGATCGACCAGCTGTAAGTTTGGCAATTTCTTGTAGAAGGAATGGAGTAATTTCTTTCCCAGAAATATTCTTTCTTTTTGCTTCCTTTAGAGCTTCCTGTATACTTTTTTCTATTTCTTCCGGATTTAATGCATGGGACTCTGGAATTGGAACAGCCAAAAGTATTCCAGTGTCAAGATTCATCTTTCTCTGTGCTCTAATTAAATGAGCTGCTTCTTTCGAATTCGATACTCTCATTGGAGCTCTGATTTTATCAAAAGTCTCACGACAATAGAATGCAGGGAAATTATTAGAGTCGCCAAGAGTCACAACTGGCACACCTTCTGTTTCCTAAGAAAATGTTCATTTCTTTCACAAATTAAATCAGTCTTACTCTATAATATAAATTTTTGAGCAAAACTAAAGAACTATACATTTCCATACTTATTTTTAGTTCTTGCTTAAACATTTTATAATGAAAATAACAATAATGTATTAAAGAAAATACATACGATAGAGATGAAAAGTTTCTTTTTGAAAATATTTGTAATTGCAGCGTACTAACCAAGTACTCCAAAGTCTTAGGAATATCAAGAATGGCTTTAACTCCTGCACATACAACCGCAACAGGAGTTCGACTAAGTTCCATCAAGTCCGCACTAACATCAAAATTTATTTCTGCACCACGATGTACACCTCCAATTCCTCCAGTGGCCATAATTTGTATGTCAGCCTGCTTAGCCATCAACATCGTGCCGCAGACTGTTGTACTGCCGTTCAATTTTTGAGAAATTACAAATGGAAAATCTCTTCGTGAACATTTTACTACCTTTTGGCGAGGAGTTTGCGATAATTGTTTAATCTCTTCTTCATTAATTCCAATGTGCACTTTACCTTCTAAAATTGCTATCGTTGCTGGTATTGCTCCCTGCAATAAGTAACTGATTCCATTACAAGGGCTACAGACCCTTGCAGATCGTAATTCAACATTACTTAAAAATATGAAAACCTTATTTCTTAGTTCATGTTATATAATTTAAAACTTTGCTAAAGAAAACTTCGTTGTTACACAAAATTTACAAATTTAAATTACTTTTCTGTAAACTTCAAGACTTCAGGATTAGTATAGAAGATCTTTAATTAAGTTTTCAATCCTTTTTAATGAGATTGCAGAGATTATTAAACATATATAAAAACATAAGAATTATGATGAGAAAATGTACTGGAAACAATTTTCGGACGCTCTTTTTCCAACAGCAATAGGAAAATAAAAATTATTGCATGATTTTAATCATGTAATAAGACTAGACCGACATGTCAATGATGAAAATTTCGAAAAATTGGCCATCTATCTCCTTGCGAGAAAGGCTCCATGAGGGGACTACTACTCGGTGGTCGCTGGTCTATTCCGAGAATACTTAAGGGCAGACCTGCCCAACGAGGGGAAATTCCCTACGAAACCATGTGGAACGCTGCCACTTCCAGTTCTTCCGAAGAGCTAGAGTAGGCTGCAGAAGTGGGAGAGTCGCGTGGTCGTCTCTCGTTGT
>JAUMHM010000016.1:9439095-9450442 GCA_032362435.1 Melikaiella ostensackeni
GTGGAAGGTAGTACGAAGAGGGCAGCAGCTAGGTATGGCCGAAAAGTAATTAGCTATATATACCGTTCCCCCACTCCGCCGCCTCTTACCGCATCTATGTATATAATATCTTTGGTTTCACTCACCTGACCTAAGGCCAATAAAAACACTCGTATAGAGAGTACAAAGAAGAAGAAGTATCACACATTCTTTAGCGGCACCAGCCGAGCTGCGCAGAAAGAGTATATAACAAATATTTCCTGTACGTATTTCGTTGGATGTAAATAGGAATCGTTGGGAAACATGCTAATGAGTTTTTAAGAGTCTAAGGTTAAGTATGCCATCTCACTGGTCAGTGTCAGTAACTTTTGGACTTTGCCTCTGTTAAAACGTTTTCTACTGTGGAAAGCGAAACAAAATATGGCTAGCAAAAGTTCAAAACCCAAGGAAATTGGATTCTTAGCAAAGTTATACTTACGGAGTTATAACGCTATACAGACTTTCGGGTAAGCTTTTTCTCTTCATCATACTTTATGTTAACAATTACTTATTATAATATTTTGATAAGTTATCTATGTTAATTTCATTATAGATGTTTATGTATACTATATTTAAACAAATTTAATTTTCCTTAATTATTTATAAACTTTTATTGTCTTTGTTTATAATTTCTGAATATTTTAATTTAAAAAATTCATTTAAATATTTATTGTCGGTATAGGCAATATATTTTAAGTTACATATATCAAATCATTTCTTCTACGGTAACGTGTAATGTCCTACCCGAAAAATGTTTTATAATATTTTTTGATAGCGTCAATTTATCTTTTCTTCATTATTATAATAAATTCATTTTTTTCAGGTGGAGTTTAATTTTATATCTTGTTGTATCCTATTTTGCTACTAGAAAACGTGAAATCACCTTATGGGAAACTGTAAGAACCTCAGTTCTCGTTTTCCAAAATGCTGCTGCTTTAGAAGTATGTACAAAATGCTTGCTTTTCACTTTACTAGTTTCGCAAAATGTAGAATCATTCTTTTTCTTATTAAATTAAAGGTTAGTAACTTGGTAAAAAAATGTTGCCACGCTAGCTACTTGTTTTTTTAAAAATGTGTTTAGCAAGTCTAAAAAAATAAGTAAATCTGGCGAGAAGAATTTTTAAAAATATGCCAAGTCGATATATAACTTTGTTTAGTTTAATACTCAGTTTTCCGTCCTTCATATTTTTGATTTGAATTATCATCAATCCGAAACACTATTCATGAGCTTGAAGTTTATTATTTGACTTTAAAACTTTAATTATTCCTGAAATGATACATTGTTTAAAGAACTGCAGCTATATATGCACTTTTCTTTATAATATCAATAGTTGGAGAGAAATTCAAAGCAGAAGCGACTCATTGTACATAAAATCGAAAAAAAACTGAACAAGGAAATCATTTGAAGCATTTAAATGTGATGTCTAATATGGCATTAAAAGTATATTTTTTCAGTGATTTTGCTGTTTGAGCAGAGAAGCTTATTAATATAATATTCACCATGTTTAAGTTCATTCAATAATCCTAGGAAAAAAGTTTATGCTAATACATCACTTTCTCATATTTCAAACGGCTGGAAATTCTTGAACCTTGAGTATTAAATTTTACTTGTCGAGAAACTCCATATTCGAAATATATTACTTCTCTTCTTTATACGTCTATTGAAGTTCCTTAGAAATTTATTGTTTATTTTCTTTTTTTCAACTTTAAATTCAAAACACTTATTATGTATCACTATCACAATTTAATTTTAATGTTAAGCTACATGTCATTTAATTTATTTAATTTTTTAATTAACTTTGCATTTAGTTTTAATCTGTAATCTTCGTAAGAAAAAGAACATAAAGCCGCCTCGTCGACCTCAAAAAAATTTAATTTAGAATTTATCAAAAATGTATTATGGCGAATATTTTATATCAGTTTATATCTATAGGTATATTTAAAAAAATGTATGTCATGTAATGTGACGACTTTTAAGTGGTCAGTCCTGTTTGTGAGAAAAGGACTTATTTCCTTTTCTCACGACAAGAGTCTAGCCAATTCTGCCGAATCAGCACTCTTCCACAGTGTGCGAACACCGGTTGCTGTCGGCAGAAGGTAAGGAGAAAAAAGTGTTTGTTTTAAATGTTTTATAGTCCTTTTTTAAACGAAGTTCAGAATGTTTTGCGGAGAATTTTTTCATAAAAGGAAAGTAAATTAACATTTTTCAGATTTAACGAAATTATGATTTCTTGAATTACAACTAAACAAGTTTACTGCAAAATATTTTTACCTTTGAACAACTAAAAATATTTAAAAGTATCTAGTTGCCGATTTTCTAACAGTTTACTAGACCAACCTTTTTTTTATATATAATATTATTTGTTATGAAAAAAGTTCATGGTGGCCACTGAACCGGGAATTTTTGGAGACCGAGAAAAAGCGGAAAATAACAGTGAATTAATTTTCGGACGGAAAAAATGCACCATTTGGAATGCTTATTTCAAGTCTGCCAGTGAGTCATGAGTCACTTTTTCACTTTTGGAAGCATTTTAGATTCAATACTTTTAGACTGAAATATAAAATTTAAATAGTTTAAAGTTGCAAAGTTACAAATGAAAGCTGTTTAATATTTTGATTATTATTATTATTATTATTATTATTATTATTATTTTAGAACTATCAAAATCGAATAATTTTTAATTAAAATGTTTTAAATTACAAAATTTAAAATTGGAAGCACTTGAAATTGAACAATTGTGAATTTAAACGTCATTGTAAAATTCCTATTTGAAATCCTTAGCAGTAAAATCATTGAATTGTAACGTTGAAAATAGAATAGCTTTAAATTGAAAATTTATAAATGAATCAATTTCTGTCGCTCAGTCTTGTACAATTTGAAATTGAAAGTTTTAAGGTTGAACTATTTTCAGTGCTTCGTTTTAAATTTGTCGAAATTTGATTGCCGTAAATGTAAAGTTATTCAATTTTGAATGTTTTAATTTTTTTTAACTCGGTTTTGAAAATGTTTTGCTTGAATTATTTTTGTGTTTGAAGACCTCGAAATAAAAAATTCTTAATTTCGAAAGCTTCAACTTTGTACAATATTGAACATTCGAGTTTAAAATTGTTCAATGTTCACTTTTAAACTCTTCAAATTTAGAATTGTTCTGCATTAGGTTCGTTATTTGGCGATTCTTATTTGAATATGAATTGTTTAGTTTTGACGGCTCGAATTTGAATTTTCGTTCAGTCTTGAGTGGCCACACTGAACAATAAATACATTTTTTCAAAGTCGGTAAGGCACAAGTTAATATATTGTGACAGAATTTTCGCTTTCCACGTATTCAATATACTTATACAACAACAAAAAAAGTTTGTGAGACTTTCAAACTTGCTCAAGAACGAATTCTTTTTGTGGCACAGATTTCCAATTTCACTTCTGTTTTATGTATGTTTACGTAAGTAGGTACCTCTACTCAAAATACTATTAAAATACGTTTTTTTTTTGGTTATTAGATTGTACATGCAGTAACAGGACTGGTTCCATCGAATCCTATAATTACGACTTTCCAAGTTTTAAGTCGTGTAATGGTAGTTTGTGGAGTTCTACTTGCGACACCACCTGAATTTGCCGCAGCTTCTCCTGGTCTTCCACTGGCTCTTTTCGCATGGAGTGTCACGGAAATAATTCGTTATGGATACTACTTCATGAACCTCATGGGATACGTACCATACTTTCTTGTATGGCTTAGGTAATTTTCTTTACTGTTTTCTTTTTGTGCAAACCTACAAATTGAAAAAAAAAGTTTACACGAAAGTATTGGATAAAAGCTCTAACTAAGAATGATTTTTCGCAATTTAGGTATACAACTTTTATTGTTCTCTATCCCATCGGAATCACGGGGGAACTTTTGTGCCTGTACGCTGCCAAAATATATGCCACCACCAAACCACAAGCTTGGAGTTACATGCTACCCAATTCTTGGAATTTCATATTCAGCTATAATTACTTCATAATATTCGTGATGCTGCTTTACATTCCTCGTAAGATTTTGTTTATACTTTACTTATCAAACCTTGTAAACAAATTCAATGAAAACTTTAGAGGAAATCTATCAAAACTGGAAAAGTTTATCTGAAATTACACAGTAGAATTTGATTACATGGGAAGAAATGTCCACAATATCATTAACTTCAATTCTTGTTTTTTCTTTTGTAGTTTTCCCGCAGTTATATTTACACATGTTTGCTCAAAGAAAAAAGATTCTGGGACCAGCTTCAAAACCAGCATCAAAGAAAATCCAGTAAACTGTGCATTCACTAATCGTTAACTATTTTTATAAGGGTTGTATCGGTCATATTATAAATTATAGGTTGAAGATAGAACTTTTATAGTACAAATAAATGTTGTACAATTTACAAAACTTTCCTGATTGTCTTTCGAATTGTTTATTGGACAGAGCTTATTCTAAGGGGCAGTGTTGAAACCTTTTATTAGAATAGTAAATAATGAATAATGAAATATATATTTTAGTATCTAATAGTATATTGTGCGACTCGTGGGAGAAGGAGAAGATTCCGAAAGAGTGGAGTTTGCCGCGCGAGCGCAGCAAGCGCTGTAATACGCTCGAAAACTCTTCTCCTTCGACCACTTGTCGCACACAATATTTTATTCAACTACCGTGAGAAGTATCTCATTTCGTAGCCCTGTTTAGAGGGGGGAAAATAATAGCTTACCTGATTGATTGACGCAAATATAGCCCTCAGAGTTCTTTTGAAGTTTTAATTTTGAGGTAATGGCAAAATGGGAGTGTTGAGCAGTGTTGCCAACATAGTTCGCGTTCCAAAACTTTATCAATAGTGAAGTAATGAAATTTCATTATTGTACTAGTGGGAAAACATGTTGATTACTTATGCTAATCGTCAACAATAAGGTAATTTATTATTTTTCCCACTCGAAACAGGGCCGAGAAATGAGGTATCTCTCGCGCGTGTTGAATAAAATACATTAACAAAGATAATTCGTCAATAATTCCTTTTGGAAACACATCAAAATGATCTTTTTTCGGAACTATGTATTTATAAATGTTTTGAAGCAGTCATGAAAAACGGAAAAAAAGAAATCTAAAATGTTGATTTTTTCGGAAGATTTTAAAGAAAAATGAGATCAATTTTTTATAACTGCTTCAAAAAAATTTTTAAACTAATTTCGTGAAAAAAATATTATGACCAGAAGCAAATGATACGTACTTTTTAAGTTTATTTATAGAACATACTGTGAGAACAATCCATTTTCACGAGCTAAGTTTTCGTTCGCGGGTTCACTGCATAACATTTGAAAAAAAAACTTTACCAGCTTTCGAACCATTTTTAAAAGTTTCATAATTTTGACACTTATACTTTTAAATAAGAAGGTTGCCTCGAAATGCATTGGAACGTTATTCATCCACATAACCTTTGCTCATTTAAATCTTGTTCAAATTGCTAGAAAAGCTTGAAATTTGGTGTGAAGGTTCCTTTTAACACGAAAAATTTTTTTAGGATGGGTTGCCAAATATATTTTCGTAATTTGTTTTAATTTAACCAATTTTCTTTTTACAATACTGTATTTTTTAATAAATACTTTGGTAACTACTTAACATTTCTGTTTTGATTCTGTTGAGGGCTTTACCTAACATTCTCGCCCACAGTCATAAATACGCCAAATACGAAAAAAAATTACAGATGAAAGTTATTCCAGATGCTCTATAAAAAAGCTCCTGACCCACTTTTTCGATATTTTGCACCGATATCGAAACATTTGCGTATAAGAATTTTGTCAAAAAATTACTATTTTTACTTTCTGACTCTTTAAATACTGCTTGAAAATCTCAAAAGAGTGGAAACCGATTTTTTAATTAAAGCACAATAATCATTAACACTTTTAGTGACAAGAGTCATACGAAATTTTATCAACTTCAGTTTATCAAAAATTCCCTGATTCTTTCATGCTTTCCCTGACATTCCTTGACATTAATCACTAAAAAATGGAACGTCAACGTCAAATACGAATTTTCTCGAAAACAATAGAATATGGTCTTGGACAAATATTTCTCAAACACAAAAAGTATTAGGGTAAACAAGGGTATTGCATATTTTTGAGTTTTACTGACTTCTGAAACTTTTTTGGTGAGCAATAATATTACTACAAAATAAATATCGAAATATAGTAGGGTTAAAACTACTTATTAACTTTTTCGTTATATTATTAAGATTACATCTAATTATTTATAGAAAACAGGTGGCTGTCAGTAGTTATTGCTTTAAAGTTTAATTAATCAATTATTATTAACTGAGATGCTTTTAGAAAACTCAAATTCGTAATAATTTATTATACAAACTTATTGACATTATTGTGTCATCTAGTTTTTAAATTTAAATTTTTTCCTATATAATAAAGCACCTTTTATTGTATTTTTTAAGGAATGAAGGAAGATATTATATTTCCTCGAATATCCGCTATTTATCTAAAAATATTAAATTTTTATTATTTTTAATGATACATTATGACAGGGTAATTAAAAATCAGATTCAAGGTAAGTGTGAACTGTTTTTTATAAAATACTATCCTGCAAAATCTAGATTTTTGTGTTTTTTTTACACGTATGACGAAAAATTGAGAACTGTTGACACGCTACCAAATAAAATAAAAAATATTTGTTTATGAGAATATTTGTTGATTGAAGATGAGGACGATTGAAAGTAGAACGCCCAAAGATAATTTTGGCAAATTTTGAAACGGGAATTCTTCTGAAATATTTGAAGTATCATTAATCAAAGTTAAGTAGAACTTTTAAATTTCGTATCAATAACTTACAATATTCGCATGATCGGTTTTATCTCTATTTTGTAGGTATTAAATCCTCTCGCCCCGTGTCGTCTAATCGGACGAGAGACCTGGAGAAGAAGAATTAGAGGGATCACATTGCGATGTGTGGCTGCTCTAGGGAACTGAAGGGCTTTCGTCTGCGGGACTTGAACTAAGGAGTGATCCTTCCAGGGGGTAATAGCAAAGCCTCCTGGAATATGGAGAGCGCGAGTTCTCATGCGGCCAAGCCAAGATGTGATCGCCGTGTCAAAGGCTGAATGGCACTAGGGTTACCAAATCCTTTGACACCCCGGCTTGCCCGCCTCAATCGAGGCGGACATGGCGGGGTCTCAAAGGAGGTGCCTAAACGGAGACTTTGGGACACCGGGTCGAATCCCTTAGTATCTAGACCCTTCCCCTGCAAGCGGGGCTCTGCAGAGGGTGTTCTTTATTTTCCCTAGCTACTCGTGGGACCAAAATGGTAGACACAAATTTAAACATTAACAATGAAGGTTCCGTTTCGGGGGCAAGTGACATCAGTACACTGCCAAGTCTACGTATGAGGCAGGATAGAATAACAAAACGCTTCAATTTCACCAAGGATTTTCGCGTCGTCATCTCAAGCAGGGATGTGTATATAAGCAAATGGTAACCCGCTCCCCCAGAGGCGAATCTGGTACACAGATGGCTCCAAAGGAGAATGGGGGCCAGGAGCAGGAATTTACGACAGTGCAGGAAGGAGGATTATGGGAATCCCACTCGGACGACATGCCACCGTCTATTAGGCGGAGGTCCTGGCTGCCCGGTAAGAAGAAAAGAATTCATAAAAATTCAGAATCTGAATTAGTAGGCCCGGTCGTGCCTCGCCGTCAAATAAGAAGTCGAACCGGTCGGGAATACTATTATGAAAATATCGCGTTCCCTATAGCTTATACAAAGAGAAAACTTTTACGAATTTCTAATAGTGTGCTGAACATAATAATTGTTTGCAGACGGGTAATGAAATATAAATAATTAAGGTTTCCGTTGATATAAATATGATAATGACTTATGTAGCTTATATGGTTGTAATGTTGTTGTAAAAGTTCGTGCGACGTGCAAGTTGTCGAAAAAACTTCACCAGTTCACGATTCAGGTTTTTCTCCCTCCCAAGGTTAAGGAAGAGCTTGGTGACTTCTCTGCCTTCCTCCTGGAACGTTCTCGGTTAGGAGGGAAGGGATACGGTATGTTACGGGCAAGCAAGGTTCTTCATAACTTTGATACCGTTCATTGAGTATGTTGTGTCAAAGATGTTGGATGTGTTCGCATATAAATGCTTCTATCTTGCTTTATTGGTTACGCTTTACGCGAAGCCTTCAATCTAGTAACTGTAGTGTTTTCTCACTCTTCTATTCGTTTCCTTCAAGATGTGTTCACTGCATTCATAACATAATTATATTTGTAAATTATTTTTTAATTATTAACTAAAATGCAATGTACATAATTTCAATGGCAACTATAAGTGAACTGATGCTCAATTAAATATTTTTATTACATTTTAATAATATTTCAAATGCATCCCATATTAGCTATTAATTATTTTTGTGAGTAATAGAATCAAAATAATAGTATAATAGTACAATCGTAATAATTGAACATTAAGTAACTGAGAATAATTCTTTTAATGCGTTTGTACTTTTAAGTATTGTGATTATTCACTTTATATTTTTTCAACAAATTTGTATGACATTTGTATAACTTAAAAAATGAACAAATTTTTGAACAAAACATGAAATACTGAAATTTTTATTTCAATTCATTAATTATTCATCAAAAAGGAAAGGACTTCTCAACTATCTACTAAAAATGATAAATTTTCAAACGAAAAATGAAATATTAGATTTTTTATTTAAATGAATTAATTTTCACTTAAAAACGGGAACGAATTTTAAACAAAATAGTTTCATTTTGAAGGAAATAAATTATTTTTCAACAAAGTACATCAGCGTTCGACCAAATATTCTACTTTTGTATTAGATTGTTAAATCATCTAGCAGAAAATACGATTTTTCTATAAAACTGTTGCATTTTTAAGAAATAAGTTAATCTTTCATCCATAGTGATTCATTTTTGTGAACCAAAGAAGACAAATTTTCAAGAAAATTAATGGATTTTCAATAAATCATTCACATTTTCAACCGATGAAATGAATCTTGTACACAAAAATACTAATTTTTAAAAAACTAAATGAATCATCTACTAAAAATGATAAATTTTTAAACCAAAAATGAAATAGTTGAATTTTTATTTAAATTAATCAATTTTTAACGAAAAACAGAAATGAATTTGAAACAAAATACTTTCATTTTAAACAAAATAAATTATTTTTTAACCAAGCGCATCAACTTACAACCAAATATTCTTATTACGAAACACATTGTTAAATCTTCGAGTAGAAAATTAGAATTTTCAATCAAAACATTAAATTTGGAACAAAAAAGTTCATGTCCGATCCAAACATATTAATTTTCAGTAACATATTCACTTTTATACAGAAGGAATCAATTTTCTGCACATAAATACGCATTTTTAACAGCTTACATCAATTTTCTACTAACAAAATAAGTCAAAAATAAAAAAGGTGAAATCCCTCGAAAGAAACGATGGTACAAAAACGCCGCCAAATAATACATTATTACTAGCATTGAACAAAAATTCATAATATAAAAATATATATATAAGGAATCTTAACAATTTTACAATAGAATGCTGTGAGATGGCTGTGACATGCGAACTATTGCGCATCTCAAATTTCTTGAAGGAATGTTAATGACAAAGTGCAGTGAATATCACTTCATTGTATTCAGAAATGTTTTACTACGGTTCAAGAGTAATTATTTACTGTAAGATTTCTTGTTAATATTTAATTCAAATTCAAATTTCTTCCCAATATTGCCAGATTGGTGGCGCTGTTACATAATATTTTTCATAATACCAGGCAGCGCCTATATACAAATTTCAGATATTCATTCGAAGTGAATTATACAGACAGGCCCGCCAAATGTGCATCTTCAAGAAATGTTTGTAATTGCAAATTCTGTAATTCATATTATTATAAATTATATCTCAGACTTAAGATGGTTACAGCCCAATATGTCGAAGGTACTTTTTTTTGAGTTGGATATTTGTACCAAATTGAATATATTGCACCGGGCTATGCCGGTTTATATTATCAGTCACGGACGCATTTTGGTAATGCAATCAAGTGATATGATGATGATGATGATGATAATGATTATTATTATTATATTTTTAAGCCAAATCTCTTCTAGGATAAGCGTAATAAATAAAAATCTGCCCGCTCCGCGGGCACATTATTTTTACGCGCTTCAGTCGCAAGTTTGAACGCATATAGGGCGCGCGCTTCGGTCGTCGCGTTTCGCGCTTCACAACATGTGGATCCCGCGCTCGGTGTTATATGTTTTTCATGCACAAATTACAGAATTTGTTTTTGATTTCAAATAAAAAGGGAAATTTCTTTACTTCAAGCTCTAGCGGCCTTAAGGAATACATTCTCATCATAGTATTCGCGCTTCGCAAAAGATTTTCTGCGCTCACCGTATAATATGTACAAATGAATAGTTGAAAAGACGATTAAAAAATTATCTTGATGATTTACGATTGGTCCTATACAGAAATATTCAACGGCAATTTTATTTGACTTTTTAAAAGCACAAATTCTACTCTTCTGACTTTTTTTCTTATCTCGCTTCGTTTGACAGTCTTATAGGGCTTTCACAAAGCAACGTTTTTCTTTTCTTGATTTTTTTTCATATCGTGCATTGTTTGGCTTAAAATTTCCATTTTGTTGTTTTTTTTTCAATTTTGTGAATGCTATAACTCTGATAAGTTTCTTTTTATCGAAAAATGTCATGAGAATAAATTGTTCGGATTTCTGAGTACTACGAATAGCTGTTCATATAATTTTTAAATAAAAAAAAATTGTCTCAACAATTTTGAAAATGCTTTAACTTTTTGAGTTTTTATCCAAAGTGGCTGGCTAACGAACTTGACCTTTAGTTTTCGACACTAAAAGAGTGTAAAAGGGACAATCCAAAAGATTTATTCTTTCAAAAGTTATCGTGCTCACAGGCAGACATACATACATACATGCATACATGCAGACAGATGACACATTCATGAAAACCTGTTTTTGGGGTTCAGAGGGTCTCAAAACGGGGACATTTGACAAAAACGGGGGCGAGGGGGGGGGGGTGTCAAATTTTACTTAAATCTTATACCTTCTCTGATAAGAATGTAAAAAGCGAATGTTACACATTTTTAGTAACAAAAATCTGCCCGCTTCACGGGCATATTCTCATCGCGCGCCTCGCGCGCAGCTCGCTTTTCTCGCAAGTTTGAGCGCGCCTAGGGTGCGCGATCAGGTCGTCGCGCTTCGCGCTCGCTGTTATATGTTCTTCATGTACAAATTACTAAATTTATTTTTGATTTCAAATGAGA
>JAUMHM010000016.1:9481642-9497654 GCA_032362435.1 Melikaiella ostensackeni
GCCCCAACACTTGAGAAGTTTGTACGGTGGGGTTAGGTCGTAACTCGCGATAGTATAAACACTAGGGTTTGTAATGAGAGGCTTGAAAACTCTAGGGTTCGTAGTTTCGTACCCGCTCACCAGCATACCGCCATTTTCGCTACGCTTCGCAGGCTACGAAAGCCGCCATTTACGATGTTCGTATTGTGAAAAAGACTTTACGTAATTTATACACTGCCCCGAATTGCATGTTAAATGTGATCATTAGTTGACATTTTTCTCTATTTTTTGTAAGCGATCCCATTTATTACAACTATTAATATTTATGTAAAATATCATGGAATCAATAAAGACACTCCTTACAAATAATATTTTTAATTTCTTTATTAACAAATTAAGGAGTGAAAGCTTTACTTTAAAATTAAAAATACTTGGAGACTTTCTTTTTGTTCGGGATATACGTAAAAATAATACTGGGTTACCATTTGTTTTTCATCCAGAGTAATTGTCAATGTTATAAACAAATTAATTAAGCAAATGCATATCTTAGTCATGTTGCCGTCTGAAGACTTCGTTCCTTCAACAAAAATTAAATAAAAAATTGTCGACACTAAATAATATGAACGCTTTTTTATTACCTGATATTAATTTTTAATTGTTTAAATAAATTGTATAAACAAATAGTGATTTTCCTCAATTTTGAACCGACAGACTTCCTTTCTTCAACGGAATCAATTTTAAATTACTCGCCAAAATCCTTTAAATATGATACATGATCAGCAAACAATAATTTTTTATTTTGTAAACAATATTATAAACAAAGTTACAACTTGACTAGTTGTCAACAAATGTATATAATTTTTTTTTACGAAATTGACTAACAATGACTCAGAAAAGACTTAAGTTATTAGAAGACTTTGATAGGCGACAATATTTGTTAATTGTTTAAATAAATTTGCTAAACAAATATAGATTTTCTTCAATTTTTAACCAATAGATTTCGTTTCTTCAACGGAATCAATTTTAAATTGCTTGGCGAACTCCTTCTATTATGATACTTTATAAGCATACAATAATTTTTTTATTTTGTACACAATTTTATTGAGAAATCCGAGATTTCATAATTTTTGGAGAGTTCGACACCATAGACAGTAAAATTTAAATTGTCTAAAGAGAAGGTGGCGCACTCTTAAAAAATCACGAAACCTCAGATTTTTTAGTGAAATTGTTTATTAAATAAAAAATTATTGCTCTTTGATAAAGTATCATAAGGGAATAATTTTGCAAGTAATTTAATGTCGAGTCCGTTGGAAAAAAGAGATCTGCCTGCTAAAAATCGACAGAAATCGGTGTTTGTTTATGAAATTTATTCAAATAAATAACAAATGTTGTCACTTGATGAAATCTTTTGATGAAAAAGTCCTTTCTGAGTCACTGGCAGTCGATTTCGTAAAAAAACGACATCCATTTGTTAACAAGTAGTCAAGTTCTGAATTCATTTATGAAATTGTTTATAAAATAAGCAATTATTCTTCGTTGATAATGTATCATAAAGAAAGCATTCTTTCGAGTAATTTAAAATTAATTCCGCTGAAAAAAGGAAATCTGCCGGCTGAAAATTGACGAAAATCTGTATTTGTTTATAAAATCTATTAACCCTTGTGTGCACACCCGGGTACCCGTGTACCCACCAGGGTACATTTTTGCTTGTAACTGGAATAAAAATAAAAATTCCACTTCGGGCCATCAGATCATCTTCATTTGATTCAATTGTGAGCGAATCGTGCATATGAGTCATTAAAGATTTTTTTTTGGTAAAAATAATCGACTTCAAAGTTTACCTTCTTGGTGGACACACCCAGGGTACCAGGATACCCACCAAAGAAAAAATTAAATTTTAAGTGGATTATCATTTTTTTATCGAGATATTTGACTTACTTACGTGAAATGGGTTGAGGAATGATGGGATATATGAAAATGAAGATGATAAAAACCTTTATTGTTCACATTTTTGACACCACCGCAAAAGACGATTTGCACTGACTACAGCGATGTCGCAGTCTGATGGAACACCTTCTCTTCTCCTTTTAAATGAGCTACAGTATGTATATTGTTTCGAAAATAATGCCTCTGGCACTCACTTTCGATGTTAAATTATTGGAATAAACGACAAGGAAAAAATTTGAATCGCATAAATATTTAAAAAATTGAAAAAAAAGAGATGAGTACACGGGTACCCTGGGTATGCACACAAGGATTAAACAATTAGAAATTGTTATCACTCATTAAAATATCGTACATATTATTTATTGTCGACAAATTTTTTATCAATTCTGTTAAAGGAACGAAGACTTCAGACCGCGAGAAATAAGATATGCATTTGCTTATTAAATTTGATCAAAACATTAACAGTTATTCTCAATTTAACAATTTATATTATTTATTATTATTATTTGTAAGGAGTGTTTTTATTGATTTCAGGACGTTTTACATAAATATTAGTGGTTCCGAAAAAAATGGGATCGTTTATTTTTTTTAAATGTCAACTTTTTTGTCAAATAAAAGATAAATAAAAGAAAATAAAAAATCAGCTCCCACAAATCTCTTTGAAATTTAGTTGACTTTCATTTTTAAAAAATGCTCAAATCGGATTGAAATTGTAAGCTCTAGACTAATTTGCCCGGAAAAGTTTTTTTTTTGTCCAACTGATCGGCGCTTTGCATGGCAAAAGTAGAATTGCGCGAGTTATGTGCACAATGTTTTTGACAGCTGAGACTATTTTGGCCGCACTTTAAAACTGGTGCCACTTTCAAGCTTTTTTTGCTTTTTCTTTTAGTGAAAAAAATGTTTCAATGAAATATTCCTTAAAACGAATTTTTTATAATTTAATTTTTTTTTACATTTTCAACTCTAAGCACAAGTCAAACTTTTTTAACGGACCTATAAAAAATGCAGCATATTTTTCTCAGTATTTTAAAAATAAAAATATTCAACGAATTCGACCACCAAAAGCGGAGAAATTTCATTCATAGTTGTGAATTAATTAATGAATGACTGGCGTGGGCCAGCGAGAGAGTAACATATTGTCACTTTAAGTAGTCAATAACATAAAATGCTGACTTATGAAAATGAAATCAACCGATATATAAATATTCTGGTCGAAGCTTCACCAATTTACTCTGATTACAATCTAATTTAATCGAATTCAATCATGAATGAGTTCCCAGCCGCGGGTCAATGCATTCACGTAACTTTTGGCAAACATAAAACAAAATATATTATTTGGTGTTAGGTTGTTGATCAGTGAAGTAAAATATCCAGTGGTGTTTCGTTGTTGATCTACTGATACTTTCGAATTTATTCAAATGAGCTTTCGTTCCACGACATGGAGCCTATTCAGGTTAAAACAATAACATCTCCTTCCTTAGCGATTAGACGCTTACATCGTAGGGTAACATAAAAATTCACATTTCTTTTGAATAATGAGTAGTTTAAAGCTCATATTTGAGATGATATTCTTCTCCAAATTTCGCGTTAACATTGTAAAATTTATATGAACATTGATTGTGGGCCAACTCATACCGTTAGACGTTAGATAAAACAAAATATTTGGATATTTTTTTAAACATAGCCCAGATGTAAGTTCCGAAAGCTACGATCACCATCGTTCTCGGGACGCTCGATCCCGACGAAACTGGAGGTTATAGGACTTCGCCCTCCCCACACTTAACGAGTAGGACTCCTAGTCAGTCGACTCCCTGGAGGCGTACGATGCAGACATAAAAAAAAAAATTAAAAGGAATTCGAGTTGGGTTAGAACCAGCAAAACATTACACGTAATTTTTATTACAAACTTACTATCTTTTTATTTATCAGATAGGAAACGAAGTTTTTTGCTACATGCCTCTACATAATAATATTGAGGATTCGCAGTTGTCTTACATTTTTGCTTATAATCATGTTATTCTAGACCTCAATATATCTACATATATATGTCTCTCTATTTCTATATAAAATCTATATATAAGATTTGATCACACGGTTATTAGGCATAGCAGTTCACCATTGATTTCAACATTAAATTGCTTATTATATAAGTCCTATCCTAACCATAACCCTATCCTTATTTGTACTTGCATGGAAGTGCGTCGATGTCGGCAACTGCCTGAGCATCGGATATTTCGGACTTAGAAAATGGTGTTTTTACAGATGGAGTTACATTTTTATTTTGTTATTTATTACTTGTTTAATACTGAATTTCGACGGTGTTCGCGAATGGCGTTTTCTTGTAAATCGCGAGCCAAGTTCTCGCGGTCGCCCACAGGCAGAAAAGAGATTGAAGAATGTGAATATTCGTCATTTTTGAAATTTGGAAATTGTGAAAGACGGGCGGTCCTGTCCCTTTGGCGTAACTTTAGAGAGTTATTATTCCCATCATGGTCGCATGTACTAGATATCCCTGCACTAGACATCCCTATACGATTCTGCGAATCATCTACACTTGTCCAGTATTGCGAAACTACCTGAACCTCACGGATTAATTTCTCCGCAAATGCGGGAGTAATCTTTCCTATGGCCGGTAAAAGTTTAATTTTAAGACACGACCACGACACCGCCGTGCGGATTCACTCATAGCATATACTATAAAAAAGGGTAAAACGAAACTAACTGAAATCCAACTAAATTATGAAAATACCTCCCAGATAGGCGACGTGCTCCGCAGTCTAGAGGGATGAAAAAGAAGAAAAATCAAAACAAAATATTACTCACTATCTACAAAGGAAATAATATGTAAACACACAACAAAGCGGTGATTAATGTGAACAAGTTGACAGAATTTGATGGCTTACCACAGTGAACCTGGGTTATGCCGTAAGATCTTAGCAGAGCTAGAAAAAATCAGGAACGCTACAGTCAAAGCTGATGGATACCTGGACACTCCAAAGGTTTGAAGGATAGCTCCCCAGTCTAGCTGGCGCACGAGTGTCGCTCTCAGGCCGTGCACGGCCTTAAATCCTCCTGTCCCTACTCTCAACTGCCTGGTGGTCACTGGTAAGGTTGGGCGGTGTTTATGATTTGCAGCTCTGGCCCACGTGGTATGTAACTCTGGTTAGAGTGGGGCTCGCTTAGCGCGTTGAGTGCTGCCTGATCCCAAGTCCCGCGCGCTGGGCCTGTCTTATTTTTACGTATATAGACTAGTACACTATTTCAACTACCTTATGAACTAAATGGCATGTTACAAGGTGTATGTCATCCGCCTCGTCCTTGCCACAACACCAGAAGATGATCGAGTCGGGAAAATCACTTCACTTCCCAATTATACCAAAAATGCAAAAAACTTAACATAGTGATATAATCACTTACCGGAGTAGTGAACGCTCTGCAGTGTAGCATGAATTTCAACTTTAGAATTTACAATTAATCGCGAGCGCGGTACGAATGAGACTTGTGTGTCAACTTGGCTTCTTCACGACCTCTCCCAGAGAGAGTTAAAGAGCAGATTGAGACACAAAGGTTGGAAACTTAAATCAGTAACACTAAAACCAATAACGCCTCACATCAGAGGTCGAGAGCGTTTGAGCGACAAACCCTAAGAAAAGTGACCACGCTAAGCCATCCCGTCAGGGACAAAATCCGAAGAATTATTACCCTTATCAGGAATAGTAAACATTTTCCAATTAGGAAACCCATTTTAAATGTTAACTAAAATAAACTGGATAGGCTTAAAACAGTATTAACATTTCGCCCGCCTCATTCTGTGAACGAGATAAAAAATTAAGGTCATCACTCCCTGCATGTGTGCACTCATGAAGAAAGTATCATAGAAATATTAAAAGTTTATACTACTGTCCACAGTTATACAAACAGTTATATTAACTGTTAATTATATAGACTGTTTACAGTTCATACCACAATATCAGCTCAGTCGTACGGAGAATATGAGTCACGTAGACTACACGGTCTAACTCATCGCAAGACAGACATCGTCATCAGAATAAACAGTTGTTTGATTTAAAAAAACCTAGGAAGGACAACGACACAGTTATACCTATTCGGATCAGTTTGGGGTTACTTACGCATTTTTACGCCACAAAAAAAGGAAATAATTCATTCTTAATCCAGTTTCATGTCGATTTTCTGTTTCCTTCTGGCAATTAAATCTAGTTATAAAGAATAAAGATTCAATTAATGACATTTGTGAAGAGCAGAATCCTTCATTTTTAATAATGAGTATTTCCTCCCGAACGACCTTGTTTATAGAAAACTCTGTTCCTGGGAGTGATTGCGTCCTGGGCGACTTTTTCATAGAAAATTTTGTCCCTAAAAATAACAGCGTGTCATGAAAACTCATGACAGAAGGCACTGTCCCCAAGAGTGATTGCGTTCCGGGTGACTCTTCTGACACAAGAGAGAAAACAGCGTCCATCAATATTAGTACTTCAAGCAAGGCGCTTTCTCGAAATATTCTTTGCATAATTCACTGTAAGTCAGTCAGTCATTGAGTTCGTCAGTCACAGCAAGTGTTAGTTTTAAGAATTAAATAATAACTCTACAAACAGTGAATGTCGATCAGTATGTCGTGCCTGAGAGCCCCTCTCATGGCATTCGTAATGGAGTAAACAATCTGAAGTCAGTTAGTCAATTTGTCATTCCTGAAAACCAATCTCCCGGCATTTGCAATAATGCAAACTATCCATAGACTGTAAGTCAATCTGTTATGCCTGAGAGCCCGTCTGACGTTACTTGCAATGATGCATACAATCGAAATTCAGTAAGTTAATCTTTCAGTCATTCACACAGTATCAGTTCTGTCATAGCAACACAATCCCAGTACAGGGTTTCATATGACAAACACAATATCACAATGAATCATACATAGAATTGGCAAGATAAAGAAAAAAGGGAACATAGTTTGTTCAACCTCGAAACTTTGGACTCTCATCAAATACGATGACCCGGGGGGAAAAGCTCGACTTTCACAAAATTAAAAAAAAAATTGATGACTGTGAGCTGTCATTATTAGTAGCTCGTCGTTTCTGGCTTGAGGCATATTTTACAAGAATCCCTGAGAATGTGTCTGCGGCTGCGACTTAACAGCAAAATAATCTCAATCGCCAACAACGTGTCTTGGGGCGGCTGCGAATTGACAGCACAGACAGCATGTTAGGTTTTTCAAAATAACAATGCACTTTAGAGTATTACAAAAAACATATTTTTTTCCAATAATTTTTGTGTTAAATTTTGGATTAAGTTTTTGGATTAAGAAGCACGTACTTGCTTTCTGGTTCACCAAGTGGTACTTTAGTGTCATGTTAATTTCGAAGTTAAATTAAGTAAAAAAAAAAAATACAACCGGCACTGTGTTCAATAGGGACTATTGGCTTGAACTTGTAGTTCCAGTGAATTCAGCATTTCTCGTTCCCGATAATTGACTCTATCTCCCATGGAGCGCTCGGCACGGTAGGGTGGCGGCCAACACCACGAGAGCGACAAATATGGTAATAAAGAACTCTTAGGGCCGCATTGTGTTTGTAGATATAAGTCATTCCGTGTGAGTGAGACACCCAGATAGTATGTGTCCAATGTGTTCAGAGTGTGCATGACACGCTTTGCACCTATCGCTGAGAACTTGACGCAAAATACGGCTACGGTATGCTAAGGTGGGAATCACACCATCCTGGTACGTGAAAATGCAACCCTCTGTGTCTGAATTGAGTCCAGATGATTTGAGGAAAGCAAACGTTAGCTCCATCGACAAAGACTGGTCTTTTACATTTCTGTAAAAGTTTCCGTGCATTTTCTGGTCGCGGGACTATTCGAGAAAGTTTTTGAGTTCTGCTTTCTTCACCCGTATTTTGAGAAGTGAGGAATCTAGATAAAGTGATGCAATTTCCTCACTTCTGACGTTAAAATCCAGGCCAAGGGTCTCGTCCTCCTGCTTCGCGGCTTTGTAAAGGAACGCTCCTTTGCCAATTATCTCGTGCTTCCTGACCATTGCCAAAAGGGAATCTCTTCCGTTTGCGACGATTAGAGCTGTTCCTAGGATAAATCGGTTATAAAGACATTGGAGATTTAGAAACCCGGACCCACCTTTACAGGGTTGGATATATAAGCGCGAAACAGATGAGTTTATATGCAAGCTCTTCTTCATTCATGATCACGCGCAGCGATGTCGAGGGCCGTAAGCTCGTGCTTCGTCCACGGAACCACTCCAAACGAATAGAGTAGAACCGGGACGGCAAACATATTAGTTATCTGCTTCGAAGAGCTTCCTTCACTTATATTATATCCTGAACGCGACTCTCAGGCACGCATAGGTATAGGTACGTCTCTCCAACGTCAAGGTGCCTATAGCACGTCCTCTATAGGACGTCTACAGAGTCCTCGGGAACGACAGCAACTCTTCATTGCTTCAGATCGAGAGGAAATTCTGACATTCCGCTAGACCAGTTCGAACAAATGCACCAACATTTTTCAGCTTCTTTGCCCGATATAGGAGGTGAATCATCTGTTGCAGCAAACCAGGAAATACGGGAAGTGAGTCATCTGTTGCAGCCAGTCCAGCAATTGCGCAATGGTCTGCAAGATGACGAGGACGCGGAAGATGGACATCATCTTTGAGAGAATCATCGAACAGACCCGAGGATAGACTACCCGGCGAAAATGTCCGAGGACCTTCCGATTCGATTCAGAATTAACCCAAACTTCACGAAGATCAATGACAAGATGGAATCCACATCCATGGAAATTTGTTAGAAAAGCAGGCAGCGTTGCCAAATCCTCACTCAGATGCGGCGCGGTTGCAACTTAACCCTTCTTTAGAACAAACCACGTTTACATTATTAGAAGATGGACGAAAACGGAAGCAGATGATGCTTCAGCTGTGTAACCGCTTATTAGATAATCAAAGTGTTGCAGCTCTAGTCTACTAGACCGAAGCAGTAATTAAACATTTAAAGCCTGTGTTTGTGGATGGCTGTGAGTTTAAAGCTATTGACAATTGCAGCTCTGACTGCACCATATGAGAGACTAAAGCTCGCCAAACTTACCTACAAATTCACAACGCAAGTGTTACTATAGAAAGTTGGGGACCGCACCACCATGCAGTTCAATCAAGTGGATATAGAACTACAGATGTAACAGTGGAAGGGGTGATGGTGCAAGACGTGCACTCACGTTGTTCCTGACGAGTTCCAGCAGATGGACGTGTTAATTGGAAGAACCTTCACCGACGCACCGATGGTCGATTACTTTAAGCGAGGAGATGTGCTGACCTTCGTCAAGAAAGACGACGCGTTCCAGTCTGAACTTCATGCAGAGAGTTCCCAAGTGAAAAATTTTAGTGTGGCGAGTGATAAAAATTTGCCGCCACGATCAGTTTGTTTGCTAGACGTAGTGGCTGGAAAAATGACGACCTGCAAGTGCCTTTTATTAATTTCAGTGAAAAAGTGCAGCCTATATTAAAGGGCACCAATGTTTTTCGTGGAGAGGCAATTCGATTGCCACTTCTCGAGACACATCGCAGCTAAGACCACTGATTACCGTCGAGGACGTCATCTTCGAACAGCAGCCAACGAAAGAAGATTGCGACGAAAGAAAAAGAGGGTAGCATACCTCCTTTTTGCGAACCAAATCAAGCGAGCGATTTGGAAAGATCAACAATTCAAGAAATAGTTGAAAATTATAAGGACTTAGGTTTTGTAACTGAAATGGACTCTCCGTATGCGAGTCCTGTGTTATTGGTTCATAACAAAAATGGAGAATTGCGACTGGTAGTCGATTACCTTAAATTAAACAAACACATGGTTCGTATGAATTTCCCATTGACTGATTGAGATGATCATTTAGCTTCTCTGGGAGATAGCAGTTTGGTTATTAGCTTGGACTTAGCTCAGGGTTATATGCAAGTCCCTTTGACTAAAGACGCGATAAAGAAACAGCCTTTATCACGCCGGATGATACAGGGGAATTTACGAGGATGATATTTGCGCTCATGAATGCCCCTTTTCATTTTCCCGAATTGATGCACAAAGTGCTGGGTCCGTTGCGTGAACAACGAATAACGTTTTATTTGGATGATATCCTGATGCCCGAAAATTCGTAAGCCGACTTGAAACCACGATTGATTCTGGTACTCGAAGCTCTATCGAGGGCGGAAGTAACGATTAATTTAAAAAGATGTCGCTCTTTGATATCAAAGATAACTCATTTAGATTTTGACTTATCGAAAACAAGGTATTGAGTCGGGAAGCGAGAAATTGAAAGCCATTCTCCAATTTCCGGAGTCAGAAGATGTCCACCGCAGACCGAAGTTTTCTTGGTCTAGCTGGGTTTTTAAGGGGATTCATTTATATGTTTGCGGAAATTGCCGGTCCTACTAAAGGGGGGTGGGAAGTTTGAGTGGACGGGGATCGAACAGATAGGTTTCGACGAGTTACATTTGAAAGTGGCGAGCTACTCAGTATGGTTACCGTTTTTGCCAAAAAATGGTACTGAGCTTCACACGGGTGCTAGCGCTAAGGGCTTGGCTGCTATGATGCTCCAAAAGTCCAGTGATTCAAAATGGCATCTCATATACGCGATTAGTAGACGTACTAGCGATCTGGAAAAGAATTACCATTCCAGTAAACTGGATCTTTTAGCAATTTTTTGAGCGGTCACTCGATTGCGAACGTGGTTGATTAACATCCCACTTGAAATTGTAACTGATCGTAAAGCTTTCTTGTATTTAAACAAGCAGAAACCAAAAATCCGCAAATTGTACGATGGAATAACCTTCTGACAGATTACGAATTTGATATTGTTCACCGTCCGGGCGAGAGAATGCAACATGTAGACGCATTGAGTTGTGCACCTGTGTGTGAGAAAAACGTTGAAAAGGGAAGTAGAATATTCTGCAGAAATATTTACTCTCGTAAATCCGGAGCAGAAGATCCTCATATGTCAATATGCAAATGAGTGACTACAGCGAAAGCGTTTAATTGTAGAGAAACTAAAAAGTGAACGAAAGAATAACGAAATTAGTGAAATAAATAGCTATGAGTGTATGAATGGCATATTATACGAGCGCGTTAATGATAAACTGTTATATGTAGTGCCTGATGCCATGCGAGAAAGTACGACAATCCGCGTTCACGATTTGCAGGGTCATATGGGTGGCGACCGAACTGTAGCCAAAATTCGCGAGTACTATTATTTTCCAGCCATGAAACGTTATGTGCGACAGCATATTAAAAGTTGTGTTCAATGTATTTCTACTAAAAACAAAAGATGGCCGCAAGAGGGCGAGCTACACCCAACTGAATCTGGATCCCATCCATTCGCCGTAGTACATATCGACCATGAAGGTCCTCTCGTCACGTTTACGTCTCGAAATCGTTACGTGCTCGTAATTACTGATAACTTAACCAAGCTTATTTTGTTGAGGACGGTTAGAGATATTAAAACGAGACTGATCGCGGGACGTATTTTACTTCCGAATATTTCTCAAAATCTGTTTTAAACACGGAATTAAAGACTCTCATAATAGTTCACGTCATCCCCAAGCGAACGGCATGGTCGAACTGGTTAACGCAACCTTAATTCCGGTAATGCAAGCGTCCTTGAAAACTAAGAGGGTTAACGATTGGGATAAACACCTTAAAAAGGTACAGCGTAACCTTAATGAGTCACAAAATAAGACTACAGGAAAAAGCCCTTTCGAATTATTATACGGATTTGTTAATCGACACGACGACGGGGAATCGCGTAATTTAACAATCGACGATGATACACGCTATACGGCTCCTAAAAAACTCCAAGAAAACGCACGTGAAAATATTAGAACTGGACAAGCGAAATATAAAAAGCGATTTGACAAAAACCGAACAATTAAAATCTAATACGAAATTGGGGACGTCGTATTTATGAAGAACGTTCCAGAGCAAACCGGGGAATCTGCAAAATTCTAACCTAAGTCTCGGGGGCCCTTAGTGGTAACAGCGGTGTTACCCGGAGAGACGTACGGTGTTACCGAGCTTCAAACCGATAAGCAAGGTCGCTGATATGCTTCTATGGCTCATGGCAGCCAATTACAAATTTGGTGAGCACCGGAAAACGAGGACTCCGACCGACACGTTAATTTAAATTCCGAAGAATCATCGTCAGAGGATAAGCTACGCGAAAACGTATAACCGTTGTTTGTTCAAACACGGGATAACGCAGTGCAATCCAACTTAGAGAATGATATGATTGTAAACAGAGAGACTGAATTAAAACCTCCTACGCTCACGAGACGTGTATCACAGCGTTACGGAGATTTTGTTGTAAGCAAGTAAAATATTGTATTTTTGTACGTAATATAAGTTGCGTTTGAGGTTTGTTTATTAAACCGAGGACGAGTTTTCAGAGGATGGCCGAATGTTAGCACCAAACGACCGATCAATGAATTCAGACTTCGTACCTACAGAGTCAGAGTAGGGGGTGTGTGTGTGAGCGAGTAAAGTAGCGAGTCTCAGTGTGCGGGTAATCGGAGCAAGGATACGTTCCATGCAGGCCCGAGTATTAAGAGCGACTAATTAACGATAACTGTCGTTTTGATCGAACGAATGAGCGCGACTAACTATTACTATTTCAGTAATCATTAGGAGTTACCGATAAACTCACTCTATTCTTTAAATGCCGGTCTACTGATTTACCGAACTTACTCCTTGAAACGAAGCTAACAGAAGCTACGCTTCCAAAGACGAGCACTCACAACTACTCTAGTACCATATAAAACACATTAGTGACCTTATGCTCACGATTATTAGGTCCGCCGCAGAGGTGCCCATGAGAACTGCGTAATGCGAAGAATAGTGGCAAAAATGTAATGCAAGAGAGAAGAGGGCTCATGGTATTACCGTGAAAAAATCTGATTATGCATGTGATATATTGTTTGTTACCAACTATATGAAATTTGGGATTTTCACATGTGTATTTCAAATGTTTAGTTTCTCGAGGAAAACTACAACAAATTTGGGAATTTACAACCGAAAGTAAAAATTATAGAAATAAACCAAAAAGCGGAAATAATGTAGAAATGTTTCGCTTTGAAATTTAATAGAATTGATTTGAAGTTTTAAAAAAAATGAACCCAGGATTGGGTTTAAAATAAAATAGAAAATTCGGGAAAAATCGAAAGAAACATTATGAAATTAAAAATAGTTAAATATGAAACTCGAAACGGAAAATAGCATGCATTTGACTTTTCATTAAATATTCCAAGTCGCCGAACGACTAAAAACGTTCAAGCAGAAAAAAGGGTCGCATACATATTGTTTCTTCGCGTGAGAAAGTACTCACCTTTTCATATTTAAACAATTTTTTTTAGAGGTTCTATCCACGGTACGTTTGAAGTTAGCATGTCATTCCGTAATTCTGTGTTGCCCACATGTTGACACCTTTACAGTTCGGCAATTTTGAACAAGTATTTTCTTATCGTAATCAATAAAAAAAGTGCACTTCGTCCCATTGTGACCCACACCTGGGACAACTATAGATTGTGTAACAATTCTTGAATACAAAGAGTAATAACGTTTGTTTTTTACGTTTCCGGTTGGTGTTAATGTCTGTTGCATAACCCAGGGATTATATAATGTGTGGCTGCGCGCGTGTGTTTGTGTGTATAGTTCAGTAATTGTCACAGAACAAGTTATATTCAAGCTTTATTTATTATTTTTTTTAACGTGCCTATTATTTGTACATAATAAATTTTTTTACGTGGAAAACAAGATCGAGACAATTTTACAGAGAAAAACCTTATTTAAGTCAAGTATTTCGACGCTTTTTTGCTGGGTCTGCTTCTTTATCAGCTTTTCTGTTCTCTATGGCTCTCTCTTTTTTTATGCTTTTTTTCTGCTTTTTTTCGAACTTTTTTTCGCTCTGAAACATCAGTGGCAATGGTACTGGTCTTTTTCTCTCGACGCTGTGTCTGTTTCGAGGATCTGCTTTTGGATAACCAAATAATTCATCAGGACTTTTTAAAGATTCTCGAGATGCATAAGTTACTCTTCTGATATTTGGAGAGTCATTTAGGGCAGCAGAGACTGAAACTGCAGAAGTGGCCTTAAGACTCGATGAAGAAGCAATGAATGTAGAACTCGATGAAGATGCTGAATTACTCGGTTCTCTTGAAGTTTCTCTCGAAGTATCAGTTCCTGAATTTACGCATCGAGCGACATGATTGACTGTAAGCGGGGACCCGCGATTTTCTGCAAGGAATGATGTAAGAGCTGCATTGTAATATCTCTTAAATGGTCCGTAAACTGCAACATCTAAAGGTTGCATTACATGTGGTTACAGTTGTTAGGTGGAATCGTCAGAACAGTCACTCCATTTTCTGCAGCGATGTCAAGAACTTGGATGGATAATTGAGATATGTGATTATGTAAAATCACGGGTTGAGAATTGTCCATTGATGCCTGCGTGTGCTTGATGGAGTGTTTTATTATATCAATAAATAATTCTGCTATCATCCAGCCACTTGGATGTGCTAAGCCTAATGTGCCAGCTGGTGCACCTACACACATGGTTTCCCGGTAATGAGCTCTAGGAAAAACCATGGCTGGTGGAATGGTATTTCCTACAGCACTGATAAAACAACAGGTTGTCATGAGAGTTCCTCTATCGCCACTTGTCGCTGCGTTGAGCTGCTTTACGCCTTTTGGAGCAACAAACTTTTCTTGTTTTTGAACCGTTGTAGTTGAAGTTTCATCGAGATTCCAGTTACGTGCTGGTTCCATCAAGCGAGCATCATCACTATGTATTTTTATCAAATTATTGAAAACAATTTGAACAGAGTGAGGATTAAACGACGATTAAACGTTCGCAGCGTCAAATTTGCCCTGGCCATGAATGAGCGCATCCATTCAATTCCGGCTTTCTTTTCTTCTTTCCATTTTTCAGGAACCTTAATGTTGTTCTTAACAGCCAGCTCATACGCTATTTCCCTTCAATTTCGTGTTGACTTTCCGTAACACATGCCGGTGCATTTGACGATGTAATCACGTAAGGCTTTTTCTGGTTCGTCAGTGAAAATTCGAAAGGAAGCCCGATTGGGTTGCCACTGTAAATCATTTATGTCTCCATTTTCGGCGATGGTTCTCTTAGCCTTCTTCACATACCTGCAAAATAAAAAATTGAACTTAGAGTATTGGATTCAAGAACTTCATTCCCAATGTATAACATGAAATTGATTGAGTCGACTTGGATGAGCTGTGTTTTTCAGCAGCAACTCGAATGGAATACGCCTCTTCTACAACTTTTTTCACAGCGATTTCCATGCTTTCTTTCGGAAAATTTCCGAAATCGGGTGTCTTGCATTTACAATTACGCATAGTTCTTTCCTGTTTCTGAAATGGATGAATTAATAATTATATGTTAGTATTACAGAATAATGTTGAAAAGATCAAACTTTGACCTGGATTAGTTCCGAATTTGGAAAAAAAAAATCTTTTCGCAAAAGATTTTGCAAGAAAATCGCACAAAAAACTGTGCCCCGCTGGCACTCTTCTAGATAACATGTCTTTCTTGACTATCATTTGCAATCAAAATTTCTGAATTCTCCTGGAATGTGTTGCTTACGGATCGAGTAATGTGTCATACTTACTTTTGTTAGTTAATAAGTTTTTCAGGGAACTTCAGAATAAATAAAATGAGGGCCCAAAATTTTACTTTAGAAGTTCAAGAACCCCGATCATTTGATATAAGCAGAACGCTGCATTTCTTGGTTATGTATTTCAGTTCAATAATAAGGTCTTTCTCTACCTTATCGACGACTGAAATGTTAAAAATGTCCAATCAAATTATCTTATTTTAAATAGCACTGTCCCACTGTGCCCCACTCTCCCCTACATATTAGTATTGGAGAAATATCATATCAATGAAAATTGTTCTTAATACAAAAGGTAAAAGTCTTATTTTGTGCCTGATTGAAAAACAATTATTTGGCGCCGGTAGAACTCATAAGAAGTACGATTTTTTAGGAACAGACAGATAATAGCATAATTGTATC
>JAUMHM010000016.1:9497754-9509373 GCA_032362435.1 Melikaiella ostensackeni
CGAAGGTTGTTTGACTATTTTTTTAATTATATATATATATATATATATATATATATATATATATATATAAAACACCAGCAGTGTACAGGCAAAGGCGCAGTGCGCGGGTACTGACGTTCGCACTCACGTTCGGAGATTGTGTAATATTAGGAAATGCTTCATACGGCGCACTGGCCTTGAGACTAAAGCAGTACCTTCAAAACGTAAACAGTCAGGGCCGTATGAATCATTTCCTAATATCACACAATCTCCGAACGTGAGTACGAACGTCAGTACCCCCGCACTGCGCCTTTGCCTGTACGCTGCTGGTGTTTCACGCTTGGTATAACACCGTCTCTCGCCCCGTGAGCTGGGAAACAGCGTGGACCAGCAGTTCTCGGAATCCTTAAACTGGATGGGATTATATGAGAGTTCGAGTATATATATATATCAGCGTGGGCACCTACTTTCAATTGTCACCTCGCTATGCACGCTGGACAGAAACAAGTGACGATCTCACAGAACTGACGCACCGATCTATAAAAGAAATACATAAGAGTATAATAAATACATGTATGTATTGATATATGCATATGAAATTCCAATGGCTGCCTTGGGATAGCGAAATTAAACTTAGTAGTGCGATTTGAATATGTGAATATGTTGTGAAACGTAATTTTGAAATATCTCAAAAAAAATCAGCTACGATTTCACGGTAAGCAGTAGTTTTGAAAACTATGAAGTCATCTAAAAACCTGTCAAGATGGACGATCACAAATGAAGATGAAGTGTTATGGCAGGAACCACAAACACTTTTATCCATCAAACATTCTAATGAAAAATCGAAAATTGAAATTATGAGACAAACGTCAAGAGATACGAAAGAAATGTTAAGAAGCAAAATTGTTTATTTCAGACAGATCTACGAATTTGATTCAGACAAATTTTTGATAACACGCTCGATTTTTGTATTAATCCTGAAAAATACTATTATTTTGATTCTATTATTCATAAAAAATAATTATTAGCTAATATGGGATGCATTTGAAATATTACTAAAATGTAATAAAAATATTTAATTGAGTATCAGTTCACTTATAGTTTCCATTGAAATTATGTACATTGCATTTCAGTCGATAATTAAAAAATAATTTACAAATATAATTATGCTATGAATGCGGTGAACGCATTTTGAAGCAACCGAATAGAAGAGGGAGAAAACACTACAGTTACTATATTGAAGGCTTCGCGTAAAGCGTAACCAATAAAGCAAGATAAAAGCATTCATATGCGAACACAACCAAACATCTTTGACACAACATACACAATGAACGGTATCAAAGTTATGAAGGACCTTGCTTGCCCGTAACATACCGTATCCCCGCCCCCTTAACCGAAAATGTTCAAGGAGGAAGGCAGAGAAGTCACCACAGCTCTTCCTAAATCTTGGGAGGAAGAGAAACCTGAATCGTGAACTGGTGAAGTTTTTTCGGCAACTCGCACGTCGCACGAGCTTTCACTGCAACATCACAACCATATAAGCTACATAAGTTATTATCATATTCATATCAAAGGAAACCTTAATTATTTATCTTTCACTACCCGTTTGCAAAAAATTATTATGTTTACCACACTATTAGAAATTATAATGTAAAGATGACGAGTCATAATTCGTAAAAGTTTTCTCTGTGTATAAGCTATAGGGAACGTTATATTTTCATAATAGTACTCCCGGCCGGTTCACCTTCTTATTTGGCCAGCTACAACAAGATTGTCTAACGTATCCTCTTGTTTGTCGCAGTTGTTATGCTCCATAGCTTGACCTCCATGCAATTTCTTGAAAAAATCACTCACAGTCTTTCGCTTTGTCCGTATCGTATACCATTTAACCATCAGCATTCTTAATACCGACCAACTCAGTACTAGGACTTCCTTCCCTAATCTTCTCAACCCATTTGAAAAATAATTTCGTATATACTTTCAAAGTCATTTTGCATTGTTTTATCTTCTTCCGCTTTGATGTTATCCTTGCCTTCTTTGACTAGTATCTTTGCTTTTCTGTTTTTATCCCCATAATCATTTTCTAATCTAGTCCTCTCCTTATTGCTAAGACCTTTAATATGCAGCTTTCGCGAGTGTGCTCCCTTTTTCTCGTTAACAGCCATGCGGATTTAATAACTCCACCAAGTATCTCCAACCTTCTTCCTGCAACCGCAATACTACACACTTCAGATGCACACTTAAAGACGCTATCCTTAGACGGTATTTTTATTGCCTAATTCCGACTTCCAGTCTTCTCTATGATGACCTAAATATTAATTCAGCTTTTCACGATATACTATTCGTACTTCTGGTTTCTGTAAATTCTCTATTTTAACTCGCGTCTACTTCGACTTATTATTAATTCTTCTTCTCCTCCATCCTTGACCTGGGTTCATTTTTGAAACTATGAAGTAGTGATCCGTTCCACATTCTGAACCTCTTATAACCCTTGTATATCTTATTAGCCCCCTCAGTCTCTCATCCGCTACAACAAAGTCAATAATACTTTGGTTTTCGCTTCTGCACCATTTGCACACGTGGATCATTTTATGTCTGAACCACGTATTTGTAATTGTTAGCGCCAAACGACCCATCAACGAATTCAGATTTTGTACCTATAGAGTCAATGTGGGGGGAGGTGAGGGAGTGGAGCGGGGAGTCTCAGTGTGTGGGTAATCCGAGAGAGAATACGTTCCGTGCGAATCCGAATATTAAGAGCGACCAATTAACGATAAGTAACGTTTTGATCGAACGGATAAGCGCGACTAACTATTACTACTTCATTAATTATTAAGAGCAAACAATAAACTGACTCTGTTCTTTAATTGCCGGTCTACTGATTTATCGAACCTACTCCTTGAAACGACACGAACAGAAGCCACGCTTCTAAAGATGAACACTTATAACTACTCTAGTGCTTAGAATAAATATAAAGTGTCTATCATTTCAGAAGTGGGATTTTAAGTATCCCCTATTGGATATTTTTTCGTGAGTTACTCGAGGGTTGAACTACCGTGAGACGGGAAATTAATGATCGGAGTAAAGCGCGTGCCAAGAAGAAAACATGGTGGCGATCCTTTGCTCGTGAGTTGAGGAATTTTCGCTTCCGTTACGTCAAGTGCTAATGATGAGAAAGTAAAAATGGCCGAAAGTAGAAATTCTGGCATTCCGCTAGACGAGTTTGAACAATTTATAACCTTGTTTATTTTTACGCCTATTTGTCAAAGCACGGGTCAACCATAATTATTTATTCAAATTAAATATAAGCCTGAAGGGCGCCAGGCCGTTTTCTGAAAACTAACCCTCAAACGACCAAAGGGGTCCTGAAGTTTTTGTTTGAGTTTAAATTTAAAATACAGAATCTCAAGAAAATACTACGACACGGCTACCTGAACACGGAGAGGGGCCGGGCTAGGAAAAGGCAATTAGGGATGAATGATGTATAGGGAGTCTTAATTAAGCACTCCATAATTACTGGTAACAAAATAATTAATGACTTATTTTTGACGGAACGCCTTACACAACAATGAATCCAGTTAAAAAAAAAAGAATCGTATGACGTGTTGACCAATTCCGAGTGCATTTTCAATTAAACACGACACAAGTCGATTCCGTAGACGGACAGAAAAATTAAGTCAAAAATGAGCTTATTACGAATCTTAAGTGTAATATTCAAATTTAACTCTTGAATATGTATTAGCAATCCCTAAATCGGAAGGAACACAATAGCAAATCATTACAAGGCAAGAGCAATGGATGTCCATTGCTTCCAACCCGTGGAGTTATCGTCGACGAAGCAACAATTTTCACGCCCACAAGGCAGTCCAAATCCTACGCATAAAAGGCGGTCTTAAAAATTAATATGCGACACAGCAGTCCTACAGCTTCAAAACATTTGAACACCTTGTCGGCCTTAGCCACCATTCAAAGTGAAAATAATCACCGAGCCGCTGCTGATAGAGCTGGTCGAACATAGAATGATGAGAGACGCTTCGTCCTGTGCTTAGGCGCAAATTCACCACGCCTTCTATCAAAACAAGTTCCTATGCAACATCCTCCAGTAACTCGTCACCTTATCCATAGCTAAGTCTCTAAATTATTCATGGTCACTGGCGAGCTTACTTTGCTGTACGTCACGAGAGTGCACCTGGAACCAAAATAATGTCCACGAAGCACACGGACCTACTAGTGTGCGCTTGCCGAATCAGCTGATTTGGTACCGGATATTTTTGCTGTGTGACAATTAGCGGCTGTCAATGATGACATGTTTCCACGTGCGTTGAGTGAGTGCCTTTCTTCTCCCCCCTGGAGTATGAGAGTGTCCAGTGTCGTGGAGTGTGAGAATATCTAGTGTCGTGGAGTGTGAGGAATTGGTTTACGACTGCCCAGTCGTGATGTGTTGTGAGTGACTTGTGATTGACAGCAGGGCCAGCCGGTCCTGATTGTGCCTATTGATGAACAAATCAAGAAAATTTGGGCTACGTTAGTGGTTTTATTTGATAGGTAATAATTACCCCCCCCCCCATCCCCAGTCTGGCTACGATTTGGAAAAGATGGAATGCAAAATCCTAGGCCTCGAGGGGTTTATTTCTGGGCAACAGGCCTCACCCCCCACCCCCCCTCTCGAAGCTCCTGTCAGATGACAGTCCGTAAATGGATTCCGTGCTCGACCAGGTATTCGTTCTAAGTTAATATTTAAAAATTTGAATGTTTAAAGGGTGTCAATTTAATGATTTTGGGTATGGTATGAAATACCACGTCACAAAATGCACCAACATTCCTCAGCTTCTTGGGCGATATAGGAGGTGAATCATCTGTTGCAGCAAACCCAGGAAATACGGGAGGTGAGTCATCTGTTGCAGCATGTCCAGGAATTGCACAATTCTCTGCAAGAGGACGAGGAAGATTAACACCATCTTTGATATGATCATCGAATAGGCCCGAGGATAGACGACCAGGCGAAAACGTCCGAAGATCACTCGATTCGATTCGGAATTTACCCGAACGTCACGAAGATCAACGACAAGGTGGAATCCACGTTCGTGGAGATTTGTTTAAAAATCGGGTAGCGTTGCCAAGTCCTCAATTAAATGCAGCATGGCTGCAACCTAACCCCACTCTAGAACAAATTATGTTTACATTATTGGAAGATGGGCGAAAACGGGAATAGATGATGCTCCAGTTGTGTAGCCGCTTATCAGATAATCAAAGTGTAGCAGCCCCAGTCTACAACAAGAGTCTACAACAAGAGCATTGAAAAATTCAACGGGGAAGTTGGCACTTCGCGCGCAAGAAAATGGTTTCACACATCAAACAGCATGAAATCTCTTCATCTCTGACCAGACAGTTTCGCGCTTGAAACTGCAAAAATGCATTTAAAGTTGGAGTCAGAGACTGGTTTAAACTCAGCCTCAGATGTCGCAAGGTGGGATGCCTTTGTGACGCGTTTTGGGATTCGTTCGTACTCGAAGAAAGCAAAGTTGCAGCGTGGAAAAAAATGTCAGAACGCGTACAAGCTAAAGGTGAATCTGTGAGCACATACTTTTATGCTAAAGTTAAATTGTGTATTGATCTCGATTTGGAATTAGCGGATATAAAAAAACAAGTGCCTCTGGGACTTTGTTCCAAAGATACATGTAATTCGAAGGCAGCTCGAACGTATGTGGATGTTGACAGACTGTTATATGACATGATATCCTACGAAGAGGTTAGTCTCCAACGTATCGAGAGAATTAAAGGATTCGAAAAGGCGTGCAAGACGGAAGCAAGGAAACCAAGTCAAACACATCAGCGAGAAACAGGGGGCGAGGCGGAAGCGTCATGACGAAACCAGAAAGTCAACGAGAAAAGCCCTGCATCCAGTACTTCGGATCCTCGACCACCATTGAAGGACGTGGACGGCGAGCTGCAGCACTACAACTGTAACCACTACGGACATACCTCAAGAAATTGTCATGTACCACAGCGAGAGCTTTTATGCCGCAATTGTGGTGGTAAGGGCCATACGTAGCGACTTTGTACGAAACAAGTACTGCAAAGGCTGAAATTAGTCAAGTCGAACTCTCAATTAGTGATCACTCCGTAAATAAATATTTAAAGCCTGTGTTTGTGGGCGGCTGTGAATTTAAAGCTCAAATTGACAATGGCAGCTCTGACTGCACCAAACGAGAGTGTGAAGCTCGCGAAACTAACCTACAAATTCACTACGCAAGTGTCACTTTAAAAAGTTAGGGACCGCACCTGTAGAGAGTTCCCAAGTGAAAAATTTTAGTGTCGTGAGTGATAAAAATTTTCCGCCACGATCAGTTTGTTTTGTTATACGTAGTGGCTGGCAAAAATGACGGCCTGCAAGTGCCTGTCATTAATTTCAGGGAAAATGTGCAGCCTTTATTAAAGGGTAGCAATGATTTTCGTGGAGAGGCAATTCAATTGCCACTTCTCGGCACATCATCGCAGCTGAGATCACCGATCACCGTCGAGGACGTCATCTTTGAATAGCAGCCAACGAAAGAAGATTGCGATGATATTGTAAGTGTGTTGAATAATGATAGAAATGTCATTGCCTGCGATTTGAGCGAAATCGGTTGCACGGATTCAATTCAAATGAGTATTTAGTAATAAGAGGGTAGTATCCCTTCTTTTTGCAAACCATATTGATCGAGCGTTTTGGAAAGGTAAAAATGAAAGAAATTGTAAAAATTATAAAGATTTAGGTTTTGTAACTGAAGTAGACTCAACGTATGTGAGTCCTGTGTTATTGGTTCATAAGAAAAATGGAGAATCGCAAATAGTAGTTGGTAAACGTAAATTAAACAAACAAACGGTTCGTATGAATTTCCCATTGACTGGTTTAGATGATCATTTTGTTTCTCTGGGAGATAGCAGTTTGTTTATCAGCTGGACTTAGCCCAGGGTTATGTGCAGGTCCCTTTGGCTAAAGACGCGAGATAAAAAACAGCCTCTATCACACCGGACGATACAGAGGAATTTACGAGGATGGAATTTAGGCTCATGAACGCCCCTTTTTATTTTTCTAAGCTGATACACAAAGTGTTGGGTCCGTTGCGTGAATACGAGTGATGTTTTATTTGGATGATATCCTAATTCCGGGAAATTCTTGGGCCGACTTGAAACCACGATTGATTCTGGCACTCAAAGCTCTATCGAAGGCGGGATTTACGATTAATTTTAAAAAGTGTCGCCTTTTGGCATCAAAGGTAACTTATTTAGGTTTTGACTTATCGAAAAAAGGTATTGAGCCGAGATGCGAAAAATTGAAAGTCATTCTCAAATTTTCGGAGCCAGAAGATGTCCACGCGGTCCGACGTTTTCTTGGTCTAGCTGGTTCTTCAGTCAATTCATGTATAAGTTCGCAAAAATTGCCGGCCCTTTATATGATCTACTAAAGGGGGGTGGGAAGTTTAAGTGGACGGAAATCGAAAAGAAATCTTTCGACGAGTTACGTTCGAAAATGGCGAGCTACCCAGTATTGTTACCGTTTTCGCCAAATATGATACTGAGCTTCATACGATTGCTAGCGCTAAGAGCTTAGCTGCTATGTTGTTTCAAAAGTCCAATGATTCAAATTGGCATCGCGTATACGCGATTAGCAGATGTACTAGCGATCCGGAAAAGAATTACCATTCAAGTAAACTGGAGCTTTTGGCAATTGTTTGGGCGGTCACTCGATTGCGAAAGTGGTTGATTAACATTCTGTTTCAAACTGTAAGTGACTATAGAGGTTTGCTGTATTTAAACATGCAGAAAACCAAAAATTCGCAAATTGTACGATGGAATAACCTTTTGAGGGATAGCGATTTTGATATTGTTCACCGTCCGGGCGAGAAAATGCATCATGTAGACGCATTGAGTCGTGCACCTGTATATGAGAAAGGCGTCGACTGAGAAATATAATATTCTGCATGAAATATTCACATTCGTAAATTCGGAGGAGGAGATCCTCGTGTGTCAGTATGTGAATGAGCGACTACAGAGAAAGCGTTTAATTTTAGAGAAATCAAAAAGTGAACGAAATAATCCCAAAATTAGTGAAATAAATTGCTATGAGTGTAAGAATGTCATATTATACAAGGCGTTAATGATGAACATTTATATGTAGTGCCTGATGCCATGCGAAAAAGTATGACAATCCGTTTTAACGATTTGCGGGGTCATATGGGTGGTGACCAAACTGTAGCCAAAATTCGCGACTACTATTATTTTGCAGCCATGACACGTTTTGTGCGACAGCATATAAAAAGTTGTCTTCGATGTATTTTGACTAAAAATAAAAGAGGGCCGCAAGCGGAAGAGCTATACCCAATTGAACCTGGATCTCGTCTATTCGCCGTTGTACATATTGACCATGAAGGTGCTTTCGTCACGTCTACGTCTCGAAATCCTTACATGCTTATAGTTACTGATAACTTAACGAAGTTTGTTTTGTTGCTAGCGGTTAGAGATACTAAAGCGAGCAGTGTTCTCAAAGTTATGGAAGACGTAATTTTAGATTTTGGATCGCCGGGTAAGGTAATATCTGATCGCGGGACGTGTTTTACTTCCGAAGATTTTCTCAAATTTTGTTCTAAACACGGAATTAATTACTTTCTTAATAATCCACGTTATCCCCAAGCGAACGCCTAGTCAAACGTGTTAACACAACCTTAATTCCGGTTATGCAAGCGTCCTTGCAAACTGAGAGGGATAACAATTGGGATAAATACCTTAACGAGGTACAGCGTAACCTTGATGAGTCACAAAATAAGACTACAGGAAAAAGCCCTTTCGAATTATTATAGGGATTTGTTAATCGACACGACGAGGAGGAATTGCGTAATTTAACAATCGGCGATGATACTCGCTATACCGACCCTGGAAAAACTCCAAGAAAACGCATCTGAAAGTATTAAAAATGAACAGGCGAAATATAAAAAGCGTCTTGAAAAAAACTGAACAATTAAAGTCGAATACGAAACTGGGGATATCGTATTTATGAAAAAAGTTACAGAGTAAACCGGGGAATCTACGAAATTCCAACCTAAGTCTCGGGGACCCTTAGTTGTAACAGCGGCTTTACTCGAAGACACGTACGGTATTGCCGATCTTTAAACCGATATGCAAGGTCGCCGATGTACTTGTACGGCTCATGTCATCCAATTACAAATTTGGCGAGCACCTGAAAGCGAGGACTTTGATAAGTAAAGTTTTGATCGAATAAATAAGCGCGACTAATTATAATTATTTCATTAATCATTAGGAGCTAACAATAAACTCACTCTGTTCTTTAAATGCTGGTCTATTGATTTATTGAAGCTACTCCTTGAAACGACGCGAACAGAAGTTGCGCTTATAAAAACGAGCACTTGCAATTACTCTAGTGCTTAGAATAAATATAAAGTGCCTAACATAATAAACAAGCCTTTTTCTAAGTATAAGCTAATCAATTTCTCCTTGTTATTATTCGTTTTTGGGCCTCCGAAGTGACCAAGTACCCTTTCCGTACCTTCGCGTTGAACACCAACCCAGATATTCATGTCTCCGAGTAGGATAATTCTTTCTCCAGGATCGCAAGTATCTAGAATATCATGTAAAGAATCCCAGAAGATATCTTCTACATCACTACTGTCACCATCAACTGGGGCTGAGCATGCTATAATAAATACCCTTCTGATTCTCACTTTCATTTTAACCGATAATAATCTAGGAGGTACACATTAATACTTTCTGACATGCAGTTTTGCTCTCTCATTCATAATCAGACCGACTTCGTGGCTACCATAGAATTCATTATCTACTCCTGACCATAGTGCGAATCCATTTTCAATCTTTCTTATCTCACATCCCTTCTTCTTTGTTTGAGGTGCACATAAAATATCAAGCTTCCTTACGCGCATTGTATCCCGCTATTTGTATTGTCTATTATTTAAAGGTAACCCCAACTACCAACTTGATGCGAGAAATATTTTCCATAAGTATACCATCATGTCCAAACTAAGCAGCTAAATCGTCATAAGGTGGTGTGTTCATTCATAACGTCAGTCCCACCAAACTTTGTTCATTCAAAGGAAAGTATGAAAACAAAGTCAGAATATTTTTCAAAAATTCCCATAAGTTTCTAAAAGTTTCAAACACTATATCCATTTTCAATTGAGTATTGAATATTGAGATTTCACGGAACTTAATACAGTTCTTCGATCCTCACGTTGAAATAACTGAAAGAATTTTTAACTGTATTAACGTTGCGAACCAACTCCGACAATAATTTCTTCGGAACAGGTTGCATTCAGAGAAGAGACACATCCTTATACTTAAGAACGAAGACGACGAGAAAAGTCTTTTACACATTTAAGAAACCTCCAAAATAATTTACGTAAATCCACGATCCTGTTCTCTTTAAAAAGTGAAATCTTTGTGAAATTTATTTTACTTTACCGCGAATATAATAATACAAATGAAATATTCTCCGTAAATTTTGTTGTCATTTCAATTATCCGAAGGTATTTAGGTTTTACGGAAGTTAATACAGTTCATCAAGCCTCACAGGTAACCTTTTAAAACCGGAACTCTCAATAAAATGATTCACTACACATACAAAATATTTAAAAAATTAACGCGTTGACATAACTGAAAGAATTTTTAACTTAATTAACGGTGTGAATCACTCCAACAACGATCTCTTCAAAACAGTCCAATGTAAAAAAAAAAACGATTTTAAGTCTTAAACATCGTTTATAATCTTTTCAACGTTTCGGCACTTAATGCGGGCCTTCATCAGGGAACGAACATTTTTCTGCGTTAAATACGTAGACGTAGAGTCAAACCAAATTTTAGAATTATAAATAATGTCGAACGGATGCAACATGTGTTATGGAGTAATACATATTAGATAATAATACTTAGCTTGTAACAAAACACCAAATTTAAAGTTTGTTTTCAAAATTTAAGCCTTAAGAAAATTAGGGACACCCAAAATTATAAATCAAATTACATTTTTAAATGGAAAAATACCATTAATAATGGTTGGTACATCAACAAGCGATACAGAATATATATCCGACTGATCAGTGTCAATCGGATATATATCCTGTATCGTTTGTTAATGTACTTTCTTTTTCCTTTTGGACATTTTACTCTACAATGAAATGGGAATGGTCGGTCCACGCAACACGACTTTTGGAACTATTTTAAAAAAAGTAACCGGGTTTGACAATTGATCCAGCCGAATTATTTTAAACAGTCAATAAGGACCCCTGAACGAAGCATTCTCATTAACATGTTTGCTTCGTAGGTCTGTTTCGGAGCTGAATTACCAGATTCCTGGATTATTATTCCTTGTAATTTTGTCATTATTTTCTCATTCAAGTACTATTTGGCATTTTTCTGTCATTGCTTTGCGAATACATGCCTAAATTGTAAATTCTCTAGTATTTTTTCCAATTTGAGTTGTCCATTTATACTTAATCTTATTGGATTTTAATTGATTTAACTGAAGTAATTGATTGTAACAGCTCTTAACCATCCTTTCCACAGACATCTCTAGTTCTTTGATCCACCACCATCTAATTGCCGTCGTCTCACACTTATATTCCAATTTATATA
>JAUMHM010000016.1:9509473-9533698 GCA_032362435.1 Melikaiella ostensackeni
GTGAACTCCTCGATATATCTCTTCTCTCTCTAAATCCCGGACGAAATCCGAGGTAGCTTGTCGCCTCTATCTGTATTAACTCTATGGCCGTAAATCATGATATAGTTTGCTTACAATCAAACTAAAGTAGACATTTTTATAAAGTTTATACGAAAAATTAGAAAATAATTACTCCTTTTTGAAAATCTAAATTAAAGTAAAAGAGGGTCAAAAGCATTACACATTGCACACAGTGTGTGCATTTGCGTTGCATGTGTACAAACGCCAAGCAGTACACCGTTTAGTCTTCGATTCTACACTCTACACTACACTTTACTATAAGGTACATACAAGTTTACTAATGTAAACTTCATAAACTATAATTTACGCCAGTGACCAGTGTCACCAGTAATATTTCCGTTTGTGAGATATTGTACACAGCATCCATTTTTTTGGTTCGCAAAGGAAAAAGTTTTGTGATATTCGCGCGTACTGTAAGTAAAAGAATTAAAGTGACCGATAATTTTCAATGTCAATTGAGTGAACTCGCGATTTGCAATAAGTTTTCCTTTACGTACGTCGTGGCCAATATTTCTGCAGTTTGGAGTGCGCATTCGTTGTAATTGGTCATTGTTATACCCAAGAAAGTGCAAGGATCTCAAGTAATTATCGTAGAGAGAAACTAGCCGTTGTTTTGACATCAATTTATTCAATTGTAAACGCCCGCAATTTTTAAGACGTAGAAGCGAAAGTAACCTTCGCTTATGTTATTTGATGTGCAAGTTTTAAAAATGTATAATTTAACCTTTAGTTTTTTTTTCTCTAAAGATTATGAATCTGACACGATAAACTAATTTGTGAATTAATATAACTACAGTTTGTGTTGAATTTAACTGTATACAAATACAGAAAAACACTTGTATTTTCGTATATGTTGTCCATTTTACGAAATCAGTATGTAAAGTTGACTCTTCGTTTAATTTTTATTTTTGATTTTTACAGTGGAAGGTAAAAGAATATAATGAAATAGATCGATAATGGGCGGAATAAAAAGTTATTTTGCTAGTTTCATACAAGCATGTCATATCGATGAAAATCTAGGATTCTATTTCTCATGTTTAGTAATTTCCAATAATGTTGATTTCGATTACTATGTTGATATTTTTATTTGTTTTCAATTGTTTTATAATTTTTTTCAGATTATGTACCTGTTTATGATCCTTTAATTATTACCAGGCATTCATAGATCTTTATTTTTAAATGAATGTTTAATGCAATATATTTCAAAGTTTTCATCAGTCCTACATTTTTGAGATTTTTCTCAACAATTTTCTTGAATTTCCACAAAATAATTTTGTTTGCATTACCTACAAGTTCCACCTGGTTTAGAGAAAAGAAATATTTCTTTGAAACCTTGACGATTGGAAAGTTGGAAATGATTTTAAATACATTATCATGTTTTTCTCGGATATAGGTAGAAGAAATAAAACTAAAAGAACGTCGTTTGGGTATTTTGTGTCAGAGTGTATCAAGTGTTTAAAAAATGAAAGTGCTACAACTTTTAAAAGTATTAGTATTGTGTTGTTGAATAAAAATATGATTAAATGTTTCCAGGCTACTCTGGGGATGTTATCCTGCGTCATGCAATTACATATATTATGAAATGTTTGTCTTAATTCTTGCGTTTTAATGGGAGTATGATCCAGCGTCCAAGGACTTCTTTAATTGCCTCGAGTATTTCCACAACTGGTGCAAAATGCCACCAAAACAGAGAAAAATAGCCATTATGGGTTACAGATCAGTAGGCACGTAATAAATGATTTCATCTTGTCTGTTTTTGCTTTTATGAATCAAGTTTTGACTACTTGAATGCTTTAATAATTTTTTAATTTGTTAGAGATAATTGCTTGTTTCTTTACAGGAAAATCGTCGCTCAGTATACAGTTTGTCGAGGGACAGTTTGTGGACTCATATGATCCCACTATTGAAAATAGTAAGAAAACAAGTACCTGTATCGTCTTGCACGCAACTTTACAGATATCCAATTCCACCGTTAGTATTTCCCGCATGCCCCGTCAGAGGTTCGCGCTGCAACATCCTGCATCCTTGTAAATAGCTTCTAATCTTCAACTTTTTTTCTCATTACGCCGGTGAAGGAAACGTGAATAAAGGTGTAAAGTTTACTGATGTTTTCAACGAGTTTGCCGACAAAATATTTGTTTCCAATTTAAGCAAATACCTATAGGCTTTTTGATTGGAAAATTAAAATACTTCTAATCATATTGTAATTGAATCAAATTCTAAACATTTTCATTTCGAAACTTGATATTTTTATAGTATATATCGCTGAAAAATGGCATTTTCTTGTTTTTTGTACATTTTCTTTTGATGGAATTCACAATTTTTATCAATTATTTTGAATTCATGGCATAAAAGTAGGTTTTATTTTTTAAAAAAAACGTCTCATTTAATCCCTTAATCCTGCCCCGATCATTCCAATATCATAGTATTCCTTCATTTTCCAGCACCCAATGAGCAGCGTTGCCATTTCCAGATTTTTACGTATGTTTTGTAGCATTCTGAAAATGGAAACCCTGCAAGTGCTAAATTTGGTTAAAATGGGGAAATGGTTACAGAGTTGTAAAATACTTATAAACTTTTCATAAAGAAAAACGTTTTAATTTTTGTTGCAGCTTTCACAAAAACCACGCGTATCAATAGCCAAGATTATGAACTCAAATTGGTCGACACAGCTGGTCAAGACGAGTACAGTATATTTCCCACCCAGTACTCGATGGACATTCATGGCTATGTTCTAGTATATAGTATAACTAGTGCAAAAAGTTTTGAAGTTGTGCAAATCATTTATGATAAATTGCTAGACATTACAGGCAAAGTTCAGTAAGTCCTTTTTTACCTCATTTTTCGTATCATATATTTAAGAATATTCAAGGGGTTACCCACTAGCAATTTTGATGTACACCAGAATTCAAAAGATCTCGAGAAATTCAAAAGGATAAAAGGTGATTTCTGAAGAATTCAAACGAGTTTAAGGTGAATTCTGAAAAAGTCTGCTAATTCACGAGAGTGTATACGACTAGGATGCATCAAAGCGACTACAAGTTTGCTTCAGTCATTAAATTAATAGGAAAAAAATAATATTTTTTTGGATCGTTGCCAAAAAGTTATGAAACTTGAGTACTTTTATATAGATAAATAAGTAATTAAAATATATCCAAAATGTCGCATCAGTAATCATGTCCCCAAATACAAATTCACAAACTAAAATTTAGTAATCATGACAAAAACATTTGATCATTGATGTGTACTCATACGAATAATGTGCTGCATGTTGAATCTCAAAATGATTAATACGTACTTTAGGTTTTAAGCTGGTCATAAATTTTGAAGAAGTCTGACCCTAAAGTTTATGTCCGGTCCGTTACATTGAGCAGTTTTACACCGTGGTCGAATCAATCGGGAAACAAATTGTTATAGAAAGCGTTATTTGACTGCGGTGGAAACAACGGGGAAAGGCCGCGTTGTTTATTGTCGCGCAAGTTCCCTTTCCTCTGTTCCCACCAAAGCTAAGAAACGCTTTCGACAAATAGAAAACTGTCTTTTTTTGATAGAATCGAACATCATGTAACAAGCTAGAGGTCATTCAAAAAATACGGGATACCTTCGGCGGTGGGGGGTTGCCTGCTACAGTATCATTCTCAATGTTAAGAGCAACGATAAAAGCATCATGAAGGGGTATACTCTTCTCAGAACGTCATCACACATTCGCAATGCTTAGAATTATCCGCCCCTACAGCCCTCAAGCTGGGAAAGAAAAAAATGTCCAGTCATTTCCCGGATTTTACAGTTAAAAGTATTCAAAATTAAACTACAACTTACAACTTGCAGCATTCGAAGTGTAACACAATTTCACGCAAATTTTAGACCCCCCTCCCTTAAATGAAATATGTTAGTAAGGGATTGCCCCCAATTTCAAGTATGCACGTTCGTTAAATACTAGTCGGCAAAATGTCACCTTTGTATCTGTGGAATGTGACATTTCATTTCTCAACTACTTTTTTTTTTGCTGCATTCGAACCTGTTCTCCATTTCTTGAGATGAATGCTAGTTTTCTTGTTAGTCGAATGTTTTTATAGAAAGCGTTGTGCCAAAATAACAGCTTTTTTGTGGTAATATAAAAACCTTATTTATTATTTTTTGCTTCTACCAACATCTTTCAAGTAGATATTGCAAGAATAATCGTTAGTGGGAGAGAAAAGAAGCGATATACGTGAGGACCAAAAGAGGTTATTCAAAAAAGGTAAAATTTTTGCACTTTTCGTTAGTGTTTTATGAATTTTCAAAAAAGATCAAAAAAGTGTACAGGCTAGAGTAAATGTCTTTCTAGTTTTCTTTGGTATTAAAAAAAAAAAAAAAAACCAGGGGTATGTCACGCCAGCTATTCCAGCCTATATGAAGTTGGTTCCCAACTTGACTCAGCGGAGAAATTGCGAAACTATGGCGCTGATCGCCTTTCGCCAAAGTGTTGTGTTTAAATTTTAAAAAAAGTCTGAAAAGTGTAAAAGTAACTAAAATGAATGTGTCAGCACCCGATGTAAAAATATTATAACCTTTGAAATTATACGTTGAAGAACCTGTCTTACCCGTTCAACGTAACAATCTTATAAAAAGTTATATATTTTTGTTGTTGTAAATTCGCTCTGTTGGACGTCGGTATTTTACTAGTTAAGTGTTATTTTACGAGTTTAAGTATATATAATCACAGCAAATAATGTAAACATAGAGGTAACAAAAGAACCAAATATTCTTATCATATATTAGACCTTCTTTTACACTTGACTTACATGACGAGTAACTATTTTATTTATAATTACAAAAGTAGACGTTTATAACGCTTTAACATTTTATAAATGTGAATATAATGTAAAGAATATGAATTCTGATATTACATTTAAATTTAAACAAGATAGTTGGGCGAAAGGCGATCAGCGCCGCAGTTTCGCATTTTCCCCGCTGAGTCAAGTTGAGAACTATAATCTTAATAATCGTGTCATACCCCTGAAAAAAAAAACAAAGAAAATGGCCTATTGTTTATTCAAAAAAAGTTTAGTATTTTTCCAAATATCACAGTTTCCGTAAAACTTTTTTCTTCCCCTGTTTATCTTTGTTTTTTTTTTGTGATCATCTCGAAAGCGATCTGGAAAGCTATCGAAAAGTTGAGATGGTCGTTGAAAAACGCATGGAAACCTTTTTAATTTTTTTAAACATCATCTACAACATTTTACCGAGGGATAAAAAAATTTGCTTACCAGAAAAAGTTACAGTCAAATATTAAACAAGCATTGTTCTCAAGAAATGGAGAAATACTAGAGCGTTTGAGAAACTTGGTGCTAAATTTAGTAAAATGTTGTCAAAAATACAAAAATTTTGCAGTGTACCTATCGTCTTGGTAGGAAACAAGACGGATCTTTATGTAGACAGAATGGTTACTACCGAGCAAGGGAAACGCTTAGCCGATACGTGGCGTGCAGCCTTTCTCGAAACTAGTGCAAAACAAAACGAGGTGTGTGAAATCATTTCAATTTGGATCATTTTTTTTTATTTATTAATTTCTATTGGTTTATACCGTTTGGAATGTTACTCTTGTATTCTTTTTAGGCTGTTGCCGATATATTTCATACTCTGCTGACAGAAATAGAAAAGGCTGACGGCAACGTACAAGAAAAGCAAAACTGCATCATTTCCTAAAAACCAGAACAAGGCATTTGAATAAATTGGCATGAATTCAATACAAATAAACACACAAAAGAAAGTGAACCACAGTGCAGAATCGTCTTGATTGCAATTTGCAACCAGAGCTTATAAAAACTTCAAGACTTATCGTCACCCATACCTCGGTGCCATGAAAATTTGGATAAAAAGAACGAGTTCTTGAGTACCAGTTTGCAATAATCTCTTGGAAGTAACTGTTCAATTTTGTGAATAATTTAATTTACATTCTCTACACCCCCAACGACTCCTTCATTTTGTGGCAACACAAGAATAGTCAATAATTCACTATTGAGAAAAAAGTTCTAAACTGCTAAACCAAAACATCCCGTAATTTGTCTTTGTCGTTTTTTTATTACCCTAAACTCTCAATATAATATCATTTATTTAATGAGAGCATGTCCGTGTCAAAGCGGCGTTTAAAAGTTTGTAACTAAAGTTACTTTCATTTAAATATGTGACATTCCGTATGGAAAGCGATCCACTTGTTCCAAGTTGGTTTAGGTGATATGTTTTTTTTTTAAACTAGGGTAAAAAACATTGATTTTGGATTTGCGACAGGAAATCATACTTGATTCTCTGCTCCATCTGGTAGCACCATGTCCCAAGGTAACCGAAAGTGGGTAAATTTTATTTAAAAAAAAAATATTCAACACGTGTGCTAATGGCACTTGCCAACTTTAAATGTCGAGAATTTATCTGACTATTAGCCCCTATATATAATTCCGTACCTACAAAGTGAGCCCTTTTCTTGTGGAACGTCACATATTCTAAATTATGAATTTCGTTTGATAAAAGGGACTCAGAGGTTTACTTTTCTAGAAAATTATGTTATCTTTTTTAAACTTGTGTCATCTGACGTAGATATTTTGTATGGTTTTAATTTAAAAGAAATACAATAACTTATTTGAGGGAAGAAAAAGTAACATGTACCCTGCAACAACTTCTGTGAAATGTCGTTTTGATTGGATTAATTTTCTGTACATTAGAGTATTTTTACTTGAGACATTAAATCGCATTGCGTGACTTAGACTTGTGAAACCCATAATTTTATCACGCGGATATGATTCTTTACCACAATTGTACACTGTATGCAATGAAAACTGTAAATACGAAAAAAAATCTGACGTAAAGTAAACGCCAGAATATGTAAGAACCGTAAAATAACATAAAAAGATAAAAGTTGACCATTTCTTTTTTGTTATTAGGGAGCGTCCACTAATTACGTAAGGATTGGGGGGGGGGGGGGGTCCGAAAAATCACTTATTGACTTTTTTTGGTTAAAAGAATGGAGAAAATAGTTTTATCGATGTAGATATTGATATTGCTAATAAAGTTTCGGGTGCTTTCATATTTAACTAAAGTGAGTAGAATATTAATAGAAAAAAGGGAATTAAACATTTTATAGAGAATGATAAAAAATATTTAATTAAAAAAAGACGTTATTTTCGTAATTTTTATATTGCTGGCCTTCAAGTTTGCCGCCAATTTGATAGTCACCCAAATATAATTCTGCCGTCCCAGCGAATACAATCGCAGTATCTGCATTTCATGAGTCGCCTGTCGCTTTACCAAACTTCAGAAGAAAAGAATCATAAACGCCTTCCTTGCCGTTCAGTTTTGTGAACTTCTATTTTATACATCATATTGCGAAATTTTTGTTCATAAATCTAAACGGCAAGGACGGCGTTAGTAATTCCCAAGTAACAATCGTGCGGGGCCCGCGGTGCGTGCAGAATGCGACGCATATGCGTCGTACTTTGTAAGATACGTATGTGCGAGGCATATGTATTGCACGTGGCATATGCACTGCACGTTGTGACAGGCGCATTTTAAAATAATTATAATAAGAATTATTAATTTTATAAGGCTACAGTGTTTATAATTTATTTTTATTTTAAATTTTCAAACAATTGTTCCAGAGTGTCCGTTTCAATTGAAAAAATAAATTCCCGGTTTTTTCCCAGTTCAAAAAAATTTGTCACGAACATGGAAATTGAAAAATTCGAACACTTGAAGCTGAAAATATTTTTTCGATAGTAATAAAGAATGAACTGCAAACTTAGGCACTTGAAGTGGACCTCTTTTGAATTTGAAACTTTTAAGATTGACGCTTAAAATTTTTTTTAATTCAGGTAATTATAACGCTCAATAATTTACGTGAATAAAATTGAAGCGTTCAACACCTTCAATTGAACAATTTAAAATTAAATGCCGTTAAACTGCAAAATAATTTTTTTTCAACTTTTATAAATTGAGCAGGTCAAAGATTTCTGGTTAAAAGTGTTTTTCATCGTACCTCAATCGAAAATTCGACTTTCGATGTCTGTGGAGCGGGTCGAAAATCGAGTTTTCTACCCTAGGGAAGAAAGTGACAGATCAATGTAAATGGCGGTGTTTTTCTGTCGAGACATCTGAAGTCGAATTTCGATTATTAATATGATGAAAAATTGTATGCATGACGAGGGTCGAGGCAACGATTTCACTCGATGCTAATACATGATGCTAATAAATTACATGCCATTATTCAAGAAAATGTGTTACCTGGTAAACATATAATAACGGATTCTTGGAAAGGGTATTGTGGTGTAGATCGCATTATGTAATTACATACACTCTACAGTAAATCACTCCAAAAATTGTATTAATCCGTCGGATAGGAATATACACACGTAGGGTATCGAATCGCAATGGTCTAAAGTAAAGCTAATTAACTAATTAACCTATTCTTCATTAAAAACAAAAAAGCATGCTTTATTGACACGTGGACTAGGTCCATTGGGGATCACCACGTAAAAAAAATGCGCCTTCGACTCGACCTCCAAGGTGGTGCGGAACAGAGTTCATTAAACAACGTAATACAGTAGCCTCCGGTTGAGCACCACATCGCCCCACTGAGCATCGAACTCGAGCTCGAACGCCTTACAATAGGAATATCAGCTAAGCCGCCAGGATCAGGTGGTACCCTGAGAAGGCCTTACGCCATATTCAAATTTCAATGAAGTAAATAATTAAAAAACTGCATGTAGTTATTTGATTTCTTGAATTATATGCTAAATGGTTTATTTGAATAAAAACTTTAAAAATTTATTAAGAACACACGAGACATTTGAAAATTAAATTGCACTCAAATTTGAAGTTGGCACATGATTGCTGCGCTTCGCAGGCGATACGACACACTTCACGCTAGTGACGTGGAAGTTGATATACTTACCCGATTCCTACCTCACGGACTGAGATCTGAGAAATTTTATAAAAGGCACTAAGGAACGTTTGTATGGTCCTAAATTTGTCGAAATCCAAACAAAATTTTCCCAAAATTTTACAAAATTGAAATTTTTTTGTAGTGTTAGAAATTTAGATCCATACAAACGTTCCTTGGTGCCTTTTAATTAATTTCCGAAAATTTCAACTCAATATCTCAATTCGTATGAACGTAAGTTGTTGCGAAATAAAATGTCGGTAAAGTAGGAATCGGGTAAGTATAGCATGGCCTTAAAGAGTTTGCTCATTGCTGCCTCATGGCTGTACCCGTCTTCAAAAATCGTAAAAATTTTTAACATTTGGCTACTTATTTCATCAATTTTCAATAAGTGATTTATGTATGGAGATGCGAAAATATGTCGGGAGTGTGTAAAATTGAATGCATCGTGTATTTTGATACTGTAAAAGAGTTGTGAAGTTCTAAAGTGCATGCGCTTGTATTTTAAAGACGTTTACGAGTTTATTCTTACACTATACATTTACTCATGCTAAATCAGATTTATGAATTATTAGACAAGTATTAATATTATATATATAAATCTGATATAGTACAATTAAATAAATAAATATAATAACAACGAATGCACTCGCATTTTACCCGCATGCATGCGACTCTCACGACGTGCGACTTATCTGTCCGGCATATGAGGACACACCTGTGTCATCCCCTGCGCGCACGGCGTGCTACAAAATCGGCACGCATGCGACGCACGTGCATCGCATTGTGGGCGCATTTTGTTATCTGGAGTTTGGTCAAGTGACACGTAACTCTTCCGTAATGTAGATACTGCGCGATTGAATTTCGAACGGCAGAACTGATTTAGGACAGAAAGAGAAACAAAAGAACTTATCTGAACATGAAAGATACCATTTATTTATCATCTTTTGGGACAAACAAGTTTACAGGCAAAGGACACTTTGAATAAAACGCAACTGCCAATCATTGGCAGGTTTAAAGATGTACATAAAATGGATTATTATAATGTAATCTTCGTCGCCCAATGTTTGTTATCTGTCTTCTAAATGACATTATTATGTTCACAGCGTTACAAACGATCATAATAGAAGAATATAAACACTTCAAGATTTAAGAATAGTACTCACGAGTACATATGATGTTGCACAATGCTTAAATGTAGGTTATCAACGATTAAGCACCTCGAAATCTGAACGGAAAGCGTTTTTGTATCTTCGGAGGAATTCCGACCGTCAAATATCACTCTTTAAAATTCGACAATGATCACATGATAAACTAGTAAGATATAAACAGGAAATTTACAGGCGGATATCGTTAAGCTCAAATTTTACTCAACTCTACTCTTATAGAATGCATCAGCTTCTCCACTTGTACGCTCATTGAAAATTACTCTAAATTTCTCTCATTAAATTGACACTGAACGATTGGTAAGCAATTGATAACAGAAAAGCGACGTCCAAACGCTTATAGTGCAAATTTCTTTTACTAAGAAGAAACAATAGAACACATTTTTTAACAAGTGGATCGAAGTGTAACGCGTACATGAGAAGACAAATGTCCAAATTTTTTGGGCAGGGCTAATCACGGTATATAAAGAAGACTCTTTTCTTAATTGCCTACAATTTAAATAAAGTTTATATAATTTATCAGTTCATTCTACACATTTCTCGAGAAGCTGAAATCTCTATCACAATAATTTTTCGTAGTTTATAACGATAAAAATTGAGAATTCAACTAATAAATGGTTTTTTGTTTTTGTCAACAATTACATAGAAATTCGAGTATTTAGTCCTGGCAAGAGACATAAATATGCCATTGGCTCATTTCAGAAAATGGTCAATAATTTTTCTTGCGAGAATTCACTATACACACAGACGTAGAATTTACTATTAAGCCAAACATGTTTTAAAATTAAAAGCGCATTTGATAAATTTTAAATCTACTTGCACGAAAAGCAAAACAAATCAGTTAATTCATTGATCGCATCGCTACTCCTGATTAACAAAACTCTGAGAAATGTAGAGTTTACGATTTGCAATTAGAAAAATTAAAATTCTTAAAATCTTAACTGTAAAAACCAGTTTTTTCAAGTTCTAGTGATTAGCCTCGCTATTTAAAATAGCGTTTCGTCGGTTGTTTCTACATTATAAAAAGCGGATTTCGTTTACTTATTGAGCAAGTGTCTAAACGCTTTTCCTTTATCTAACTAGCGGACTAAGAGTAAAGCTACACAATATTGCAATAAACACGCCTCTGCGTTCTGCTTCGAAAGCGCTCGTCTGTTATACTTGGTCATTCTAAGGATTCGCTATATTTCGTTATACACATTATTACGGATAGTAGCAGTGACACGGCATAGTTACAAAGATTAACGATTATTATTACTATTCCACCATCACAAGCAGATCGTACAAACATTTCATGGACATATTATGAATGATTGATAAAAAGGCACACTGAAAAAAGAAGACGCACAAAGGTCATCACTAAATTAATTTTACCCGAAGAAAAAACTCGAAAGACTTCAATTAACGACTTGACCTAATTTTAAAACATGTTTTCAAGTCTCAAAAACTTAATCTTTCATTTCGAATTTTTTCTTCTGGTTTCGAATATTATTTTTTGTCGATTTTTTTAACTGACTTTCGCTTCGAAGCAGTCGCTGCAGTGCGCGACGAGAAACGACGGTTGATCGTCGTTCGAACCTACGACCGGCATTGAGTTTGACAGCCTTAAAAAACCTATATAATTAAAATAATAATAATAATATATCGTCCTTATTTGGAGCTCGCGGGCACAGTAGGTACAGCTTCATTGTTGACAATTATAACGGACCCTAATTCACAGGTAATAATAATCATTATAATTATAATAAGGTACAATATGTGCACGGTGGTCGTTGTGTGACAATGTGAGACGTGAGTGTCGTCGCGCTCTGAAGATATATGTGCATCAGTGGAGAAGAAATGTCGCTTCCTTCATTCGAAAAGCTTCTCAGAGAAAATGTATCGTTTTTTTTACGAAAGAGAAGAAAGCGACTTGCTCTCGATTTGACGCGCACAGAGTATATAAAGGTTTCTACCACAGCCCATTTAATGATATATATCATTTACATATATATTAATATTATTATCGTTACGTGATATATATTATATATTTTTAATAATTAGTAGATACGTATCGTACAGTTAACGTAAAATATAAAAAGAAAAAAATACAGTTTTATATTTCTTTGTCATAACTGCATCACCTGTCAGCCCCTAAAAGTTCACTAATCTATCCCTTTTACCTTTCGAAAAGCACGTCCAATAACACTTTTTCTTCATCTGCTTATTCAAGTTTACTTTCTTTTCTGCAATTGACAACAGTCTTGCTATTGTCGCAGGTTGTAGAAAAAAGTTCGAATGGATTTAAACTGGGTGAACTTGGCCCATTGGTTATTCACCGTTGATAACAATATTTTTCTCCGAGTTTAAAACGCGCTTTCGAAGGAAATGCTACTACTCGGAAAGACAATCGCAAATACTGATTATATCTGGAGAATTCACTGAAAAGCACGACGCGTGTTGTAACCTTTCTATATAAATCCTCGCGTCGACTAATTCATTAGTGGAAGCTAAACTGCACTGTTGCAAATAAAGACTATAAAGCTATGAAAAACCCTAAAAAGGAAGACGGAGAAGAGGCGACGACGTCACGTTACGTTACACTCCTCCGTTTGTGATTTTTTTTAAATTAGTCTTCGAACTAAGCTTCGATAAAGTCATAATATCAATCGTCAAAATCTCTACAATTAGCTATCCGCTTTTTAATACAAATAATAAAAACCTGACGGAATTCGTTCCGACCATCAAGAGTCACGAAAACTTGTAAGTAGCCAAAAACTCCTCTGTCCTAAAACTAAAGAGCATTTTTAAAAGCGAAAATATAATGAACGAAATATCTTCACGATTCCCACGTAAGAACACAAAAGGGAACACAAACTGCGGGTTTAAGCACGAGGAAAGCTTTCGATTGTTTTACTTTTGACAGTCTTGCACGGATAATCAATCAGTCAAATTAACTGATAAATTCAATCTAAAATACTTGACTAAAAACTCGAAAAACCTTGTTTTTTTAAAACTATATCCAGATTTATTTTCCTTTACGTTGTTAGAGATTCTGAATTGATTTTAAAAATTAGTAAAAAATAAATAAAAATTTTGGAAAATGACACTTGTTTTTTTTACTGTTTTGTTTTTCCTCTTTTGTTTGTAGCAATTGTGCTTTTCTAATTCGTCCAAAAAACTAGTCTTTTTACCGAATTTTTAATAATCCACACAACCATCGTTTCTCTTACGTGCAATCCAAGAGAGCGAAATGTAAAGAAGTAATGACGAGCAAAACTAGCCACTAACTTGATTTCATTAACGGTAACTAAGCATTCTGACTAATTCTCAACCATGATAGCGACGACGAACGTCGAATATATAAGTAGTAACGATTCCACTGGCAAAATAAGAACTACCCCATAATTCGTCTATACACACCCTCAACTCGACGCTAAAATCTACTGGAGAATGACAATATCGTAATTTAAATTCTCGACGTCGACGTCGACGACAGTCGTGATCTTTTCATGAATGTTTTTTGTCACGGAAATTACACGCAAGTCATAAAAGAGTAATACTCTATTTATGAGATCAAGTTTACTCTCTTCAAGGAGCATGCAAATTTTACACAGAATACTTGTTTTTCGCCGACCGTCTCCTCTAAATAATCAACATTTTAAATAATTTATCACCTTGTTTTATTCTTTTACTCTTTTTCATTTCTCACAAGTTTTCTATTTAAAATTGCTACACTCTAGAAACGGATCAACTTGATTCTCGCCAAAAGAGATATGAAATCTGTACAAACCTTGTCAAAAAACAAGTAATTCAATTCAAACTAGACCTACAAAACTGGAAATAAACTAATATGTAGCTACCGAAAAACACACTAAGAATCATTTATAAAAATTATTTGAATACGGATCTACGGACTCATTCAGTAAGTTAGTCTGTAATTGTTTTAATCGAATACAAACATTCAATTTAATTTTAAAGAATCTCAAATTTATCAAAGTTGGGCAAACACAATTAACAAGCGGTTTATAAAAGCAAGTAAAAATACATTAGATTAACTGTCCGTTAATTGTTCAACATCGAGTATTAAAGTCAATCAAACATGAATAACATTATTTCTTAAAATCAACATAGAAGTTAATTAAATGCTTGTTTGCCCTTTTAAATTGATTATACATATTATCTGTCTCAAGTCCATATTCAGAAATAATACAAATTTTATCGAAATGAATTATTACCTAAATGTGAAATACATAACTTTTGATCACGTGGGTACTAACACGCATTGCACATCCAGTCGAGATTGCCGATTGTACTCTAAAATTGCACTAAGCAATTACCTAAGGAACAACTATCGCTACTATGAACTTGATTTAGCACGTCACGTTCTATAAATTCAAGCTTATCTTAACGATTCTCTTATCCCAGAAAGAGACCGGAGGCAAGATTCACCAAGCCCACGAGACTAGCCATTTTGGGAATATTTATGTGTAGCACTCTATTGAAGAATGGAGTAATTTTTCTCCAAACTTCACTTTCCCTAATGTTCATTTAACTGAAATTAATCTGAATGAAAACAATTTGCCCCAATTTATTATTTTTTCCGAATTACCATTTGACCTACTTTTTTCCACGGATTGCCATTTGTCATAATTTTCGTTTATCTGAATTAACATTTGACATCATTTTCATTCTTCCGAAAAGCCACACGACTTGAAATTCATTTACACGAATTGAATTCTTTATGAGGCTGAGATTCATTAAAATGCATGAGAAAAGACGTAAAAAAAAGTTGTTTTTTTTTAAACACTATTGTCAAACTGAAATTCATCTCTTACGTTTTATATTTTTTTTTTGAAGCAATATTTACTGCTGAAAAAGGTGAAACGCTTGACTTTTGGAAGAATAAACGAAATGATTGTGCGCCGCCATACAGAACCACAAATAAAATTATTTCACCCGGATCATCCAGGCAAAATATTTGTATAGGTGATTCATTAATTCGGCGTTTCAATTGCTTTTTCGAAAATGTATTAAACCTTTTTTTTAAATTTTTATTTCGACGGTTTGTCTCGTTTATCAGTGAATAATATTTATGGTACCTTGACAGTGGTGGGATCGACTCGATTCGACGAGATCTCTTTCCGTCGCACATTAACCGTCGCTATTCACCGATTTTCAATCAAACATCGTTTTCTTACTTGGATTTCCTTAAGATAAATATTATTATAAGATGTTCGTTGTACAATCTTCTAGTGGTCCCCAAACCGAGCAATTTTCTCCTCGTTTTGCTATCGCTCGTTCCCTTCAACGGATATATAGAATTTTCAACTCTAAACGAAACAAACATTGCAAAAAGGTCTCCCCTCAAGGATAAGGCTATTTCGAACGACTTGATTAGATGCACGATGGTCTTGATTCGACGTTTCTTTTCTCACGTCGGACTAGTTTAGTTTACGTTGTAAGATGTAGAATACCAATAAATATGTACTTTATTGAAATAACACGAGGGATTTGGCAAAATAAATTTGACCCTTGAGAGATTACATTAACCAAGATTAAATGCAACAGATGGAAAAAAAATTGTGACAAACTGTACCCTATTGATCAATCTTCCTGGTTATTCCAACAGCATAATCATGTCAGTGCAGGTATCATTAGCGTGTATCCCTGAGAATTTTCACTCGAGCATGGATAAAAGATCTTGGCGCTTTCGAATCGAACAACTGACTGGATGCAAGGTCCGTCGCGAGAAGGTCAAAACTATCGAAACATCGAGGATCGATCGTCGTCGACTATCCTACAGAAACGAACGACGATCAAATATTAACTACTATCATGAATGCGCCTATGTGCGCCTAAAATTGACGTTGATACACCAAATAGTCCTCTAACGTTCAAATCTTATCTACCCGAATCTCGCAACAACGCGCATACTGACGACACGTTATTGCAATCTATGTTACGTTTTTTACTGAAAAACAATGGATCTCAAACCATTGATAAATTCTTTACCAAGAGTGCTCGTACTACTGAGACACCTTGATTTATTATTAGATATAATCAGTTTTAAAAAGTTTAAAAATTAAAACGCGAAGTTAATTAAAACGAAGAATAGGATTAAGTGCGAAACCCGTATAGGTCGCAAAATTTGATGATAAGAGCGTTCTAATCACTGTGTTTACGTTTTGAACGTACATCTATTTACAATTACAAGTGCTAACAAACATACTGATAATTTACTATTTTTCATTTTCCTAAGTTCCACTCATGCATATTCTTCGAAAAGCGAAACTTTCAATATGAATTCGAATATCAGTCTGCGCGTACATGCATATAAGAATCCCATTTTAAGCTGGTATGAATTAATCCATTTTCAAGTCTCTTGACTTGCTTCTTTTTCTGCCTATCTAGTAGTAACAGTACAAAGCGAAAATTAAAATACACAATAGATTATATGTATCATATTGAACGTAAGTGCATATGCGTATGCAATAGTGTTGAATTATAAATTTATAAATAAATAGATAAGGTACTCTGGTCGGTTGCGCAGTGTCTCGTTTCTGATTCGATCTGCCATTAATCTACGGCGACATTTACGTAAAATCAATACAATCACACGATTAGTTGCACATACTCAAATGATGAATTGATCATGCCGAGATTATTCATACCCAAGAAAAACTGTATCCAAGGTTTAGGTAAAAAGACCCTGCTTCTGCAATAGGAACAAAAGATTCGACAAAGCGAGATGTGTAGAATGCTTGGTATCTATGGTCCTCAATTTACACCAACCTTGACCTGTTTCTCATTAATTCAATTCAATACACAATCAGTTGCAAAAAGATTTTTTTCCAGTATTATTATCGAAAAGTTCAATCTTTAGAATAGATTGGTGCATTTTCACCATTTAAGTGCGTCACAATTTATTCAGAATAGACTGACAATCATCAATTCACCGTTAAGAATGGCCGAGACACTGTCACCCAACTGCGTGTGATATGGAAGCGTACAAGTTCTGCTCACTCTTTCGGCACTAATTGCTTTTCTTCCGGCCCCTCTACTGATGCATATATGTATGTACATATCGGACATGACAATTTAGCACGTGTACTTGTCATAGATTTAATAAATCTGCGTCCTACTTGTATTCCGATCGCATTCATTCATTCGCATACAAATTCTCAAATACTCTTTTTTCTCTACCTCGTAAAAGTCGTAGGACATTTTATGTATAACATTAGTATTTAGTACTCTTATAAACCAGACTTGTAATTTTCACATTGAGCCATCTATAATATGTATTACGACTACCTTGGAAGGCAAAGTCGCCAGTTGACCACCATGGTTGAAATTTCTCGGCGTTATATTTTTTTTACTTTCGTATTTTCTAAGCTTCTTTTTATCTTGATTTTTCGGCAAGTTACTTCTATCTGAGGCCGGAAAAGTTGCTGTCCAATTTTGGACAGCAATCATTGACTTTACAGGTGCTGAATTATTACGCAGTAGAAAATTCTATGAAAACAGCACAAGATTTTCTGAAAGGAGCGAGAAGAGAATCAAAAGTAAGCGAAAGCTGTACATTAATAAGATTAACATTTAAAAAATGCTCTGCAAAATTCAATAAATGTGGTTAAAAAATAGGGGACTTACTATGTTTTTGTTCCTAGACTTTTTTTCTCTTCTCGTTTGTCTCTTGGAAATCCTTGAAATAAGCGAGATTGCGGTCAACCAGGCAGACTTTTCAGGCATATTTATATGCATCCACATACATATGCGCCATACACAGACAAATGTGCACGGTACGTAAACGCGTTAGCGAATTACCATTAATAACGTACGAATATAAGGAATTTTTCGATGGTTTTTCGACACGAGGTACAGCAGGATCGTTTCGGTTAGTCTCAATAGTTTTTGTTTTTAATTCTAGGCTTTGTTTGTGTCAAGTCAGTCACAAAATGCTACAGATACGGTGAAATATCGATTCTTGATCTGTATAGAAAAGAGGTTCACCCAGCACCGAAGCGAAAAGTAACACCGGGTACGTCAGAGTTACATCAAACATTCCTACATCGTCATTATTTGAATTATTACATCTTACATAACAGCAACAATATATATCGTTTTAAAACATCTTTTCATAGACTAATATCGACCATAATAATGCATGTGCGAGTGTATGTGTCAGAGCATACGCATGTAGGACTAGAACCAATTATTTCTCGTATAACAGCAAGGGACATGATTTAACATCTTTTTGATCAACCCTTGGAAACGAATGATTTTTTAAAAACTTTTTGTTTATAAATAAATACTTGTTAACAATTTTAAATACGTTCAAAATTTTTATCAATAAATAATGATTCAAGAGTAATTTTGGTTTTCTTTAGAATTGGTCTTTGTACTGAAATTATTATCGACCATCTTTCTCTCTGAAAAACGTAAGTGACTGAATGAGGGACCCTGCGTTTTTAGACTCGAGATCCATTTCAGGACTGTACTTTTAGTCTAGTCATCGGAGAACAAATTTCCCTTTGAGTGAAAAATCTGACATAGTAGCATTTTTTTCACACATACGCTGGGGATAGCTTTATAAACATAATGTAAAAGAACCCAATCCAAGACTACGGCCGCCATGTTGGAAAATCTTTTACAATAACTGGTTTTTGAAATTAACTCGACAACAGTTGGTGTTAGGTGAAATATGGTCATGTTAAAAATGTTTAGAATTTTGTAGTACACCAAAAAGGTTCTAACTGTTGTAGTAATATTATCAACGGTTTCGCTATAAAATCCGATTAACAGAAAAATTGTGCGATTTAAAGAAAAAAATCAAATAAACGGAGAAAATATTTTAAAAAGAACTTTGGAAATAGATCAGGCGAATCAAACTCGAGATTATGCAATTTTCCGGGAAAAAAATTGACCAACTCATTTGCATTAAACATTAGCAGCAAAAAATTACCTTAACTTTGGCATACAATTTGAGATACTTGAGGCAACGTTTTTGAGATGAAACTTCTTTCAACTGTTCCTCCATATTTTTACAATATATTTCCAAATTTTTAGGTCAGAATAATAATATTCGAAGCCTATTTTAAAGCATCAAACAAGCAAATTTCAAAATTGAGGCGAGAATGTAGGTAGCAAAGGTGATTATGAGTTCTAACGGCAATATTGGCGGCGGGGGCGAGAGCGGCGGCGATCTCGGTCTATGATACTGAATCTTTGGAAATTTTTTTTTGTTCACTTTCTCCAACAATAGGCTTTGTCTTCGAAGCACCTTGGGTAGCCACCCTCGCTCCTACCTCAATTTTGAAATTTACTTGTTTGATGCTTTACATTTTAAAAGAGGCCTCAAATATTATTATTTTGGCCTAAAAATTTTAAAATATATTTTACAAATATGAAGGAACAATTGAAACAAGTTTCACCGCAAAAACGTGTCTTTAAGTATCTCAAATTGTACACCAAAGTTGAGGTAATTTTTTACAGCTAATTTTTAATGCAATCAAGTTGGTCGATTTTTTTTTGCTCAGAAAGTTACATGAGCTCGAATTTGTATCACCTAATCTATGTCCAAAGCTCTTTTCAACACATTTTCTCCTTTTGTTTGAACTTTCTTTAAAATCGCAAAATTTTTCAGGTAATCGAATTCCATTGCGAAACCATTGATAATATGACTAGAACAGTTAGAACATTTTTTGTGCACTATAAAATTCTACACATTTTTTAACATAACGATATTTTACCTAAGACCAACCGTTGTCGAGTTACTTTCAAAAACCAGTTATTGTTTAACACTTTCCAACATGGCGACTATAGCCATGCACGTATGGATGTGTATCTTTTATATTATGTTTATAAAGCTATTTAGAACGCATGTGTAAAAAAATGCTACTATGTCGGATTTTTTATTCAAATCCTTTATTGACTGGACTATTTGGAGATTACTGATTTACTATTTACAAGGAAAAGATATTTTTCATTAACTTTCTTCAAAGCGCGCGTCATTAGCATTTCGTCGAGTATCCACCAGATTTTTAGGACTTGGAATATTTTTGTATTTATATTATGTTTATATAATATATATGTATACATTTCTATAAGAATTCGATATTCGCCTTGCGAATCGCGACAGCTTTAAACATTGGTCATTTAAAAATTCATTAACTGCTTCCGCGTTTTTCAAACCCCTCGACGGCTTGACTATTTAGTCAGTCTATGCCCTCGATATAATGTCAATCGCTTATATCTATACTTGTCGTTCTCATACCTTTCACATCGCACATATATTCGCATATGTACTCGTTAATATAGTATAATATCACATGCAATTAAAATAGGATTGTCGAACACGTACCTAACAGAGCTCTAACGCCTAATGATTCTCATGGTTACCTCGATCCCCGTCGTACGCAGTAATTACCTCTAACTTTCTGTCCTGTATTTATGTCTATTTACCCACGAATTCACGGAATTGGTCCAGGAGTCTTTTGCGTTTGATTCTCACTTTTTAAATTAATCTTTTTTCAAACTACAACACTTAAAAAAAAACTCACGTGACATTATCAAATGTGAAGGTTCATGCAAGTACTAAATCTTAATGGCAAATACAGTTTGCAAGGGTAGATATTCTACATTTGATGAAATTTGAAACATGACTTGAGGCTTTAAATTTTACTTAGTTTAGATGCGTTGAACTTGTCAGATGCAATAGACTCAAAGACCTGTCACCAACCCTCGCGGGAAAACGAACAGTTCGACTAATAACAGACAGCTAACGTATCTCCAACAGTTACTGTCGCTTGACTAATCATACTATTTAATAACATTTCGCTAAATATTTAACGTATCTATAGGCCATGTATTTACGATGCATTAATGTTTCGCTCAAGTGTGGGCATGATCGCAAAACAAGTTGTTGCACATGCTGGGAGGAGACGTGTATAAGTGCATAATAATGTTATGTAGTGTATTGTAATCCTATGAGTGTGTAAACAAAGTTTCACACGGTCAAAGGAAAACGAGAGAAATAAGAACCGTCCAAATGGGTATGAAAAAGGTACGTCCCAAATTCCGGATCGGTTTCTCAAAAATTGACTCATGAATCCTGACCATACCTGAGATAAGTACGAACGGCTTCCCGGAACCGGAGCGTACCGAGAGCAGGAGTGTAACAATTGGATAGACTTAAATAGATATAAAGGTGTTGGCATGAGAGTTATCACAGTTACAATACAGTATCTATTTCTGCAAATGCCGAAGGGAACTCTTTTAAAGCACTGCACGTTCCGTTAGCTGGAAAATTAGGCTTTCACGATCCCCTCCCCATCCCAGCGACACCCCACCCTTACTTTCTCAAGATTTCAAAAAATCCCGTTTGTCCGATAAAGTTTTCTAAATCCTTTCCAGCGAATTTATTATGCCTAAAACTAAACTTTCGATTCTGGACATGTTTGTATTAGTTTCTTCTAGCCACCTAAAAGTTGCTCAAAATACGATACTCTTTCTCACTGGCTCGCGATCCTTCTCAAGCGGTATCATTAATGTAAAAGAGTTTAAAACTCACACGTGCGCACATCTATCGCAGACGCCGGTACTCAAGAGTATCAAAGATGTGAATGGAATGCTCTTTTGTTTTAAATTACAACAAAAAAAAAACATAAATCTTTCCCATAGAGACATTCTGGTGACATCCTTGATCCTTGAGAATCGTTTTGCAATTCGGGTTTAATTTGAAAACAATTCCACTGAGTACTTATTATATTACGGTTTTAGATTAGAACGCGTTGCGTGTGTATGTGCATATAGAGCGTGAGCAATGTGCAGCTTCAAGCAAATGTGCCTACTATTTATCGCTGCGCGCGAAACGATTGTATCGTATCTCGCGAAACGATCGCACGGGGTCCCAATATGTCCGCCGTTTTTAACGGTGCAAGGCCTTTTTTCCGCATCGACCGCTCAGAAAAATGTCGCTCTGATTGTGTACTGTCTAAATCGTCATCGAAATTTGTTGCAATTAAATGTTGTAGTATACTAGATGACAACTAAAGTTCAAGTACAAGGTTACAAGTTTCGTATTCGGAAGTTTGACGAGCAGTCGACACTATTTCTTGGAACAAAGTGTATGCGCAAAATGAGTGAGCAATGTGCAGCCTTAAGCGAGTTCGTCTGTCGTCTACGAATTTAGAAACGAGTTAATAAAGCAAGTTATCGGTACTACAATTAGTGGTAGACGATCACAACGGGGTCCCAATGAAAACTCGCTCTGACAAGTCGACAGGTTTGTTTTCTCCAAGAATAACGTTCACGGACGAATGTATCAAAGAACTATACATTAAGAAGGTTCGCTCGGCTTGGATCGAAAATCCTGGTAAAAAAGTCTAAGCGAAAATCTTATATCAAACACGCCGAGCTCGTGACGACTAGGAAAAAATGCTACACGATTCAGCCATACACAACTAGTTTGTTTAGTTTTTAGTATTAGTAGCAGTACAATAGTGTTACTGCATCAAGTTAGGCTTAAACTTTCCCCTTCGCAGGTTATATAGTCGTGTTATATATTAATACAAGTATAGTAAAACTTTCACGCTCCTACGAAACTTTACGTGGATCACATATCTATATTACTTGTTTTGCAGTAAGTGTACGATGTAGCTTTTATATTTTATGTGTTGTTTGTCAGTTTATGTATGTAAGAAGTATTGCAGATGATATACAGTATATGTATGTTTTACGTGAACATAAGTAGTACAGTACAGTGGATAGTATTGTAATTGCTTCGTAACACTGATATCGAATGTATTATGTCTATACTCGTCTCCATTGTTCCTGCTTTAAATTCTTCTTGTCCGATGGTCTTCGGTCTTCTGACTGAGATGTATCTTCTGCATTGGACTACTTGACACACATTTGGGTCACACACTTAAGGAAGGCCACATTGAACTATTCTAAGAAATTGTTATCTAGCGTTTTCAACTAACACACTCGTAAAATTTTAGTCTAGGTCTCTCGACCCGTATTCTTTATCTAAGTAAAAATCGGAGTTGTTGAAGAACGACGCGACGGGATCGAGTGAGCGAGAACGATGGTCATGGTATTTGTTAAAAATTGCGTCTCTTCCACTCGTTGATCTTTAAAGGCATTAAAGATGTGGAAGAAAGTCTGCAATATGAGACCCGTCGAAACTTGCTGCCTGACTGCATCATTTTTGATGACTTTGTCGGATGTGAATGCGAAATCATTCTCGTATTTGGTAGACTCTACATGAAAGTCTATATGGAAGTTCGTGTGTTGAAAGACCCCGAACTGATTTCCTACAAAATACAGATCGTGGTTTTCTGACAAATGAAAGCGCCTTTAAAAACTACGGAAATAAGATTAAACCATACAAAAGTTTACTTGGCAAATTTGCAACGGCGCGCTCTCATCGATCAGGATTTTTTTGTGCATATTAGCATAAACTCGTTAAGAGTCGAAAAGCGGAAATCACGTAGGTAAAAGTTAAATTTTGGTCAGGAATCAAGAATATTTGAATGCGCTGGTTAAAAATGTTTAGAAAAATTGGACGAAATTAAGAGCTATGATTCTCGAAACGAATTACGTTCAAACGAGAGAGAATCGCTGGTACTCTTTCCGTCGAATGCAATGAATCAGGAATATATTCGACGCTGATTCGTACTACTGGTTCAGGATTTTGTTATGTGCGGTCGCTTGACTCCGCAACGTCGTCGCCTGCTGGTCGCTCACTGAGTTTGAGTGCGACGATGGCGTCTTTCGAGGTTTCGACAACTTTTTTCTCGATTGCCATGTCACACAAGAGTGTTGCTTGCATAGCGTTATACATACCAGTTCTAGCATAGCGTGATGCCTTGGTTAGGTTGCGGATACTGTGGGCCAATGACAAAATGTCTGCAAATACAAAAAATAACATAAATTCCCAGTGATACAAAGATCTTTTTTTAATTTATGTTCAAAAAGAGTTGTCTATTCTAGTTTTGATCCTTGATACTACACTGGAAGTCTCATATAAGTCAGTTCGCAATATGTTATTCCGAGAATTTCGTTCGAGGATCAGGGGAGCAAGACGTGCAGAGAGCTTGACTC
>JAUMHM010000016.1:9533798-9547121 GCA_032362435.1 Melikaiella ostensackeni
TAGCAGATTAGTCAGTGATCGAGACATGTTCTTGTAAATAATGAAAGGAAATGAAAAAGATGCCACTAACTTGAAAGATGTTGTCTTTTTACGTAAAAACCAATGGTGTAAAGGACAAGGACCTGCATTTGTACGTTTTGTTCGTTTACTCATCACCATTCCTGGTTCATTCTGCTCAAATGAAAGAAGCTTTTCAGTTATGCGCCGACTGAAAAACTATTTACGTTCAGCAATGCTCCAGGATCGCTTCAACCATTTAAAAATTCTTAATATATACTCAAATTTAGTCGACGAGCTTGATTTAGAATCATTAATGGACAGCTTCATCTCTCGAAACACGAAACGTACAGCTCTTTTTGCTTTGCAGCATTGATTCTTTTAATGGCGTTTTTTTTAATGTGACTAATGATTATTAATAAAGGCATTTATTAAGAATATTTACATACGCTTTTTTCGAACATCTACCTTTCTGACCCCCTCCCCCCAACCCCGAAAGTAACTTACTGTCTTCTCGGGCGAAATTTGTTCCGCCAGCCCTGAAAACTATCGATAAAAAACCAAAAATAGCGACAGAACGCGAGTGGTCGGTCTTTTGATTTTTATGCGACTTTTCGGGTTTAATCCGCTCGCCTATCTGTACGTCTGGGATAAAGAGGAATATATAAAAATGGAAAATCAGTTTGCTCTGAAGATTACTGGGTTGTATCAGTTCACAATAAAAACGACTCAGAGGTAAATAAGTATAAATAAATAGTTTTTGTCAACTATCTTCCTTGTAAAATGACTATTTCGGGAGAAACGCCAATAAGCAGGACAAAAAGTGTGTAATGAAGAGTGCTCGCGGTCTGATAGATGTTTGAAACGAGAGATTTCTGGACACTCATAGGCCCAGGTGGAAGTTTTTCTTAGTGGATATGATTGGGGTAAATGTTGCGTATGGATCTTCCTACTGGCTTATTAGTCAGTTTGTGTGTTTGTGTGTGAATCGTGATGCATGATGAGTTTGTGAAACTTTCCACCTGGGGTGATTGCTAGAGAGAATGATCAGCAGCCCGGGTTGGAGTGGTGATATTGAACAAGTATGTTGCTTGAATAACCACCACGCGACTCCCAGCTTGATCTCAACTCTATCTCTTCTCCTATGCATCCTTTTCTTTACCCCTATCTCAGAAATTCCTGAACCTTTACTCCCCAGTAGTATAACGAAAACGAGGCTAGAACCGAGCTAATTTAAACTTATCCCAAAAAGGTTTTGGCTTAATGGTATAATATTAATATAAAATATATGTGGGCGTCCGCATGAAAACGGCCTTTAGGGTCGGTATGGAGTTACGTGTAGGGTTATATAACCAGATAAATTCCCCGCACTTTAAGCCCAAAACGAAGACTTTAGGTTGAGAAACAAGTCACCACTTGCGGTTGCTTTCGGGACATGTGTATAGTACCAATAGATTCGGTATAGCTCCGAGTATCATCCACCACTCAAGCCCAAAAATAATAATTTTTACCCTGACCTAGAAATATGCGAATATCTCCTAAACTAGAGTCGGCCATAAGTGCCCTTTTAATGCGGATGCCCACATTGTATTAACTTACAGCTGAGAGGTTTCAATTCTGAGTTTGCTACATAAACTTTTGCGGCTGGGAGACCTATATATTATACAAACGCAATTTGAAGAAACAAATTTTTTTTTAGTGATGGCAATATGTATAATAAATTGAGGTAATTCTATTGTAGTCGATGTCATTATGTATAGAGTGACTTTCAAAATTTGACCAAATCCATAATCATTAGGAATCAAAAGAATGATCTTAAAATACAAACTTTATTGATTACAAAATTTACTTTCTAAACTTTATGTATAGTTGACTGCATCTCAATTTCATAATTATTATGTTTATTATTTTTGCTAAACTTCAAAGTCGCATATCTTGCTTTTGCAACAAGTTTATATTTCCGAAACTACATAAAATAGTGCAAGAAAAAGAAAGGGAGAGCTTTTCAAAAGTAGAAACTTGTAATAAAAATAAAGTCTTGCTAGGAAAAAGCAATTACCTCTGTCGTCGTGAATCGGCATGCAGGGCATGTTTTCCTTTTGACGTTTTGCAGCATTGGCAATTTCTTGTTTACGGCACTCTTGAACCATTTTGATTGTTTCCAACCAGTGCTCCATAGCCTTGTGAATTCGTTGATTCATCGAGGCTCCCCGAAGGCGTTCCATCTATCAAAAATATTTAAAATTAGTATTTCGGATTGTTTGAAATACTTTTATTTATACTCGTAACAACATTTTGATGCATAATAATTTTCTGATTGGCTACTTTTTAAGGAAAATAAACTCCAAGAAAAAAAGGTCGGCACAACTACAACAGACAAAGCTGAGCAATTTTTTCAGGGGTTGAAATTGTCTCTATTAAAATTTTCAATCTTAAATTATTCCACTTTTTACGTTTTCAATGAAATTATTCAACTATTAACAATCAAGTTTTCGATTTCAAATAAATCTTCGGAATTTTCAATGGTTCAATTTCGAAATTAAGAAAATGTAATTTTTTCCAATATTGAAGGCTTCAGACTTAAAATTGCTCTGAACTATTCAAACTCATATTAAAGTTTCCAATTTGAAGCTGTGTACAATTGTTTATAACTGAAATGACTAAATGTAAAAGGATTTGAATTGCGAAAATTGCAACTGTTGAGGCTTTCAATTTGAAATAGATTTGTCAAATATAGAAGAAGTTAAAACGTTATAGAATTAAAATTACCCCATTTATCAAAATTGGGTTTAAAATTATTCATTTTTGAACGTTATGAATTGAAAATTCTTCAACTATTAAGGCTTTGATTTCTAAATATTACACAATTTCAAGTTTAAATTTGGAACAAAACAATTTTGTATACTTGAATCTAAAACTATTGAATTTTACATTCTTCCAAAAGTGAAAAAGTGACTCATTGGTAGACTTGAACTAAACATTTAAAATTGTTAATTTTCAAATTATAAATATTCTGAATTAAACAATTAAAAATTTTAACTCGAACTACTGAAACTAAAAATTTAAACAACATTCCCAATCAGAAAACAAATTCATTTTCATTTCCCGGTTTCCCAATCCAATGACCACTCTGAATATTAAGCGTTTTTTTGTTAGAAAAGTGATTTGAAAGACATGCGGTATGCACCAATGAAATTGTAATGAGCCAAAAATTCAGTGGTGCTTCTCGTTAATTCATCTTGAATTCGCTTGGAACAGACTTTTTCATTCACCTGGAAAAGAGTTTTCAATTCAGTTTTGAATTCATCCAGAATATATTTTTGAACTCACCTCGAGTTTAGTTTTAAATTAACCTTGAATGTTTTTTTTTTTACTTTACACTGAAATCAGTTTTGAATTTAGTTACCTTTTCTTGAATTCACTAAATTCAGGTGTACATGGATTGAAATGGCAATTGGTAGTTGGGTGGCTGTAATATTTAACAAATAATGGACATGCTACAATTGTAAAAACAAAACTTACTTTAGCAATAAGCGTAATGACCCTTGCGTGCTCTCGCATGTGATCCACAATGAGACGATCAACACGGGATGGACTTCCTTGCAAACGCGGAGTTGGTATATTGTTCGCACTCGTCACCTTCTTTCCGGGAAAGTGTGCAGCAAGGCCAGCCTCACACTTTTTCCGTTCCTTCTCCAGCTGTTTGAATTGCTCATACGTCTGCTCTAGTCTCAAGTGTAAGATTTTCGAGGATCCAGTTCGCTTGACGGTTCCACTTCCACTTCGCAAACCCAATCCTCCATCAAACAAAACGGACATTGGATGGTGAGGAGGGACGGGTATTGGAACTGGCATAGGCATCACTGACGGAAATATTGGCGTCCCTGAGGCTCCTTGCATCAATCCTTTGAATAAAACCTCAGTAGAAGGTACGGCTGACATTCCCTTGGCTCGTTGTTGTCGCTGCTTGGCTATGCGGTTCAAGATGTTGTTGTCAACCGTATTGTTTGCCATTTGTTGGGCAAGATGGTTGTTTGAAGGAAACGGTATCCCGTTGGGGAGCTTATTGTATGCTGCACAAGGAGTGTTTGTGCGCTTCAGGCCATTGGGATAGGTCATACCATTTGCGCTTTGAGCAACAGTTTTTAAAGTATTTCCGTTGTTGGTATTGTATCGTGGATAACCGTTGACTGGTTGGTAGTTGTACTTGTTTGATGGTTGTTCCACCGTTGTGTTGCGCGAACTGAGATTCCTGGGAAAACCAATTGGAGAGTAGACTGTTTCTTCTCTAGATTTAGTTTTTGAACTGAGCATTTTCAGCAGATTATTTTCGATCCGCTGATCCTGATTGCTCAAGACGGTATCATAGTTTACATCGTTGGTTGCAGGCATGGCGTACTCATTAAGAACCGGGTAGCTGTTAATGAAACGCTTGTAGTTTTGCTCAGCTGCTCTCTCCTGCTTTAAGACTTGAGACTGGTGGTGCAAAAAGAGCTGATGTTCATTGCTCGGTGTCATGTTGCTGACGTTCATATTTGGCGCCTCGTGGAGGTCTTTGAAGTCTTCGTAATTATTTCGTGGAAAATTATTAGGAAAACAGTTCTGCAAAGCTGAATCGGCGGGGGAAAAGTGTTGTAAAGGCGAATTTGATAGAAAACCTGAATCAGCGCTGAGGTCAGTCATCGCGGAACCTGGTCTGTAGGAATGACCATTGGTAGTCATGTTATAAGCTTCGTGGATGTTGTGCATGAGGTTATTGTGCACGTTCTGAGGAATATTGTGGCCAACGTTGCAATGCAGCTGCATGTCGTTTAGAGTGACATTGTCTGGCGAGTCTAGCGTTAAGTTACGAGCCACGTTGAAGTTGTAGTCTGTGTTTGGACAAGATTGCATTTGTTGTTGGTAGTTGCCGAACAAATCCTTGGGGCATTCCGAAGCTTGGAATGATTCGGTCCAGTTGGCGGGTCGTGAACCATAATCCATTCCACTAGTCGTTGTCAACAGTCCATTGGACGGAGGGGCGTAACTTCTACTTGTGCATGGAGACTGTTGGCTAGAAATTAGATTGTGATGATGCATGTCAGAATGGTGTGGATTATTTGTGAAACCATTAGTAAAAACGTTTCCTTTTTCAAGTCCCGTACACACATTTAGACTTAGAGAGTTCAGTCCACCGCAAATGTTGCCGTATTCGCGGTCATTTTCGATTATGCTTGAAATATCACTTGAGATTCTCCTAGACGGAAAGTGCTGAGTCTGTCTACAGAAATCGTTGTTGGTGCAAGGATTTGCACCAGATTTGATTTTATTGATTTGCGACAACTGGGACATCTGAGCTTCAGGATGATACCGCAGAGAAGAATTTCCATTGTAGCGATTCGCGTAGACATCGTCGCCCACAATGACATCTTCGTCCAAAATTTTAGCGACTAAATCGTTTACCATTGAGTTACTCAAGTCTTGACTTTCTTCGTCATCAACGTTCCCCTGAAACATAAAGTACTAATTACTTTTAAATCATTGAAAAATAGGTTTAAAAAATTGTGGATACGATCCTAAAATGTATACTTTAGTATTTTTTCATTTTAAAAGCACTTTCAATTATTAGCGAACCGAAACAAAAGTCAAATCAGGGTGGCCGTTTTAATCGAGGATTGACTTGATAAACAGCAATTATTAACAATGGCTTGTCCTATTCCCTTGCTCGTTTCATCAACAATTTTTTAACTAAAATAAATGTTGATACATTTGATTATTAAATTAAAGAATGTGATAACGATAGTTTAAAGATTTTTATACATTTGATCGGATCAATTTCAAATCAGGCTGTACCCTTTCGAAATCCTCCATAATATTTAAAAAAAGTTCAAAATCAACAAAGGGGCGGCGATTGATTTTTAAAAAGTCTTGATTTCACAAAAGACCTACACTTGTATTTTTCGCCAACGTTTTGTTAAATGTTTTGCAAGTAAAAAATCCTGCGAGTTTTATGCCCTACACCGTTTCATTCTACACAGCAAAACTCCACATGCAATAATGCAATGTATAAGGTAGTGTATTGTTTTTTTCAATTGTAATGCATTATTACGTGTTACAATTTCTGTTGTGTAGAATTAAATGGTGTGGAGTTTTTAAAATTGAAATGAATAATAATCATTTAATTCACTTGTATCGAGTATTGGCGCGCAGAGTTTTATTGTTTAGAGTTTATGCAAATTCGTAAAATTTAAATTATTATTTTGTGTAGATTTTAAAAGTTTAGGACTTAACCGTGTTGTTTAAATTTATAATATTCAATTTGTTCAATTTGTTTTTTAATTTTGTTTGTTATTAAATTTTTTTAATTTAATTTGTTAAATGAATATAATTGTGTACAGTCGCCGCGTGTAGAATTAGCCATGCAGAGTTTTCAGATGTGGAGTTTAATTTTGTAGAAACGCTACAACCTCATTCAATTTCTGTATGTGCAGTTCCATCACAAAAATTTCTCATTTGTTACTTAATTTAAACTGGAAAAAATGGTAATCATTTAAAAAATGTAATACTCAACAGTTTGTCACCGCATCTTTCAGTTGTCATGGTAAAACAAATACAACCACAAAGCATGATTATAATCAACTATAAATAAAACAAATACAACCAAATAGAATCTCTATGTGTTGTTTTTGAAATGTATAATTTTTCAACCTTTGCAGCATAGCTATCAATTTCTGTTTATACATATTTATTATTCATTGAAATTTGTCGAGATTCGAAATTATAGAATAAAGTTGCAGATATTATAAAACCTCGAACACTCTTAACTCAAAATTTACTAATTTATGGTTCTTGTCAAAAAGTTGAGAATTTTGGATCACGGTTAAAAAAAAGTCATAGCCAGCTGAAGTATTATTTTTTTTTTTTGATAATTCAAACCCGAAATACCTTCTAATTTTAATTAAAAACATTAATTTTATGTATCTGAACTTCAATCTGAAATTATTCAATTTAAAATTTATTAATAATCGTCAAGGCTTTCAAAAACAAAACCGTATACAATTTGCAAAGTTTCATACTAAAATTGTTAAATTTCAAGCACTTTCAATTGTAAATTATTCAATTATTACAAACATTTCAAACTTGAAATTGTCCAATTGGAATGATTTATTTTGATTATGCTTTCAATACTTTTAATCTAAAATTTTTCCTCTTATGGTCGTTATCAATTTAAATAAATAGTGCACGATCTTTATTTTTTAATGATTTTGAATTGTTTAAATTTGAAATATTTGATAAAATGTTTTTAATTTTAAGGTTTTTAAATTAAATTATTCAATTTTAAACCCTACATTTCAAATTATTCTTACTTGTAGAAAATAAATGCAGGGTGGTGACTTTTACTCTGAAAAAATTCCCGGTATTTTCCCGATTTTCAAACATTATTTCCAGGCCTAGTAAATTTTCAAATTCAAGCCCTCTAAACTCAAATAAGAATCTGATCCAAATTTACGAATCGAATGCGGAATAACGGTAAGTTTTAACGGTGTAAAATTCAAAATTGGAACAATTTCAAACTCAAACGTTTAAATTGCACAATATCGAAGCTTTCAAAATTAGAAAATCTTCAAGTAAAAAACATTTAAAATTGTACAATTGGAAAGCAGAAGCATACTGAAGAATTTCAATTCTGACGGCTTCAACACAAAAATTAATCAAATTGAAAATTTCAAACGGAGTTTATTCATACAATTAAAACATTCGACAGATTGAAAATTAATAAATGAAAATTGTTTAACTATTAAAACTTTCAGTTTGCAATTGTAGAAGATTGAGTGATTCAAATTGTCTTGGTTATACATTTTCTTAATGTTTAATCTATTTATTCAATTTCGTACGTTTCTAATTTAATTTTTGAACTAATAAGGCTATCAATTTGAAAGTGTACAATTCTGAACAATGAAAATTTTAAACCATCCAGTTTTCAACTCGGTTTTTAATGCTTCATATGAATATTGTACAACTTGAAGCGCTTTTTTATTGAAATGATGAATTTGAATGCATTCTATTAAAAATTCTTCCTTTTAATTTGAAACAAAATTTTTTTATTTTGAAAGATGTGATTTAATATTATTCAATTGAACACACTGATATTTTAAATTTCCTAACTTGTAAAGTATCAAATTGAAATTGTAACATTTAATAAAAGGCTTTTATTTCGAATTATGCAACCTTAAACGCTTCAAATTTAAAGCCAAATAATTAAAAATGTTTCAATCTAAAATTATTTAACACTTTCAATTTGATAATATCTAATCTATCAAGTATCGACCTAAAATTATTCAATTTTGAACGTTGTGAATGAAAAATTCTTCAACTACTGAGGCCTTGATTTCCAAATTGTATCCACAATTTTGAAATGTAACTTGTTCTAATAGTGAGAAAGACTCGCTGGTAGACTTGAAGAAAAAGCTTTTAATTATACATTTCCAGTCTAGTGGCCACCCTGAAATGTGGGAAGTGTGGGTGGAAAAAATGGGCAAATCAAGAGAAAAAGTGAAAAAATTTCCTCAAGTCATCAAAAGTGGAAAAAGTGTCTCACTGGCAAACATGTACATTAAGAGCCTCATTAAAAGTGAAAGTAGACCTTTTCGCAGTAGAAACTTTAAACCTGGAGCAAATCTCGTTGATACAGAAACATCCAAAAACTTTTGAAAAAAAAAAACAAACTTACTTTAATACTGGAATTGTCGACGAAAAGGTCGCAGCTCCAGGGATTGTAATCAGAGCGGCGATTACCCGTCGTGCAGTTGGTGGCTGGTGACTCAAACATGCTGATGCCGTGTTCAATCTGTTGAAGTAAAAGCATCTCACAAAATCATTTCAAAACAAAAAATGTGAAAAAAGCTCAATGGATTGAATTATCGAGTGTGGGAATATAATTTGGACACACACACGCACACACTATTCCATCCATAATGGTGGGAGGGATGACGAGAGATTTGGAATTGTAAGGACGACAAAAAGGGGGTCAAGCCGATGTGTGGCCTCTGCGAGAAGTCACAATAACGTGAACCTTCGACTCCGATCCCGCAGATCCGAGATCCTTATTTGACAGCTGATTGGAAATGATGGCCAAACGTCGCAATTACACAGTAGCATGCGAACATACTTGGAATCAGAGTCGTTGGATTCGTAGTGGCACTTTTTCCGGTGAGAGGCTCGACAAACTCATTAAATAGTACCTTGCCAACGGCGAGAGCATTGTTGCCGATGATCGCGGCTAAATTTTGCACCTCGGAAAGAGCCATTTGTTAGGGATCACATACACCGCCTGCCATTACCGTTCCGTTCAGTCTCGTTTCACTTGCGAGTGCGGCTCGTGCACCTTGCGCCAGTCCTCCCACTAGTCCCACTACACAGTGTACACCTGCACATACCCACTCCGTGCGCACACTCCATAACCAGTAGGCCGATATGACGCCCGCAATCGCAGCACAATCAAACCTTTGTTTTAGAAAAGATGGGTACGTGACAGACAATAAGACCATACAAATGACCGCACGTTCAACTTCCCAAGACGCCTATTATCACTTTTATTTTTTTTAGACGAAGTGAAAATGGCCTCTTGGCAATCGCGGAAGTGTATGCACGGGCCTGGTTTCAGAGAGCAGTGTAGTGTGGCAGCAAACTTTGCTTGATTTTGCGACTTTAATCAGCAAGTTGCAACCCACTACTCGTATGCACTCGTATGGTAAGATGCCGCAAGTTATACGTATGAACACACCATACGCAAGTGCACGTAAACGCAACAACTACGAATGTCAAAACAAGGTGACCACTAAAATCTCGGAAAAAACTGCCGGGCATTTCCCGGTTTGAAACATTTTTCCTAGTCGTTCAAATTAAAACGTTTTAAATAAAACTTCAAATTAAAGAAATAGTCCGAAGTATACGAAAAATTGAAATTAAACATTAAAGAATCAAAACTGAACAATATTAAATGTCAGGGTGGCCAATGGCCATTAAAATCTAAGAAAAAAATCTTCCCGGCTCCGCTCAAGGGAACGTACAAATTTTTGAAATTTTATAACCCCTCCCCCCCATTGTACGAATTCGTAAGATTTTTGTGACACCCCTCGCCTTTCTTACATAAGATTTTATATTTTTACTCAAGATGTTGACAATATACATATTAATTATTTTCACTGTAAACGAGATATCAAAAGATTTGAAAAATTTCCAGTGATTTGAAAGGATTTGAACAGATTTCAAGTGATTTTAAGGTATTTCAAAGGAATACACAGTATTTCAAAGAATTGCAACATTTTCATGGAATTTAATGAGATTTTCAAACCTTTTAAGGGATTTCATGAGATTTCAAGGGATTTCAATGGATTTCAAAATTATATTACAAAAGTTTTAGGGTATCTCAAACGATTCCAAAGGATTAGGAGAGATTTCATATGTATAGTAAAAATGATTTAAAAATATTTCAAGAACTTAAAGAAATTACCTAGTACAATTTCAGAGAGAATCTCAATTTTTCAAGAGATTTTACATGATTTTAAGGGACTTGAGCAGTTTAATCAGATTTCAAAAGACTTTATGGGATTTCAAGAGATACCAGAGGATTTCTACGAATTTTGAGGGATTTTAAGGAATTTAGAACGATTTTCGCGGATTATGAAAGATTATTTAAGGGATTTCAAGCGATTTCGTTGATTTCACTGAATCTCAAAGCATTTAAAGAAATTTCAAAATATTCTCAAGTATATCCACGGATTTTAGAGGATTTCGTAAGATTTCAAAAGACGTAACGGAATTTTTAAGGATTTCCGAAAATTATATACAGGATTTTTAAGGATTTCAAGAGATTCGCAAAGATTCCCGAGGATTTAAAAGATTTCAATGAATTTAAAAGGGATTTGAACGATTTGAAGTGATTTTAAGGATTTAAAAATATTTCGCGGAATCTCAGAGAATTTTAAGGAATTTCCACAGTTTTTTAAAAAGGATTTCAAGGTATTTCCAGGGAGCTCGATCGTTTTAACGGGATTTCAAGAGATTATATACAATATCCATTGAAATCAAAGGATTTCAAGTAATTTTCACATGATTTAAAAAATTTTAGGGTATCAACAACATTTTTAAAAGAATTCACGGGATTTTAAAAAAGGATTGCAAAGATTTTCAGGGATTCCATGAGATTTCATGAAATGTGTACAGCAAATGAGGATATAATGTATATAACAGTATAAAAAGTAATTTCAACAGCCAAAGCAGGTTTCAACTAGCATATTAAAAAAAAAATGATTAGAAAGAAGAAACTTGTGTAGAAAATGCTTAGACTCCAGCACCCGTTAAATTTAAGCAGTTGTTATTCAAACCTTAGAATGACTTTTTGCTCCACCAATTTGTTGAAATAAAATAATTTTTAGTCAAACTTAACAAATTGTTAGTAGCGAAACCGCATTATGGAGGAAACATGAATTAGAATCGATCAAATAATTTCACTAAACAAATAATTAGTCATAAAACATAATCTAAGAATAAAATTTAACTAAAAAAACTAAAGATAAGTCACTTTTGACTATTAATTATTTTACTTAATTATTACTTTAATTAGTCTTTTTCCAAGTTGCAAAATCAACTGCAATTTCACAATTGCGGAAACTGTACATTTTGACATAAGATCTTTAAAGGTGAGAAAACAGATTTTTTCCGAATTAGCGATAAAAACGGTTACTAGTTTACTTTAGTAAACATTTCTAATTAGTAGAAATTTTTACTTTAATAAATTCTAGTGACCGACTTTTTACTATACATTCAGAATAAGTGAGCCAATATTATCTTAATTTGCTTCAAGAAATTATTTTTAATTTAAAAATTATAATTTGGATTAGGCACCGAATTAAAAAGCTCTTTTTTTGGATTTTCAAAAAATAACTATTTCCTTTCAGAAAATGTATAAAATTACCTACGACTTTCATTATCTTGAGCTCTCAATTTTTCTCTACTATTTTTACTTGGTGGGCTGAAAATAATAAATAAAAAATAATTGAAGGTTGCCTTTGTGTAAGTAAATCAAGTGTGACAGTTTTACATGGACTACCGAAAATTCAAAAGTGAGCAATTTTGAATTTCAAGATAGCCAATCAAAACTGGGAAGAAATTCCAGGTCATTTCTTGGTTTTCGCGCTCAATATTTTTTTTTTTTTTACAAATTAAAATCAGTTTTCAACCTGAAAAATTGTCTATTTCAAGTATTCAATACTAAACAAATTAAAAAGTTGATTCAAAACATTTAAAATTAAAATTGTTAGAATCTTTTTTTAAATTTCAAGTTAAAACTATAAATTGTGAGCTTTCTAATCTAAATATACAAGTATCTGCAAGTTTAATTCTGAATAAAATATGTACAAATTAAATACTATTTCAAAATAAAACATTCTGATTTAAAAATTATACATTTTCAAAGCAGAAGCCTTCAAAATGAAATGAATTAGAATTTTATAAGCCTGAAAAATTAAAAAAACTCTAAACAAGTAACATATTCACTTGAAATGTTCTTTTCTTTCAAACTGAAAGTCATTAAAATTGAACAATTATCATTTTGAAGCTTTTAAACTTGAAAAAAATTTAATACTTGGCATAAAAAAAACACCATTTTTTATTTGAAGCTTAGAATTGTACCAGATTGCACAATATTAAATTAGAAGTCTTTAATATTGTAGATTTTAATTATTTAAAATTAGAAACAAGTCAAATGAAAAATGTTATTTTTTCATCTCCAAAATGGTACGTTTTGGCTTTTCAAAAAGCAAACATTTTCTTTCGTAAGATGCATTGAATTAGTTGCAATTTTTATAATCTTGAGCTCTTAATAGTCCAAAGTACTATTTTCGCTTTGTAGTCTAAAAAAATGTCGTCTTTTGAAATTTGGAAAATTCTAATTGTTGAAGCAAGTGAAATATCACCACATTCATCATTTCCCACAAAGCACTTACAACTAAAGTATAAATACAATTAATATAAAAAATAATAAATAATATATAATATCTATGTAAATATAATTAATTAATTAATAAATAATAAAAATAAAATGAATAAATACAATTTTTAAAAAATGGACAGGGGGGTCCGGCCAAAAGTCCACGTGGACATGCGTTTGGCTACATCTGCGAACCTCCTTTCAGAAAAACATGAAAAATTACAAATATATTCCTTTGGAGTCGAACCGAAGGGCCTATGACAAAGTCACCGAACGCGACCTCAGGTTGCGGATGGAGGGTCCCTGTGCCGAGGGTTTCTGCTGAATACGGTTACAAAAGTTAATAAGCAGTCGCG
>JAUMHM010000016.1:9559574-9574194 GCA_032362435.1 Melikaiella ostensackeni
TCTTTGAGAACCCACTCATTACTAACTTTGTCCATTAGCGTTTTACCGCACATATTCCGCAGGAACTGCATGCCAACCGCGTTCAATTTGCTCTTATCATTTTCTTGTAACGTCCAGGTCTCGCTACCATACAGCACTGCGGGTGCAAGCACAGAGTTATATATTGGAATTTTAGCTTTACTCGTTCCATTTTTACTTCCAGTAATAGCTTGTTCACTGCCGATAATCTTTCTACCCTCGTTTATACGTCTGGATATCTCTGCATCTATCTTTCCGTGAGCAGTAAATAAACTTCCAAGATACACGAACTCATCAACTTGTTCTATCCTCTCTTCATTTAAGGCAATGTTGCACGAGGGATGTCCAGAAAGTAAGAGTACTCGATTTTTATAATTTAAAAAAATGTATTTTTTTTAGAAAATTAGAGGGTTTTGTTTGTATACATGTCAACTATTTTTCCACGTATTCGCCCTCCCGGTCTATGCTAGTAGTGAGCCGTGGCACAAGTTTTTTGATGCCCTCTTGATTTTCCTCTTGGTAGTCTGGAGGTGCCACGTCAGGGAGTAAGCGGGATGGTTCAAAAAATCCCAACCGAATGAATCCAAAAGTGCCTTGGTAGCCAAGGCTGTTTGCGAACGAGCGTTGTCATGCAACAAGCACACTCCCTTCGTCAACATTCCCCTCCGCTTGTTTTGAATCGCCCTGTTGACCTTTTTAGGGTCTCACAGTATCTTTCTGCGTTGTTGGTCTCCCCCTGAAGCAGAAATTCGATCAAAATATTCCCTTTTCGGTTCCAAAACACAGGAGCCATGATTTTTTTTTGCTCGGAACTGAAGTTTTGAATTTTTCGGCGGATGGGGAACTGGTGTGACGCCACTGTGACGACTGTCTATATGTCTCAGGAGTGTAATGTGCCACTCAGGTTCCATCTCCTGTAACAATAGAGCTCAGAAAATCCTCACCTTCCATTTCAAACCATTCAAGGAACTCGCGAGCGCTAGCGACCCGATTCGCTCTGTGCTGCTCAATAGCTGCTGTCAATAGGCGGTCTTCACGAACAACTTCCTCAATTTTTTGCATCAACTCATCGGTCAAAGTGAAAGGTCTTCCACTCCTCTTATCGTCATGAACATTTGTTCTGCCTTCTTCAAATTCCCGACACCACTCAAAAATGTTCATTCGATTATTAACGCTTTCACCATAAATAGCTTGGATTCGTTGGAAAATTTCAGTAGGTGTTTTTCCTTCTGCGTGAAGGAACTGGATGACACTGCGCACTGAGCACTTGGCGGGATTTCTTATTGACATGTTTCACACAAACTGACACTACGCGGTTAGTTTTCGTACTACCGAGGTCCCCCTGTGCTCGTTGTGCTCAGGAGAACCCCCTCTACCACTCAGTTTTGCCAAACTTGGTGAAAAAATACCCACAGCCCAAAATGGCAACAGTACTCTTACTTTCTAGACAACCCTCGTATTACGAGATAATTTTTGTCATTTGATTAAAAAATAATAATACGTGCACTTTATTATTGAACTTACAGGTTATGGTTTTTCACTAAATACTTTAGTAAGAGCTTACTTATTTGTTCCAGTAGACTAAATTACTGAATTTATGAGTGAAAAAGTCTTAAATCATTGATTCGTCAGTGAAGTGTTCAATTACTATTTCAATCAGTGAAATTTCACTGATTCAAATTTAGAGAGTATCTTATTTTAAACAAAAATTACAAAAAAAAACATGAAATCCCACCAAAAACATCTGCGATGCAAAAAGTTTGCCAAGTACAACTACATTAATTTAATCCAATTGAAATTCAATTAAAGTTAAATATTTTCATGAAAATAAATTCTCAACACATTTTCAAAATTCGAAGTTTTTGGTTCCATCTATTTTCAACCACAGATTTTCAATGTTATACCATTCTCGAATTATAAAAGGAGTTTAAAAATGTATAGAATTGTATGATTCAAAATTAGAGCTATTATTCTACAAATATTATTTAAGTTCGTATTTATTTTGAGTACTATTATTTTTTAACTGAACAAAACTTCAAATTTTTAAAGCTGTTATTGAACAAAAAACGTTTTCCTATTCATTGTTTCTGCTTGTGGAGAAAACATTCTGTCTTGTAATATGCAACAACTTTCGGATGTTTCTAGAAAAGCAAGATAATAAAAAACTTATTAAAATATTGATGTTGAATAATAAAACCTGTAGAATTTTGAATTTCAAATAAACATACTCTCATGTGCCTTGGTGATTGATGACGCTGATTTTGTTGAAACTTAAGGTAGCAGAAAATCTACTGATTTTCTTTACAACGTATTTACTGTTTAAGCAGAGTATATCCTCCCAGAACCAATGTTGTAAAAAATAAATAATTCACAAAAATTAAGACAATTATACTCATTTTGCAACCTCCCATGACAATACATACATTTTAAGGATACAAATAAATCAGTTCTCCTGTAATAACTCACGAAATATGAGTTAGTTGTCATCGAACTTTAATGCAATTAAATTAAATTTGACTAAATTTGCAGTAACGATTTCTACTGTAAATTATTGGAATTCTACTGAATTCAGTATATTTTCACTACTCAGTTTTAAAGAGAAAGAAATAGTGGAAGTTCTTTCTTTATGTTCCTATAGAAAAAATAGGATCACTTCTGTTGCACTTCTTTTAAACCAGAATAATGTCAAGATCAACGTCAATGTTGACAAAAATTAAAAATATTCTTAAAAATCCTTTACAAATATATATTGGTGTTTGGGTAACTGGAGAAACTCGTATATAATTTTTGAAAATCTCACCTCAATCACAAGGTATTGGCTTCATGTGAAAATTGACTTTCGCGGATTTCATAAAAACTCGACGTTTTCGGATTTACTGACTGAGAAAAAATGAATTTTACTTCGGTGACTGTCTGTCTGTCGTCGTCATTGTTGTTGTCGTTGTCATTGTCAACATTGTCGTCGTCGTCGTTGTCTGTGAACACGATAACTTTCAAATGAATTATCTGACTGAATTGCGCTTTGGCACACTTTTTTAAGGCATAAAAAGAAAAGACGAGTTCGTTAACCAGCCATTTGGATCAACGGTTCAAAACAATCTCATTTGCTTCAGAGAATTTTTCGATAAGATGTATAATTTTCGTTTTAATCGTAGAAATGCCATTAAAGATAACAGTTTTAAATTTATAAAAAACGACACAAGTATAGAAGATACAATCAAATGTTATCGCGTACAGCTGAAGTATCAGACTGAGGTACAGAATTTAATATAGCATACATTTAATTTAATATATTCCAACATTATATAGAAAATTTCACGTTTATGACAGAAATTATTGGAGTGCGAAGCACGAGGCACCTGATGAGAATCTACTAGTTAAAACGAGCCGCGCGCGATGAGAATGTGCCCACGCAGCGGGCAAATTTTTTTTATTTTAAAATATCAGTGTATTGTCTGAATCCATTAGTAAGTGTATTTTAAGAAAAATTGTGTAGCCTCAAGTCTAATTTTCAGTTAACCAGTTTATCACAAGTATTGTTTTGAATAAAATATAATTTAAGGGAAAAATGTTGTGAATAATTCTTATTCAAATAATATTAAGCATTAGTTAAATTCATGCATAAGACCTAAATTACAATTTTAAAATAATTTAGCAAGTTTAAGGATTTTTGTCCATTTTCGTTTGCTTACAAGCACAGCTGAACCAACTTTCATTGTATGGTTAATGTAAATGAAATTCATTCACTGATTATTACTTTCTAGTACGAGTTCTAGTATCTATAACTACAAGTATCCATAGAAAATATCTAACATTTTGTAGAGAGTTTCGTTACTATTTTTAAACTGTAAAAATTTAAAAATTGCAAACTATAAAAGTTAATTTAGCCGAGGATACTAAATTTTTAGGGAATTAATAGGGAATGTGTATTATTCGATCACAGACAGTCACATCGCCGTTACATTAACGTCGCGCTCCTCGTACTCATAGAGAAACTCGTAGAGGTATATGTCGTATTATTTGTGAATCAGTATTTATTTCTTGTTCTCTAAAAGTGTTATTAGAAATATCTCTATTGTAATTGTCGCGTCATTCTGTATAATACTTATTTGCAACGTGGCGCCGTGTTTTATCGTCGTTTTTTATTTGGAAACCAATAATTTGATGAGCCTTTTTTTATCAACTACTGTCGATTCTGGTTGCGTGTATGATGAGATGCCGAATGGTACAGTGTTTAACAACTATTTTTCAAGTCTTCCAACACCTTTTAAAGGAAACTAGGGGTCACGCCGCCAGCGTGCGCCAACCCCTAAAATAGGTATATTATTGCTCATATATTTTTTTACCGGTTGCCATTAGAAAGACAGAAAAATAATTCTAATTGTTGAAAAAATTAGGAAGGGGTCTCTTCTAAAAGTTATTTTATTTTTCCTGGAAAGGGGAACCCCCGATGTATGGTTTATTATTTTGCACGTTTATTACCTTCTCTTTTATGATACGTGTTAATATTTTCTTCAACTTCTTCTCATACATTCTATTCGTGGATTACTGTTTCCATCCATTGATAAGAAACTATTTTATTGTAAAGAACATACATATTATTTTTATTTTACATTGATTCCTAGCTATTTTTCATTATAGGGGGAGATATTCAACAAAAAAATATTTTATTTCAGTCAATATCATGAATACAAAGATTAAATCGTTTCTCTTTTGAGAATTTTTCGTTTATAAATTTCTCGTAACTATTTAAAAACTCTATTTCTCTGCATTGTCTATACTGAAAGGAGAAGAGACTAATGTTTATAACAACGAAAAGTCAATGTAACAACGTGCATGCATGCCAGTCAGCATTATTTGACTTCACAGGCTCTTTAATACTTAAATATTTGGCTTTGCGAGCTTCAGTTCAGATTAGATAATTGATTGGCATTAACATTTTAATTGTATGTAGGAAAAGTAACATTAATTTCATGACTTTCAATAATAATAGAAAAAGTGATATTTTCGTACTTGAAATATGTAATTATAATTATGTATGTTCAGTCTACAAACCAACTTCGTCCGACTATATCCAAAATTTACTACTAAACTATATAGCCTTGCAAAAAGATGCATACTGCACTGCGTTTTATTGAAAATAAAACTTTCTCTCTAAAATGTAAATATTTTATTTTCAACGTAAATCATTTAACAAATTCCCGAACAAATTGAACAAATTGAAGTGAACATTGAAATTATACTTTTAAAACGCTAACTTATTTGTATATATGAGGCTCAAGAAGAAAAAACACTTAGTGAACATTTAAATCGACCACAACGCGTTGTGGAAGTCTAAATATATCTACTTTTTCATCTAAAATTGTTATTTTTAATAATTCTCCTATTTTATGCCATAATATTTATTACATGCATTCCTGCCGTTTTTGACCTTAGGCATGCGATGACTCCAATTTTTTAACTTCATACAGAGAAAATCATTACTTTTCTGTTAACTAAAGTGTGAGTTGATTTTTCTTACATGTCTTCACAGCGTAGAATAGATTTTTTACATCAATATAATACAAAAAATTTCTTCACTTCAAGTAAAGGTGTGCCATATACATACCTCTAGTGCAATAAAATTCATTCAAAATCCCAATTTTGTAAAACCTTATAATTACAAATTTTGAAGAAGTTGTTTCACCTAAAGCAAAGTAAATGTAATAGTTTCTTATTATATCCTAGCCCTAGTATAATTCTTATTATAATGAGAGAATTATAGAAGATCAGAGTTGAAAATTGAAAGAAAGGTGAGGGGTGAAAAGATTATTTTTTGAAATAAATAAGATTCCTATTGTAAAAATGTCAAAAATCTATTCTACACTGTGAAGACCTGTAAGAAAAATCAACTCACTCTTTAGTTAACAAAAAAATTATTTCAAATGAAAAAGTAGATATATTTCAAGTGTTTCCTTTTTGGTCGAACTGAGCATTTTTAGAGCGCACAATGTCATGAGAAAAATAAATTTGATAGCTCTAGTTAAAGGAAAGTATTACATTCATGCTGCGGCAATTTTAAAGTCTCCAAAACGCATGTATATGTGCCAAAATGCGTTATGAGGACTATGCATATGACAAAATGCGTTGTGGATACTTCATATAATTATGCCATAACGCGTTGTGGATACTTTCATATATGCCACAACGCGTTGTGGATAATTTCATATATGCCACAACGCGTTGTAGACCTGTAGCTCTTTCCGAAGGCTCAGAACAGGTTATGGTTCTTTTCGAACGCTCAGAACGCATATTGAGCGTTCGGAAAGGACTGTAACGCGTTTTGTCACCCAGTCAATATAGAGACATAAAAACAACTTGAGTTTACAAAAAGGCGGGACAAGGCCATACTTGGTAATCATCTTTATTTTGGAGCCCTAAAGAAAATCCTAAATATGCACCCCTAAGAAATGAGAGGAAACGCCACCATTTTGAAAAAATTTTTTTTGCAAATCGCAAAAAATTTATTGTTATCGTTATTTTATTATTATTATATCATTATATATGTATATTTAATATAATATATCATTAAATTATATTGTATATACATATACATATGCACACACGTACATACTACATACGAATGTATGTAATATATATGAATGATCAATATGTATGTAATTTGTACATATTACTCGTTTCCGCATCACCTTCAAAATTTCGCATTTTAAAGTGGCAAGCATAAGCCAGAGAAAATATTTTTTTAGAATCCCATTCTATTCAAGGCAACATTCAGGTCCAAGAAGGGTCTGCGCCCCTCTCTATATCTATTACAAATTCGTATGACATCGCAACGAATCGTTTGCATCAATCTGTGCAAACTACGTGCAGTACGTATATAAAAAAATTATGGTTCAAATGCAGTTCTTGTCTTTGACGGATATCCAAATGATGCAACTAGCAAGAACACGAAGAGTGCTAAAATATTACGACGATCAAACAGACATATTTGCGCGGACACGCATTTTGGAAAGTCGACGGTGGCAACTGTTACGCAAGAAAAAATTTCCATCCAATCAAACAAATAAAATCCGCTTGATATCGATGCTGAAGAAAAAGTTCGTGGATTCTAGTTTCATAGTGAAGCAAGCTACGGAAGATGCAGTCACATTAATCGTCAACACAGCTATCAGAGCGTCTTCATCATTTGACTCGGTTTTCATTATAGATTAAAACGTAAGTCTTCCAGTTCTCTTGACAGCGTTAGCAGAAAAGCATGCAAATTTTTTCATAAAAAAAAACCAAGCAAAGGTAAAACTATTGAGAAAATAAACTCTTCTAAAAGTTTCCAATTTGGCGAAGATGTAGCAAGCAAGATCGTTACTATCTCAGGACAAAATTTCTTACTAGCACACTACAGTGCTTCTGAAGAAAATGCTTGGCTGGACTCTCTTCGCTATCTAAATTTCAGACGATTAGTAACAAAAAATAAATATGATTGACCAAAATTGCCACCCACAAGAGATGCTGCACGGGAACACTCGTTGCGGATCTACCATTAAGTCCAAGCATAAAATGACAGTCAAAAAAATCCAGAAGAATGGGGATAGCAGAGAAATAAACTCGGACTTACTTTAGTCACAACAACAAAAAATCTTGCTCCGAAGGAACTATTGCAATTTATTGCATGCAAGTGCAAAACAGGATGTAGTTCAAAACGCGGCTGCATGAGAGATGAGAGTGTGATTTAGAAGAAAATCCTGCAGATTGTCAAGAACACATCTATCAACTTGTTTCACCCAGGTATTCAAAAAGTCTAAAAAGAGCACATCAAATAAAAAATTAGTTAAATAACATCTTTTCTGATTTTCTAAAAGAAGAAAGATTTGTATTAGGTCTACTTGGGATACGAAGTTTAAAAAAAACGTCATTTACGCTATCTCGAAAGTGATGTGGAAACGAGTAATGTAGACATTACATAAACATTGATCATCCATATATACATGCGTATAGGGGTCGTTTTTCATGGAAAGTGTCATTTTTCTGTCACCGTGACTTTATAGCTAATCCTATACTTAAAAGTCAAGTTATATTTCAAGAAAATTTACAGACGGACTCCCCGAAATAAACACAAAAGCTTACAGTAATTACAGAAATCCTCGTGAAAAGATGTAACATATAATAGTTGGATTGAATTCCAAAAATATACCTGTATAATATTTGTTTCCCGTTACAAATTGATTAATTTACATGCTTCATTGCTCACGGCTCTTCTGCGCAATGTTTGAAAATTCTGAGAAAAATCATGCCAGGTCAGTAAACTATAGGCTGCTCAAATTTCATGGATTTGAGATTGTGCTTTGATTTTAAAGTCAAGAAATGAAATATCAAAGTCGTGTCAACGTTTTTAAAGTTCATATCGACGTGTCCAAATGACAAGGTTCCATCTCGGAGAGACCTAATGAAAAGGTGCTAACTCGTGGAGACCAAGTGAAAAGGTGCTTAAAAATTGCGGGTGCTGATGTTCCTAATGCAATTTATAAGGGATGTTGAAGCTTCGAGATTTTGCCATGCGAGTTAGCACCTTTTCATTCGGTTTCTCCGAAATGGAACCTTGTAACCTGAACACGTCGAAATGTCTCCTCCAACATCTGTAGGTGTGGAATGTGCACACATCTACCCAGGTCAAAAATCCATCGATTTTTCATTAGATTCAGGCGTCGGATAGGCGCCTTATAAAGAAAAAGTATGTACTACTAAAATTGTCAAAACATCACACATTCAAATATCGAAAATTTCGAATTTGTCGATAAAATGTCCCCTCCGTCATCGTACTTTACTCCAAGACCTCTTGAAGCACACTTTTCAATGCTCACGGAAATTAAACAGTATGTTGGGCCGAAGAAGTTTACCATGCATAAAGTCAGTATTGCAGAGCGCGTAAAATTTATCATCAATTTAAGACTAAAATGTCCCCACTAACATTTCAGTGAAAATGTCCCCTACAACACTTGCAGCTGTGGAAATTTTTTTACAAAAATGGATGCTCAAATATTTTCATTCTGTTAGTTGCAAATACTTGTGAATTTGCAACCGTCGTTTTTCTTTGACCCTCTGTTATAATGCGTTGTTAAGGATGATGAGCGCCATCAGAAACGACGAGGAGTTGAACAAGCTTCTCTCTGGAGTTACCGTCACCCAGGGTGGTGTACTGCCTAGCATCCAGGCTGTTCTTCAGCCCAAGAAGACCAAGAAGAAGGCTTAATTTCTGAAACGCATATCCCACAACACAAAATTCTAAAGAACGCTGACGGAAATATTGGCTTCAGTAAGGTACTCCTTTTCTGAGCAATGTTTAGCTGATTGAAATCCATAGTTTTTGTATAAGATTTGAGAGAAATTAATGTCCGATTACGATTAATTGAAAAGAGATGCTATTTTTCAATTATTTAAACCATTTTAATAAACAAACTTCATAGTTTGACTATTTTTCAATAAGTGGCCTCAATTTTGTTGGGAAATCAATTAAAACTATTTTAATTGTTAATTGTTTCAACTTTTTTTTTCGAAGATTACTGGACAATGTCAATAATGACTGGCCAAAGTCTGAAGTGAAGTTAACCTACAGTCTATAAAATACAATGTCCGGCGTCAGTGTGCACTGTCGACAATCCCCGATTATGCAGCTTTCTCACTTTCACTTCCACTTTTCCGAAAGTCACGTCGGTTGTCTTTTTTTTGTACATTTTTATTGTCAGAATAATTAAAAAAATTAAATCATCCAACGTGAATTTCATAAAAGTGGAAGTGAAAATTAAAGTGAAAGCGTTAAGTAATCATTTTGGCAGTAAAGTTTTTCCAAAACACCATTTTGGGATCCCAATTCGTACAAACCAGTTTCATTTATATCAATTACAACTAATAATACATTTTGTTGAGCGCTTCTTCCTCTATCGACGTCGGGAATTCTTGAAGCGACGTTTGTTCTTCTTTTAACTGACAGAAAAATAGAATTTGCACGTTTCGTCATGTTTGCAGCCTGTTTTTCAAACCTTTCAATGCACCTTCTTGCTTAGTATGAGTGAGTTTCTTATTGCTGCATAAGTCGCATAGAACTTTGCTGCCTAATGCTTTATTTTTTTTATCTGGTCTACTGCAAACAACTTGAACGGTAAGTCCAACCTCATAACACGTATGAACCCCGGTTGTAACTTCATTACAGACTACGCACTTTTCTTCATCCAATTGATCGCCTTCGCGCAGTTGATATTTATCGTCGATTATTATTTGTGTCAAAATTTTTTTCTGATAGTAAAAAATTATTCAGGAATCACGTATGAAAATTTCATTTAAAAAACGTATTCTAGACAGTAAAAGCATGTAGGAGAAATCAACTCACACTTTAATTAATATGAAATGATAATTTTAGATGAAAAAATAGGTATATTTTAATTGCTTTTATTTTGGCCAAGCCGAGCATTTTAAGAGCGCACGATGTCATAAAAAAATATATTTGATAGCCCTAATTGAAGAAAAGTATTTCATTCGTGTTATGGTAAATTTTGTAGTTTTCAAAACGTATGTTACATGCCAAAACGCATTATTAGCACTTTGTATACATGACAAAATGCGTTGTATATACTTCATATATGCCATAACGCGTTGTGGCACTTCCCAAAAGCTCAGAACGCGTTTTGGCGCAGAATCGAAACAAATTTTTTTCAGTGTATACAATGTTCGAATAAAAGAGGTTTAACTTTGAGATTTGGCCTCAAACTTAGGAAATTTAAATTGCTTGGACTTTGTTTGATCCTGTTGCATCACGTACAATGTAGGAAACACATATGGGTGATTCTCATAAAATATGTATATTCGTGTAACCGCTAAATATTTTATTAATTAAAGACACTAATATAATGAATCTAGGTGTTTTCAATGCAGTATGTTGGCTTTTATTAGGGGCATTTGTAAAACATAAAAAAAAAATTTCTATATCTAAAAATTCGCGAAAGTGCGAAATGTAACCTCTCCTGGCTGTAACTACCTATGGGTCGGATGGTTCCACATGTAACTGAAGAAGCAATTATCAACTTTGATCATTCAAATTTAGCTTAAATTGATTTTGTATATAGTCTAATGTAATGATATTGAAGACACGTTTTTATATTTTTTATCTTAGCCTTCAGAGCATACTGAACTTTGTAATCACTTTTTGATTTGCGGATGAACCTTTGCAGTTCAGACTCTGCAGAAAAATTATCTTGCGAAAATATGTTTTTTGGCTTCATAGGAAATAAATGTGAAGATGTACTCCATAAATTACAACTTTTGCATCAATGCTAAAATGTGTAATAAGCAAAATATAAGACATTTTCCAAGAAAATTAGGCGCGTACCTTTTTTACTGTAATTTCCCTGGCACGTTGTATTTATAAGAAAACCAACATATTCTAAATAAGTTCTAAATTAATTTTTCTATTTACAAATATACTAAATCCTATTTCCGTATTTTAAAAAAATATTTTACATGTTATTCAACCAGGAACTTATTATTCCCAATTTCGAAGAACTGAAACTGAAAAAAAAAAAAAAACGAGCTCTAGATTCGCCGAACTTTTTCACCTCTAAATTCTCAGAACTGCTTTTACTAAGAAAGACTGAAAAAGATAATATGGTCGCCTGTAGGTAGGGAATTCATTGCTTATTATATTCGATTTTTGCACATTTTTGTACACAAAGGAATAAGAAAGCATATTGAAAATAAAAAGATCAAAATGCCGAATTTTTTAACGAATTAAAAAATAATAAATGAAAATATAATTTTGGAATTTTGCCCAATTAAAGTTTAGATAGATGAAAAAAAGTTATTAATAAAAAAGTCCTTTATAAAAGCTAAATGTTTTATTCAATATGAAATTAATTTGATTTTCTACAAAACGACAAGAGGTATTGAAAAAATTCTAATTATTCTAATCTGACAATGAGTAATGGACATTCAATTCCAAGAAGTTGCCACCGAACGCCGCGTTTCTTTCCTCCAAACAAACAAAACACAAATACGACATTTTACCGAAACAATAAACGATCAGAGGGTAATGAATCTGCGATTTAGTTTTATAACACGGATTGTTTTTACTTTGTCGACACCTAAATATGAAAATAACTTACCCTTTTTGCCTCCTGTCGTCTCCAGAGCGATCGGCGAGTCTGAAGATTTTCCGTAGACTTCTCAAATTAAAAGCGGTCAAGTGAAAGGATCTGACACTATACAACATGAAAACGATTTTTGCACTGCAAATTCAATGCACTTTTCAGTGTCATTCGTTGTTACAATCCACTATCACCCGGCACTTTCATGAACGTTTTTTTAAAATCATAAACACTACTACAAGCTAAACGACCCGCGTCTCATCGCGTCCGTCATCTGTTGTTACTCTGTTGTCGTGTGACAACAAACTGATCAAGTTCCCGAACTCTCACGATTGCTCACGAGTGATGCCGAAAGTAAACGATATGCGTAACTGTTGCCAACTCTACCGACATTATTAATGATGTAAGTTTGATGAGTACAATCAAATTTTCGATTGGTTAACCTGGGCCGGTTGAGAAATTTGAAATTCAAATCCGATATCAAGAACATTGGATTATCGATAAATGGATTTGTTAAATAATATGTATAATCAAGAGTACATAGAGAAACATTGAAATTTGTCCTGAAGAGAGGACACATAAATAAATTTCAACTACCAGAAATAACTGTAGGAAATTTCACATTCTTTTTCACGCATTCGATTCAATATAACATTAATTTTTTGTAAAACTCTGTAATTAGGTATTTCAGATTGGGTTAGTGAAATCCAAAATGTCTGTGTGCCGAGGGCCAAGCAGTTATAACAAATGCATTGGACACAACTTGATTCTTTTCACGAAGTGTCTCGGCGTCCTGAAATTCGGGGCGACTGGCCTATTTTCACCATTTGGCTAGTCGTCGTCCCCAAAATCATGTATTGTAAAAATTTTACTCCTTTTGGGTTTGTCGAAGATTAGCAAAACTGCTAGTCGTCCCTAAATACACTAGAGCTCCAATATAAGCGAATCCAATTTAAGAATTCTTAGAACTGCTGGCCCACGCAGTTTCTCAGCGGTCGGGGCGAGAGACGGTGTTCAACCAAGCGTGAAACACCAGCAGCGTATAGACTATAGACAAAGGCGCAGTGCGCGGGAACTGACGTTCGTACTCACGTTCGGAAATTGCGTAATATTAGGAAATGGTTCACACGTCCCTGACTGTTTACGTTTCGAAGGTACTGCCTTAGTGTCAAGGCCAGTGCGAAGCAACCCCCGACACTGGGCTTATATTGGAGCTCTAGTGTAAAACTAAATTGAAAAAAAAACTAATCAAACTTAAAGTTAGGTTATGCTTTATAAAGTATAGTCCTTTAAGCTTTAACTTTAACCTTTCAAACGAAGTGTTTGATCATCCTGAAATTCGGGACGACTAGCAAACCTTGCGCTTTTGGCTAGTCGTCCCGAATTTCGAGATAACTAGCATTTTTCACAGATTCTTTGAGTTCAGCTGCATATTATTGGAGGAAAAAATAAAATATATATGAAACAAGAATTACTTTTATCCGAATCACTACCGGCTTTTCTTTATACTGTAATTCGCCATGGTCCAGTGGTTAAAGCGACTTATAGTAACGCTGCCGTCCTGCGTTCGCGTTCTGACGTACTCGTTCACAGAAATAATGTAGGTCACGTCCCTACCCCCTTACAAGGTTTCGTGGGGGCGGAAAGGCTCCTCTGTCACTGGACACAGAAATAATGTTTGAAATATAAGAATTTGAATCGTTTTTCTCGTTATAAATCTCCTATCGGAATGAACATTAAGAAAAAGAGAAGAGATTCGATTGAAAGTAATTCCTATTTCATGCATATTTTATTATTTACTATTTCCTCCAAAAAAAAGGTTGATTAAATTTGTATTTAAGTATTGAGGTATTTAAGTATTTAAAAAAAAAAAACACAAAAAACGTTATTCTGACTCAGGTATGTTGCTAAAAATTTGTTTTTTATAAACCTTTTTTGTAAACCTTGCCTTTTTTGACGTTTAAAATTTTGTTTAACTTTATATTCATTAAAATTTTTATTTAATTCTAGATTTGACTGACTCTTGATAGAGACCCGCATTGTAGTCGAAACGTTGAGTACCTTACAAAATAAATGTATTCTTTTAAGATATTTTGTTGACTTTTAATTTCTTGACGGTAAGACCGAAAATATTTGCTAAAACTTAATTTTTTTATCTTTATTTTATAATTGTTTAAGCTTGGAGAATTTAAATATATTTAGAATTAATAAACTACATATTGTTCAATTAAAAAAATTGACTACTTAGGTTTCAATTTTATTTTACACTGGAACCTCGATTTATTTGCCCTCGGTTTATTGTCTTCCTAGAATGTCTGCCGGCTCGCATTCGGTGATGAGGGGTCGAAGACGCCGAGAGATAGGATTGCCGCCGGCCTCGAATTCCTTGGTGGGGAGGTCCGAGGGGCCGAGAGAGCGGCGCGTGCGCTCAGTGGAGTTCCGCCGGGGGGGGGGGGGGGGGGGGGGGGGGGGGG
>JAUMHM010000016.1:9584074-9611615 GCA_032362435.1 Melikaiella ostensackeni
TTAGTAATTAAATTTTTAATAACTTTAACTCATCAGGCACTTGACTTTGTCCGTGGCTGATGATGACGCACCGGGTTCTCCGAGACAAAGTTAAATAAATAATAATAATTTAATTACAAAAAAATCATTTTTGGACAAATATCAAAACGATTGAGATGAAAAATGGAACAAAAATTACTCATGGTGAGTTTAAACATTTTACGTTAAATACTTTTTTCAAGTGAAAACGTTTAAAATGTTCAAAATGTCCGATTTTTTCCGTTTTTTCCAAAAATAGCTTCCACCTATTATTTCTTTCTAAAGTCGACTATAAAGTGGTAAGATAAAAAATGTAAAGGCCACTGAATCGTTATATCGTCGCTAGGTTTAATTTCAGTATATATTTCGCTAGTTTAAAGCCTTTCAAGTGTATGTGAAAAACGCCATTTTGACTACGCTGCTGCACCTTTTAATACAGCTTACAACTTGAATATAAATAATTTCTAAAGTACTTGAAGAATAAATCAACTCGAAATAGAAAATTGATCAACATTACTTCTACCGAACTCTCAGATTTTTTACAGATATGCCCGCAACACGTTTTAGATGAAAGTAAGTGTACTGATCCTGGTACTAAATATTTCCAAAAACTATTTTCTTTTTTCAGATACTCCAGAACGATCAAATTATGAAGGGCTCTGGCTTGCAGGACCAGAACGATGGCGAGAGGTTTGCACTTAATCAATCTCCAACAAGTTCAAAGAAGTCTTGTGCCTGCTGACGAATCTGTCTAGCTGATCAGTATCTCCTCCACCGAATTTTCATGAGCCGACATTGAGCCACAATTAATTTGCATTTACTGGTCGATAATTGTGCGTTCCATATACTTATATACTTATACGTATCTAGGGCCAAGTTATAACATACGCGCGCGCGCGCGCGCGTGTGTGTGTGTGTGTGTGTGTGTGTGTGGTGCATGCTCTTACACAGTGTTTATTCATCCAGCTTTTCCGACGAATAGCCCTGGCAAGATGAACAGATACCTCTTTTCGCCTTTTCCAACTCCACCAATCAAGTTCGCGAGATTTTTGCTATTCGTCCTGAAAACCTGGACCACTAGCCACGACCAGGTGAATATTCGATTAAACCAACATTCGATTAAACCAAAAGCTATTTGAACCAACACAGCCATCTTTCAAGAGCTATTAAAAAATATTGAACATTCAATTATTTTAGATCAAATGGTCTTTCAATTAATCGATTGTTCGTTTGATCAAATATCTGCCCCACGGCCATATTCTTACATCTACATTTTCACGGTACAATTCCATTTGCTTTATACTGTCAATCAACCATCTACGTTAAAAAATCAATTTCGATCCTTCTTTTCAATTGCAGAAGTTTTATCATTTTATATGCAACAAGGAAAAAGATACACCATACACCATATAGATTATGGAATTAAGCAAAAAGAAAATTTTCCCTAATGATTTCTGATAAATTAAATTCTTATAGGGAAAAAAATCATAAAAAATTCTACTACCGTTTTAAAATACAGAATTGAGGAAAAAAAATTGACCTTGATTTTTTTGTGTTACTGAAGTTTTGGCATACGAAATAATTAGTTAAATTACAAAATTACCTTAACTGCCAAATAATCCGTCAATTTATCATATTCCAATTCATATTCTAATCACACTTCCAGTTAGTTAATTAAGTAGAATTGCGTGTAGCTACCGTTAAATTGTAAGAATCATTCTGTCGAAAATCAGGGAGGGTTGAGGGTTAATTAAGAGCCACGGGGTTTGTGCCGTTCGTCCGAGCATAATAAATAATTTCGTGAAGATCAAGACACGGAAACTTATTACGTTTCCTGTATATTTATAATAAAGAATTCCAATTTTTACCATTAGGGATAATACAAAAGAAAGTACTTCCATAGGTTTCAAATTGTAGAGAAATCGAGGAAAGCAGATTTATTATAAAGGTTGACTGTATATTATCGAATACTTATTTTAACTCACTGTTCTCTGTCCAGCCACTTTCGACTCAAATAACGCATCTTTGTTAATAAAAGAGTTTTGTTAAGTCACGAGAGAGATACGTATTTTAACGCTGTATTATTACGTAAGATAGCGAATGCTGTAAATAATTAGGTCGTTATACAATTTCTCTTCCATTAACGACATCAATCTTTTAATCCATTTTCACTTTTATAAGCAGTATACAAGAACAGTTAAGTATTTAGAGTGACAAAGTCCTATGCAAAGCGGGCAATGAGTACTTGGTCGTTTATTATATTGCGATTGATGTAATTTCACTCATTTGATAAATATTGTATAGGCGCAATAATATTGAATTATATTCGATTGTTACTTCATGTTATTTGGTTGTTTTTTTCAATTTATTTTACCCTTTCTAATTGGACTTTACTTAACGAGGGTGAGACGTGCCACCTTTGATTAAAGGTACATTTCAATGCTTAACGACTTTAGTTTTTTAATTTCCAAATTTGGATTTTGACGTAATTTAAAAAAAGTGAGATGGCGCGAATCATTCCATAATTTTATGTTGCTTAGAACAAACAATTATAAGAAATGCGCAAAATATACAGGGTATATAAATATTCAAGGTATACAAAATAGTTTTCAAGAACAAAATACTTTTTCAGGTGTCTCAAATAGATAAATTCACGTCAAAAATTCATGTTACCAGGTGCAAACGCTGTTGAACTTATTTTATAAAAAAATTTGTTGTTAAATTTGAAGTATATCGACGTGTCCAAACGACAAGTTTCCATCTCGGAGACACCGAATGAAAAGGTGCTGTCTGGCATGGTGAATTTTCGAAGCTTCAGAATCCTATATAAATTGTTCAAGGAACGCCAGTGCCCCCAAACTTATAGCACTTTTTCATTTGCTCTCTCCGAGATCGAACCTTGTCATTTGTACGTTGATATTCAAATGACCAGATACGTGATTTTTAGCCAGGAATATCTCAACAATTTACCAGGAAGTTTTCGTGAAAGTTCAACAAAAATATGGCAATTAATTAGTGGATAAAATTCAGGGCCCTTCCCACTCTAGGGCGAAAGATTTTATATCCCCTTATTGTATCCGGGCTCTCAATTAGTTAAATTTACAGGAATATAAAATTGAAACTAACCAGCAATTTTGTATCTATAAAATGTATTGTAAAGGGACCCTGCACCAAATGTGCGAAAAAAGTCTTTCGGTGAAAATGTCTCATCACGACTTTTAATAAGCATCACTGGAAGCATCAGAAAACTGAATTTGATTGAACTGTGACCGAAAGACCTTTTCCGTAAATTTTGTACGGGGTTCTTTACCATCATAAATTTAGTTATAAAAAATAGAATAACAGATTAAACCAATAGGACTATTTCACAGTCACTGGCTTTGCTAAAAAATTTGACCATTACATCTAATGGCCAATAAAATGAGTTGTCAAATAAAACCGAAAATCATGGAAAAACGCATTACTCGTTGTCGCTCATCCGAAAAAATAGGCTTTCCTGCTTTTCGGTTTTATTTGACAATTCAAACATCAGTTTTTCATCTATACAATTATTATCTATACATGCAACTTTTATACAGGATATTCTAGGGATATATATCCAGGGATATTCTGTAACATTCCTTCCAATCAGGGCCGGCGGAACAGATCTTGTCTGTCTCCTTCGCTCATTAAGAGGTGTAAATATAAACAAATTAGAGTAAGCGAGACACTCGCATGTGGAAAACAAATTACGGTTTCCCACATATGAGTGTCTCGCTCACTCTCATTTGTCTACATTCACACCTCTTAATGAGCGAAAGAGACAGCCAAGATCTGCTCCGCCGGAACCCAAAAAGAGATGTTTCATGTTATAGGTGCCATTGGAAACCCGCTTTTGTCATACTTAAAAGCTTGTCAATTTGTTTCATAATATTTTGATCAACATTAAAAAAGTTACGTCCAAAAATAAACGTGAATATTTAAATGCAATTTATACAAACTATGAAATTTTACTTTAAACTACTAACCATTGGCTCTCAAGGCGGCGAGGATGCAAGTAATGAGCCTTTTCGGAACAGACTGATCCGTTACAGACGATAATACTGAACACAGAACACGGGATGGATGCTGTCTGCTTAATTCTTCTGGCACGTCGGGATTGTAAGAGTGAAAATACTGAATAGCCTCCTAAATAAATAAATAAACACACATACAGTTTTTTTTACAATGGTTGAAACACGTTCTCAACAGATTGAAAAACGTCTGGATTGAAAAAACACAAAGTATCAAAGAAAATTATACAATACCTGAATATTTTGTGGAAAGTCATTGATGGTTTCGTTTAGTGGATATTTGGATCTCAGTTCCGGAATCCAAGAAATTGACATTTTTTGATTATGATTCTTGACATTCAGCACTGCCAAGGCGTAACCGACGATACCTTCCTCTTCCTCTTCTACGATCATGCAAAATTCTGGACTCAAAGTCAAGTACTCTCCCACAAGTCTGTGTTCAGTAAAAAGCGAAAATTAATTAATTCTGTATAATTTTGTCAACAAATAAAAAATTTTTTCAAAAAAACTGAGCTATGGAAAGAGAAAACCGCATAACATTAACTCCACTTTTTAGTAAAATTGAGTTTCTTTCAGCAAGAATTTGATCACCTATTTCAGTGCAAAAATTAATTTTTAATCAAAATTTTTAATTAAAAATTAATTTATTTGTAATTTTTTACCCCTACATAACTTGGTTAAAAGTAGTGGAATATTTTAAGAAAAATCGGGGAATTCACAATGAATCCGTGAGGCGTGTTGACAAATGGCGAGGTTATTATAAAAACTTGAATAAATTTGCAAATTGCCGTGACAGTCCCAGGAATGTTTTTTTTTGTTAACTTCCGGTTGGCAATTGATACAAAAAATAAAAATATGTATTTCATTATTTACAATACTATGGAATGAGAAAACGTTCCAAGGGTATTGACATTTCTAGTAGATTATTAACTTTATAAGTAGCGCCATTTTTTGTGACAATGGTCATTAAAGTGGACCATCAAACTACACTAGTAAATTATTTCCCTGGAATTATTATTTTCTTTCCTGTAAAACTAGGCTGAATGAAATTTGTCAGTTTTTGCTCATTTTCATAGCTTAATTATTATGGTTCTGCAAGTTACTCATCTTCGAAGGACATAAAAATGAATTTTTTTAGAAATTTGCTCTTATACCTATCAGCAACTGCAGAAGACAATGTGCAGCCAGCCATCTTATTGCACACGGCGTAAACTGCATCTTCATCGGCTGGCAAATAAGGCCGAATAGTGTATATCTTGCTTGTAGGCACTTCTGGTGCTTTATATACAAATAAATCGTTTCCACTGTCGACCGGTATCAGTCTCTGTAGAAAGGAAATGTGAATTTTACATAACTGTTGTAAGTAGAATACACAGCGCATGAATCGTGGGGTCGTGCCACTAGTGCGTAATCCAAAGACGTCTCAACTAAACTCTTCAACATTAAAGTAGGGGAAAGGTGTCCACAGATGTTCGGCATGTACAGATAATCAAAATGAATATCTAACAAATTATTCAATAAAATGTTTCATAATCACTAAATATCTATTAGTCTATTATATTGACGTCTTTTAGAAAAATTATATTCCTGTGCTTTTCGTATTTAAGGTTTATTTGAATTAAATGTGTTTTTGACACTTCGCACTGACTTTTCTTTACACTTCTAACTAATATTTGGGAAAAACAGGACCATTAAAAACATTTTCACTGCTATACTTACAATCTGGAAACATTATTCTCATACCATTTGTGGCAAACGATGGTTTTGTTTCTGGAATTAAAATAATAAGCCCATATTTGGTAAACGAAGTTTCAGGGACACAGAGAGCCGATAAGATAATTTCTTAAAATATTGAGGTTAATGTTGTCAAATACCATGAGGGAATTTTCTATTCTGACGTTCTGACGGTTGGCAGGTTGGCACGAATGTATCGCACGTACTGTCATGTAAATAGTAACCTAACTGTTTTGAGTTGGTAACATTAAAATTTATTATGTATGTTACAAAAGCAATGTTCAGCAGGTACATAACGTGCCTTTATAAGTCAGTTTAATATTACATATTTCTCAGTAAATATCAAATAGTTTAAGTTCGACGAAAGTTTTCGTAGGAGATGAACCAAGTAAATGAATATATCAACGACTAAACCTATTTAAAAAGCTTAATTTATGGAATGCAAGGGGTGACTATCTGTGTACACTCGAGGGTACACAGGGACTCAAATGGCATGGTCCTATAAATTGTTAATTTTTTCTCAAGTGCTTACATAAAAAGGTTTTATCTTCTCAGTTTTAAATACCTGATGGATTAGACTTCATTTACATGTCTCAAACTTTTCAGGTTAGTTTTAAAATGAACACATATACGAGTTAAAATTTTTCTGACTCCCTGTGGGCACCTTTCCCCTACACATATAACATATAGTCAAGGTCCAATTAGAATAATTTATCAAAAAATACTTGTCTTTTAAATAAAAGGATAACAATGGTAAAAAGTATTGTTGACATGTCTAAAGAACCTACCTGAAGATCAGCTGTGAGGCCACCTCGAAATACCCAAGGCTCTTGATCTCCGCTCATAAAAGTTTCCTTCCACCCGTTCGAAAACCCTATCACAAAAGTAGTAGCTTTAATTGCGTAAAATTACAAGTTCATATATAAACATCTAGTAAACTATTTAAATAACCCCCGCTGCTTTAAAATCAATTTACACCTACATCATGCATTTAAACCAATGAAACACCTTTTTGCTAGCAGATTTCATTAATTTGCAATGATACACACTCAACACTTGCCCGTTTTCAAACGTCAAGTAAAAATAATAATAAAGACTTTACAATTATATGCTTTATTCTTTTGCGTTTTTGATCAAAGAAATTATACAGGTTAGCAAGTATTTAGCTTGTATTCGCGCATCATAAACCCTTGATCTCATGAAAGGAATGTGGTAGAGGTGTAGATTAATTGGTTGTGACAAAATGCGCCTGAAATGAAACTTTTGTTACTCCTGAAAAGAATATTGTTGTCTGAAACTAGGCAAAATAAATTAGTGATGACAAGTTGGCAGGATGATTAACTAATCGTTCAAGAATTCTGTGTGCGTATGTCGTGTTTTACAGAAAAATATATGTTGAATAAGTTTTTACAATGATTTCTTAAGTATTATGCACTATTAGCTTCAAGATTTCCTGAGCGATTAAATTCATCTTTAAAAATACAAGGACTGTCAAGAGCTTAAAAAAAATCTTTTTCCCAATTTTGCAAAACCATCAGCGGACATATTTTACATGGAACATTTCTTTGAACGTAAGCAGTGATTTCATAACAAGTCCTAAATTTGTAGAAACTGAACAAAATGCAAATGCAAGTAGTAGGTATAAATTTATAAAAACTGAAAAGTAAAGAAATTACAGAGTGGCCACTCGAAAGTAGAAAAAATATCCCCGGCCATTTCTCGGTTTTCAAACATGGTTCCCGGTTATTTGAATTTTCAAACTGAAACGTTCAAAACTAGACAATTTATAATAATGTTAAGTATCCAATAAATAACCTCAAAATTAAGGATTCTAATGCGAAACACAATTCAAAATTTAAAGCATTTTGAACTGAAAGTTAAACACTAAAAATTGAACAATTTGAATCTCAAAAGTTCAATAATATTGTACAAAATCAAAGCTTACAAAAGTAGACAAACTAAAAATGAAAAACACTAAAAATCACTGTACAATTCCAAAATAGAAGTCATCAAAATTGAGCAATTTTTATTTTGAGATCTTCAAGCAGAAAAATAAATCAAATTGAACATTTTTAAACTGACTTTATTGAAAATTAAAACCTTCAAACTTGAACAATTTTACATTTGGGGCAATCAAAATTCGATGGATTGAAAAAGAAGCACTGACAATTTTTCAACTATGAAGATTTTCAATTTAAAATTGTACAAGATTGAACGATTGAGATTGTCTCATTTATAAATTTTCAGTTTAATATTATTCCATTTTGAACATTTTTTAAAATTTAATTATTTAACTATTAATTAGAAATTGTAAAATTTTTTTAAATTAAAATTTTACACCAGACAGTTCTTAATGCTTCAATCAAAAATTGTACTACTTGTAGCGTTTTTAATTTGAAATGGTCTAATTCTTAAAATTTCAATCTTGGTTTATTCGACATCAAATGTAGAGAATTTATAATCGCTAAAGTATTAAAAGGCTTTAATTTTTAAATTGCTCAATTTTGAATGATTTGAAATCGAACAAAACAAAATTTTGGAAATTTAAAAAGATTTCACTATAGGCCACAGTATTATTGAGAATTTTTTCTAAGATAGTTTTTTATGTAACGAAAATAAAAAATTATAAATTAATAATAATGTTGTGCAAGTTACAATTTAGTTAATTCCACATTTTTAAAATAAAAATTGTACACGTCAAACTCCAAGTTACTTTAGTTTAAATCGATGAAAAATGCCATTATTCTGTTGTTATCAAAAAAGTAATGGTATGTTTCTTCGATTCAAACTGAAGAAATTTCTATTTTGACATGCAAAACTTTTTGAAAAAAGTGCAATCAACTGTTCAAAATAAAAAAATATGTTTTTTGTACATTTTCAAAAAATTGTAACATGCACGCAATATTTTTGTTCATTTATAATTTTATATTATCGTTTACTACCACAAAATGTATCTACAAAAAATTTGTCTAAATTTTTTAGCACATAGGCAAAATTTAACGAATTTTCAAAATTTTGAATTTTCACAATCAAAAACCGAACAGAGGAAATTAACCGATTTCAAATTATTTTTTTAGACCTTTAGGATGCCAGATGACAACTTTTATTTGTTAGACTCAAATGATACGAAATGTCCGACTGATTTAGTACCAAACTGCAATTATTAAGTTTTTCGAGCCTAATTTCAAATTATGTACTTGCTGTCTACTATTATGGAGTTTTCCGTAAGACTAACCAATTTCCAATTCCGGAATACTAGACAGTGCACATTACTTAACTGTACAGGATTTTAATTGGAAACTATACAATAACGTTTGAATTCAAATTTTTTCAATTTCAAGCGCTCCTAGTTCAAAATCTAGAATCAGTTATTGAATTTCCAACAATATAAAGATATGAAAAATTATCATAAAAATGTTATTATTATCTAATTTTGTACATTTTAACGTAAAAGTATTGAATTTTAAATTCTTCCAAAAGTGAAAAAGTGACTCGCTGGCAGACTTGAGGTAAACATTCAAAATTTTTAATTTTTAAATTATAAACGTTCTGATTTAACCACTAACTTGAAATTTAAATTTTAAAATTCAAGCCTTGACACTTGAACGATTTTATGATTTGGGTGCCTTTTCACTTGACAAAATTTCGGAACTCAAAAATTGATTTCAACTCTTGTCGAATTTTTTTCTTGCCTAAAATTTCCAAGTTAATTTTCCGAAAAAAAAACGGGAAAAAGTTTTTAAAGAATTACAGAAGAAACTCGTTTAATTTCACATTTCCTCACATGATATCAAGTGACACTTAATGTGATTATGAACAAGTTTTTCTACCAAGATTCAGAATTGACACATTTCACTGTCAGAAAACAAATCCACTACCGATTTTCCTGGTCTAGTAGCCATCCTAGACTCAAGTCCTTTACAGTTACATTAAAATGAAAAAAAGGAAACATGAATGCAGACTTGTATTTGATTTTGATCGAAGAAATTTGTTCCACTGGCAAAATATGTGACTACGCGCCAAGATTCTTGCTATACAGAATCTGTTGCATAATTTACTGCCAAGCCTATAACTTTTACCAATATACAATTGCCATATATAATGCCTTGGTGAATATGAAAAGAATCAGCGTTTTCAAAAGTATAAAATTAAGCTTGTGGAAAGTGATAGACTTGGCAGATCGCGCGCTATGCGATATGTGTTGTTACTCAGTCAGACGAAACTCGTACATGTGTAGCTGCCTTGCGTAAACGTTGTCATCGTGGATGGAAATCTGCCAAATGCTATCAACAAGACAAAAAACACAAAAACTTATGGTTAGTCAGTGTTCCAAAGAATGCTCTTTCCTCATCTACAGGTATATACATTCTGGAGGAAAGTATTCGTCTTCTGCTTTGGAGGACACGAATTTCAGACCGTATTGTAGCGGCAGCTTACTTCTCTCTCTGATCGGATCCGCTAATCTCCATCATACTACCAACGAATACATTCCTGCCAGGCTAAACTGCAAAAGAAAGTCAGTTTGATATTGCAGCTGCTGGTAAATCAGATCAATCAAAGGTCACGCTTATATGTTTCCACGGATGTTTTTATCTTTATCTCCAATGTTCTTTCCAAAATTCTTTTAATAAATACAACTATTGTATTGGGAGCCATAGCCATTGTAAATTCACAATAAGTATTCAACAGTTTTATTCATTTCGAAAATCATAAGTTTGTAGTTCAGCAAATCTCTAAGAAATGGTTCTGAAGCTATAGCCCAAAACACAATTGAAAACTCTAGAAACTCTTTGGAGGTTTCATATCCAAAGAAGAATATCAAAACTAAAATGTCTCAAGTGTGAAATGACTTTTGGGCAAAGGGTCTGTTCCTCATATATGAAAGCGCTAGATCTTGCATCCCAAAAAATCGATCAAGATCGGTAATATCGATTTCAGATTCCAAATTATTTTCTCTTTTGATAATCACTAATTTTACTGAAATTTCCTAAATTTATCGTAAAATTAAAGAAAAAAGTATCGTGATTTTTAGCTACATGTATAACCGCATAAAACTCGAGTCATCCAAAACGTAAAATTGGGCAACTTTCGGAATTGTTAGATACGAGTATAAGAAAATTCAATAATTTTCAACTGCAAATTCCAAAATTAATTGTAACTCTTTTTTCCAAAATATTTCCTAAAACGAAAAACTAGGTGAATTTTTCTCATTTCTGTAAACTACATAAAACTTCCCACTGTAAGCCTCAACCAACTGCAACCTAAAATTTTAACTGCAGGATGATGTGGGAGCTTTTTAAACGCAAAATGAAAATCAAAGGGGTCCTTTTTTTGAAAAATCATCTTTTTGGAATTCTTTTTAGAATTTGCAAATTTTTTATGCTGGACCTCATTAGCCTTTTAAAAAAGAGTAAACAAAACCTGGTGGAAGAATTTTGTAAAATAAAGATCTGTCGTTCTATGAAGGCCTAAATTTATGGACATTTTTTAGACCTCCATAAAACGACAGATGTTTATTTGAAAAAATTCCTCCGCAGGACTTGTACTCAATTTTAAGGGCATGTGATACTAACAATATTAGCAATTCAGTTTCTGCATGATTGTGCTCACAATAATAAATATTTTTCGCTGAAACTTTGAGAAATCGTAGATAAGACAGAAATCAACTTTTTTAAAATTATTTAAACCAAAAATAGGCTATTTACCTCCGTTTTCATGTTTCTCACCATTTCTGAAAGTTTCAGCGAAAAATATTTATTATTGTGGACACAGATAGGCGGAAACTGAATTGCTAATATGGCAAGTATCACATGCCCTCAAAAGACTGATTCCTAGTATCCAAAACTTGCAAATTCTCAAAAGAATTCCAAAAAGATGATTTTTTATGATTTTCATTCTTTGCTGAAAAAACTTGCACATCATCCTGTAGTTGCGTTCTGTAAAAAACCGGTAACTGCAAAGATTTTTAGGTTGAAATTGGTTGAGGCTCACCGTGTCGCGACAGGTTTTCCGTGAAATTAAGGCAGCAATTTCCAAAAGTGTTTAACTTGAATAATTACGAAGATTTCTAGGATCTCACAACTGATGCCAGTATTCCAGTAATTTTTTACGATCCAAGTCTGAATTAGTTACAAATGACTAATTGAAAAGCGTGAAGTCAGTGACTTGTTCAATTAGTTATTATTTGTGAGCGCCCGCGTGAAATAGGCCCTCATGGTCGGTATAGAGTTACGTATAGAGTCATATAGCCCGATAAATTCTCGGAATTGTAAGCCCAAGAAGCCCCTTTAGGTTTAAAAACAAGACGCCGCGGGGCCTTTGAAGTTGGAACTTTAAAAAACCGCTTTTCGAGAAAAACGCATCTGAAGTTAGCGAGTGCCATAAGCGCATGTGTTGTACTTTTTCTTCAAACATGAAATATACCCACTTCCGGTTGCTTTCAGAAAATGTGTGCGTATAGAACCAATAGATTCAGTATAGGTCCTAGTATCATCCCCCACTCAAACCAAGTAATAATAATTTTGCCCCTGATTTAGAGAAATGCGAATATCTCCCAAACTATAACCGGCCAATAAGGACCCTTTTCATGCAGACGCCCACATAATTTAACTAATTCAGATTTAGAGAGTAGAAACACATAAGATGTCAAAAATGAATAGCCCCTTTATTTTGGATCATAATTTGAAGAGTTTGTTGTTTCCGAAGTATTCAACTACAAAATTAGAGATTATAACTTACTAGCTGGATATTAGTAACATTTATCTAATCAAAATTACTTTAGTACATCTAAAAATATTTAGATGATTTGTGGAAAAATTTACATATTGCAAGCATTAAAATCGACATTTAATTTTATTTCATCCTATTCTCAGGCCTAGCAGTAAAGTGGATTCAAAATGTAAGTTTTTTTTCACTCCCAGACTATCGAAAAAGTCTCTATTTCGGCATCAATATCGTATGTAGAAATAGGTGAAAGTGAAATAGGAAAAGCTTTTACCATATTTCAATTTTTATAAGTTTTTAATAATAAACTGAGAATTACTTCAATTACTGTGAATTTAAATGCTTTAAGCTTTGATTTATTTCCAAAACCAAAAGCTTTCAAAATTTTATTCTTTATGTACTTTGAAAATTATCTTCTATTTGAATTCAAGGATTCAAATGGAGTTCAAATAAAATTCTCAACAGTACGTATAAAATTCAAATTAGAAAAAAATTCCAATAACTCGTTCTTTTTTCTAATTTCAGGGCTTCCCAATTTTTACTTTTTGACCAAAAGAAAGCTTTCCAATTGTTTCATATCTGAGAAAAATTTCCATTTTATAACTTTGAATTTTTTAGATCCAATTCAAATTTTAATAATTTTATAATTTTATAGTTTAAATACTTAAAATTACATTGCTTTTTCAAATATAAAATTCAAACTTGGAAAACGTTCTTAAAGTTTCATCAATTCTAATAAAAACCATACATTATTTCAATTTTCTCAAAACAGGCATCGTTACTTTAATGATATTTAAAATCTAAGGTTTACAAACATTTCTTTCTCAAATTCTATAAACCTGTCAGCTTAAGTTTGTTTGAAACCAGTCTTATGCATTGTTCTATATGAAGGCCTTCAATTTGAAAATAATTTTCAAATGCTAATTTTCTACAACTCGATTTGTCTTTAAATCAAAAAGAAAAACTTGCGAGAATACATTCTAGATGGAAGTAAATTTGATTACTTCATTATCTATGAGGTAAAAGGTTACAAAAATTCGTACTGTTAATTCAAAATCAAGAGTTCAAATACTAGGACTCCCGAAATTGTACTTAATTGTACGTAAGACTGTTATTGCATAATCCGCGGTTTATCAATTTGTTATTAGTTCTTGAGCTCTTTATTAAGTATATGAATTTTTATACTTTATTTGCACTTTAACTTGTATCCTACAAATTTTCAGATGAGTACAGACTTGATATTTTTGAATTAAAACATTTAGCCCATTTACTCGATAATTTAAAAAATAAAAAATCTCTTCGCAACAGTCCTATGTATTACATTGGTACCGCGTATGATACACTCGCTTCTAAAGCGCAGAAGCAACTGTAACCGACAAATAGTACAAACAAAAAGCAATATTAACAATTGTACACAAGAAAAAATTCAGAGTTGGTTGTAATAGATTTGATTGCATATAATTTAAATAGAACTTAATTAGGAAAGCGAGGACGATCAATTTTTGATCAATACATTTGACTCAAAACGCGCGTTGTTGTACAAAACAAAAAATACGAATGAAATACGGGCATTATAATGTATTATTTACTTTAGTTCATAAATAAAAGTTTTAGAGTAAAAGCAACAATTTTTGCAAATATATTATCAAAATAATACTTTCTTTTTGTAGGAATATTTCTAACATACACACACACCAATATTTTAATTTTTGTATTTTTTTCCAATATTTTTGCTAGATGTTGAAAGATTTTCAACTTTTTGAATGGAAAAATGTTGCAAGCACACGAGTGAGTATTCGTTTTGCAAAGAGCAAAAATTTCAACTCTGAAGATATATTAAGAAAGAAAAGATAATATAAGAAGTTAATTGTACTCTAAATGTTATGCTCGAGTTTTAAAAAAGTTAATTTCAAGTCTTTTTTGCGAAACAATTCAATTTGAAGGTGGAGTACAAATTTTTATTTGACTTACCTGCACAGTCCGCAGATTTCTTCTGAAATACAAGTATACACAAAAAATTAGAAACAAACGTTCCAAGAATAAGATATGCGCACTTTTGGATTTGGCACAACTTAAACGATGTGTAACAAACCAGTTTTCACATTTTGGTTTAAAAATCTTCAGGAAATACGTACAATAGATAAGAGATGTTGTATAAATTTTTGACTTTACCAGCATACTAGCGTAATTAATTGACTTTCTTTAACGTTTTTCGTCATTTTCGACAGTAATATACATGATTGAGTAATTTTTCAAACATCACTTAAATACATCTTTAATTTTAGATAAATATTTGTGAAAAATGCAGAAACTGAGAATTGAGGAAAAATGTCCTTATTGGTATTCTAAAACAATCATGAATACGGACTGCATAAAATTGAAACGTACCACGATCTTCTATCGGGAAAATTAGTGAAATTGAAGACTTTCTACAAGCTTATTATTACTTACCAAGCCACTTGATGTAACTATTTAATAACGAGACGACTCCTCGCATGTCCCATACATACGAATACAAGTCGTATAATAATTCGCGGTTGTTGCAGAAAGTTAGTCGCTGAAAAAGTCTGTTTACTGCGTTACACATTTCGTTCATTTTCGCAGCGCGAGAATGCCATTCATCAACCTATGAAAAACCAAAATATTGGTTTCATTTCTCCATACTTGCGTTTTATGAAAAATTAACTTTATTTAACATCCGCGAGAAACATCTCATTTACCGGGCCTGTTTCGAGTGGGAAAAATAATACATTACCTGATTGTTGACGATTAGTCCAAGTAATCCACATGTTATCCCACTAGTACAATAATGAAATTTCATTGATTCACTATTAATAAAGTTTTGGAACGCGGACTATGTCATCAACACTGCTCAACACTTCCATTTTGCCATAACCTTAAAATTAAAACTTCAAAAGATCTCTGAGGGCTATATTTGCGTCAATCAATCAGGTAAAATATTATTTTTTCCCCTCTCATCAGGGCCGCGAAATGAGATATTTCTCGCGGTAGTTAAATAAAATATTGTGCGCGACTAGTGGTCGAAGGAGAAGTCCTCGATCGTGTTACCGCGCTCGCTATGCTCGCGCCGTAAACTCCACGCTCTCGGAATCTTCTCCTTCTTTCACCAGTCGCACAATATACTATTGTTCACTTGTGTTTCTAAATCATGCAACAAACGTGTCCGCGACCTAAATTGAATTGAAATTTCCCCATTTCCAATGTAAGATTTTTAAGAATCAAAGGGTAGTATAAGAATAGCCTACACACATTTTTCCATATTAATATTTTGAAATTGAAATAATTTGCTTACATCAGGTTTTGAGCTAGGTTCTTCATCCTTCGATTTATGCATAACAATTTGCGCGTTGCTCTTCAGCCAGTTGAATTCTTGCAGCAATTGAATTCCCTGTCCGCCGTGTTCAAAGGGTAGGTAAAAGAGATCGCACAAAAGGGAGAGATCTTCCTGCGTAAGCTTATTGGCTTCTTTAATATTTAAACTTTCTTGACTTTGATTTGCAATGTCATTATTTTCGTTCTTCTCACTGCTTTCGCGGATCTCATTGTCATTTTCAACGACCATCTGATTGCCATTAATAGTAGAGGAAGTGCTGTCCACTTCAACTTGCATACTTCCCGAAGTTCCGCTGCAGGTCTAGAAAATTTGTTTTAATATTGCCAACATTTTTACTCAAAAGGTAATGTGAAAAATAGTACTAATATCTGAAATATAGAATTTTATAAAATTAATGAAACAGAATGGAATGGGGCTTAGGGAAAACCGATTCATATTTGTAACTTTAATCAAATTTGAACGCTGTAGCATACCGCTTTGAAAACACCTAATTTAGAGCACTGTATGCGTAAATATCATTGAGAGATTCTTTAAACACAATACAAAGAAAACAAGTGATAGTTCTATTTATTAGGAAGTATTAGCTACAAAAATAATTGATCATACGTTTCATACTTACCGAAATGTTTTCTACCATAAAATCGTCCTCTGTAGGTATTTTAGCCACATGAGCCGGTGAATTAGTAGGAGTCGTATTGCAGTCCATTGGTTCGGTCGAAGATAATATCTCAGACGCTATATCCGCTCCAGCAATTACCCCTGGAGGAGGCAGCGGGAGTTTACTCACAACTTTCGTTTCGGATATCAGAGAATTCATGATGGGTCCTGGAGGTGGTACAAAGACTTCATTGCTAGTGACACTAGAACAAACCTCTGCTAGTGCCTGCAGATGATTCGAATTGCTGACTACAATTGGAGCCGCGGCTACGGTAGTATTGGTCGTCGTCGTGAGGCTCATACAAGTATTCACGGAAGGAATGATGGGAATTGGTATCGTGGGCGCTACACAGGGTTGTGGCTTTGCTATAACACCCCATGCGGCACGTTTTTTACTAAACTCTGGCAACCACTCGATGATTGCATTTTTCAATGCATGGCGTGGGTGATACATATTCGGCGATAGTGTCGATGGCACATCTTCACCTATCACACCATCCTCCGTTTCCGTTTCCAATTTTATATCAGCACAAACTGTGTCGTCTAAAATTAATATTAAAAATATTATTTAGTCTCTGTAGAGTGGACATAAAGCATTAAATAATTCAAATAATCTAATATTAAAACTACTACCAGTTAGCAATAGTAAATAAGACCTCAATTAACAGAAAATACTTACTTAAACTCAAGTCTCTCTTCCCATCGACGTTACACCTGCTCCACTGTGCCAGGGTATGGATTGCTATAAAGTTCGCTCCATATTCACAATTAGGATTCGTCAGTACTCCTCTGAGTTTTGGAATGAGGTCGGGAGATCGTCCAGAGTATGGGCCGAGAAATACACGCTTCTGATCATAATCATTGGCGTGTATATTATCCCAGATAACTGGTGGCCTCCGCAGAACTTCAGTGATCTCTTCAATAGATTCAACGGTCAACAGCCGCGATATAACTTTTGGACCTGTCCACATTATATCGATTTCTTGTGCTAGCTTACTGCCAAGTGTATTCAGGTATTCTGAGGTAGAAACGTTTGGCACTGCACGAGTTGCACAATATTGCGTTGGACATAACAGAAAACGTGGTTGCCCGAGGTGTTGAAAAATGTCGTTCGTCACGGAAACCTGCAATGTACATTATTTTTTTTATAATACACTATCAACCGAGGTAATCAAGGGAAAATAAAAATAAAATTTACATACTTGAGCATGTGCAAATGACTGAAACATCTCCTTATCCGCTTCACTCATCTCTGGTTCAATGTCATCAAAGAGGAGAGCAAAAGCGATGCAACCAAATTGACCAACTTGTTCTAATTTTCTCTTTAAAGCGGTTACTTCTTTTGCACTGGAGTAAGTAATGTCAAGACCTGGAGATAAGGCATAATAAAATGTGATTCCATTCTCTCGGGCTGCAGTGATCAATCCTGTTAGATGCTCGGCTTCTTCGACTGTATATAAATCTCGCCAGTATGCACGATGTTTGTAATCGTCCTTTGGAGCATAAAGGTACGAGTCCATTCCCCATTTCTTTAACCTGAGAAATTATAACATTAGATAATGGTATATGATGATTACTAAACTATGAAAATGTGAAACGAGTCATCAGCAACAATGTGAACCCATAAAGGCTTTTTAAAGCAATTTTAATACGACTTTATTTTCGCCAACAAGTATTCCTGATTACCTCAATAATTTGCGAGCACTGCCGTTGGTACGTCTCTTATCAAAAAGTAGAACTTTCAACTATCAAGGGCGTTTCCAAAATTTACATTTTTCAAACAATAAAATAATGCGAGCTTTACTTATAATTAAGAAGCCAATAACATTTGTACAAATTTGTAAAACTGTAGTTTTACAAGGAATCTTTTGTGCATGAAAATGGTCAAGAAAATTTTTCTGGAAGATGGATTATCTTGGGTATCTATTCGAAATCATACGCGCTCTTTATTTGGAGATGGAAAAACTAAAAAAAAAATCATATCAGTAATTGACATGTGCGTTAAATTGACGATTTGATGTGGAAGATTACTTTACATTAATATTTAATTAAATTATATAAATTTTTCTTGGAAAATCCGTGGTGTGGCTAAATTGGTACCTTACTTGTAGAGAAGCATTATACAATCGTAAATACACTTGCGAGCCTGGTGATAATTAGGTATATGGGCAAATTCCCTGCAACTTTCTTTTACTTGCGATTTTTCTTTGCCTTTTGCAATCTTTACTTTTATTTCTTTTTCTTCCTTATCCGATGCCTTTTCTTTTTCAATAAATTCTCTCTTTCCATATATGACCATTAAGAAATTACAAGACACTTGTCTGTTGAGCAATTTTTATCTACAGCGATATTCGTCACTACGTTGAATTTTAATTTTTTTACACGAGAGATTCTCAACACCAGCGCCAAAAATTTCGAAAGAAAAAAAACAAAGCTGAATCATCGAATTTTTACGAGCACATTTGGCATAATATTATTTCCATCATTTTCAATGTGTGCTCCAAAATTTACGTCGATTAAATGTCTTTATCAAAAATGCGAGCATATTACCCGAGCGACATTTTCACTTGTACATCATGTACGGCTTTATAGATTCACGCTTTATTCATAAGCAGTAAAATTAAATATAAATATCCAAACAATGAATAGTAACTGGAAATCTAAACACTATGTGCTCGGAGTAGTTAGTTTAAATTTGAGCTTTTTCAGTGATAATTTTACAAAATTGTATTTTCTTACACCAGCGAAAGAAAATCAGGGGACAAGTATTTCACTTTTAAAAACTTGGTTCAGGTTCGTACTATTAAAATTTTAAAAGTATTATAAATTCCTACAGGTTCTTAAAACTTATATTCTCAATAACAATCATCAAAGACATCAAAGACATAAAAGTTAAAACCATCATGCAAATACCATACATGTGTCATTAAATACTTTGCAATACCATTTTTTTTGTCCAAATCTACAACTTTCGAAAATCTTAAATTACTAGTACGGCTCAACTTTATTCCATCTAGTGTAATGCAAAACTAAAAATTACATTCAAAAACTTTTCCGTAATTGCTATGGCAGAGGTCAAAAAGATGCACATTCTTTATAATAATTCAGTTACATCATTATATTTTAGCGTCAGAAAATCAAAATTATCTACGTATTATATTTCGTCGGTTCTTTTCCATTACTTTTTAATCATTTTATTTTTCCGACAAACCCCGATTATAAGACTTGGAATTAGAAAACTTTAAAAACATAAATAATATAAAATAGAATGGACTTACTTTCGGAAGAGGTCCTTTCTTTGTTCTGTGGTCCATGGACGACCGTAAAATCCTTGGAAGATAAAAAATATATTATTGTTAATTAAAGGAAGGAAAAGATAAAGTTTGCTTTTTCTCAAATAAAAACTCTACATTACACAATTGCAATCATTGTTTTTCTTTCACCAAATTTGGACAGTTACCTAAATAAGATGCGTAATGTAAATATGAAATGAAAATTTATTTCAAATTTGTATGATGAATATGATATTATTACGAAAACAAATTTTGATTTAAACCTCTTGCCACCCGTGGAAACCACACAATTTCAAACAGTAAATATAATATACTCGATTTCAAAGTAATTTGTTTCTAAACATTAATTTTTCTTTTAAAATGTTCTGAATGAAATGTTAGACAAAGATGCGACTTGTAACGTCATAGGCAGGTCATATTTATGATTATAAAAGTTTGATGATATCACACAATCATTATGACCTTTTAAGAAAGGGTACATGACATGTGCTTTAAGTTCTGAACGTTCAAATGAACGAAATTTTTTACTGATGCCTTTATAAACCAAAAACAGTGCGAAAATGTTTGTTCATTGACATTAGGAATAATAGATTATCAGAAGAAACTTATAATGCATTATTTTTTATTGTAGTTGGAAAAATATTTATGGATAAAATAGAGGTGGAAAAAATATTTCGTTCATTTGAACGTTCAGAACTTGGTACGCATTACATGACTACATGCCACAGTATAAACCTGTTTGAGAAGCAAGTTTCCTTGTAAACAAAATAAAGTAGGAAAATAAATACGGCTAACATCTATACTAATAAACTTTTCAACTTATTGACACTGATAATTTTTTAAACGAACAAAAGTTTGCGAACGGGTACACCATTATAACTTTAAATAGAAAAAAAAAATTCAAATAAAATCAATCCCAGTTTCTCCAAGGTAGGCCAATAAATACGTATAATTTTATTACAAATCAATATCCGCATCTATAAACTATCAAAGTGTTTGTATTTCGCATAATCTCTAAAAGAATGACGCACGTTTTGAGTGAATACTAAAATCGAAATTCAAGCTGTTTGGATATATGTCTTTCTTATTTTTAACCAAGGATATTATTTGTTTATATTAAACTAAAAATGATTTCAAGCAATTTCAAATATAAAACTTGCTTTTAAAAATTCAGTTATGCGCCAAAAAAGGGGGTGAGAAGAGATTTTAAAAATTACAAATTGTTTTGCCTAAGCTGCGACAAAAGTAGCCGATCTCACTTACCTTCTACCACTCCACAGATAAAATTACCATTTTTTGTATTTGAATTGGTAGAGCCATTTGTTTCTCCCATTTCAAATTCAAAGAGGCACGTTTCAAAAAAAAGACAAAGATTGGTTAGCTGTTGTATTGAAACCGGGACTTAAAAACACTTGCAGGGCCTTGCACGTCGAAAGCGAAAGCAACAAAGCCTTCCAAAATAGTTGTCGCGTACTCCGAAAAAATAACGTCACATTTTACAGGGATTCTTCTCGCTTATGTAAACTACGATGACATCGAAAAGATACACATACTGAAAGCTATGAAAATTTCAAAAATGTTTCTCAACTTTGACAATGTTGTTGAAAATGTTGAAATTGTTGAAATTTCTCGTTTGCATTTCCTTGGTGGCCCGGGAAAAAGTGCGAAATAGAAGGGAAACTGCAGCGACTGCAGCACTCGGACCGAACTAAATTTTTCGCGCGAAATTCAAGCTTACAATTTCTGAATTGGAAACATTATTTATAAATAATTACAATTCTCGTATCAAACTATTTATCTGCCTAAATACTTTTCACATGAAAAATTCATTCTTCGAACAAAAAAACGAGAAAAAAGTTTAATAATTGTTTTTGTCAAGAAAACAGTCAATTTTTCTCAATTTTTTTTGTTGAGAAAATTAATTCAGAATAAATAAGAGACAATAAATGAATTTGATTCGATAGTATGCATATATCAATCCGGGAAAACTTAATTTAAGAAATCAACCATTAAATTTTAATTGCTTATGGGGCCATTTTTCAAAAAATTATGCATAGGATTGCTGATGATTGAACGCGCACTCTTTTACATAATATAATTTCAAAATTCCTCCAAATTTTTTAATCAAGGATTTGTCCATATATACGTAACGTTTTTGTGGACGATTTCTGGTCCTCTTCCTTGTAACGTTACCGTAACAATATAGACCCTGAACCCTACCAAGAAAAATGCAACTCCACGTCGAGCTCCACGCGAGTTTTGATATCCATCAGGTCAAGCCATGATTTTTTTCAGATTTTTTGTACATCTCTTTTGTTCACCACAGAGGGGTTGAAAGCTTTCAAATTTAAAAAAATTAAGAATGTCTATGTTTGCAAAAATTATTGCGAATGTTTCATGTGTTCAGTCTTTGATAAAAAATAATAATATAAAATCATATTTTAGAAAAATAATTTTTAATCAAGTTGGATTTTTTTTCAATCAACAAAAATATTACATTTTTTTTGTTGATTTGGTTAATGGAACACTTATTTCAAATCTAAAAAAGATCTTGCACATATCTTTTCTCGTTTCGCTCAGAGAAAGTTGACTTTACTTATCTAAATTAAAAAAAACATCACAAGTTTTAATAATTCTATAATTTCGCATTTTTTGATTACTTGGATGTGTAGCTATGTTCTATGTTCAAAAGAAGAAGAGAACTATGTTCCAAGAACTATGTTCAAAAATTGCTTACGTTAAAAAAATAGTGGTGTTTGTTCCGTTAAAACAGCAATAATTTTATGAGAAATACTTTGGAAAGTTTGTAAACCCCATTAACTAAATATAAAAAAACGTAATTCTTGTTGGTACGTCAAAAAATTCCAACTTGATTCTAATTTCTTTTTCTAAAATATGATTTTATATTATTTGTTTTTTTAACGAGAACTTAACACATAAAAAATTCGCAATAATTTTTGACCATATAGAAAAAAGTTTTTAATTTTTCAAACTTTAAAAACTTTCGATCCCAGTGTGATGGTCAAAAGTGATATATAGAACAATTTAAAAAAAAATCACATGTTATTCTGATAAGATATTACAACTTTTACACATACCCCATAAAACAGATTTAAAAAATTATTTTTTTCACACCTCTCTACCCTCTTATATTATTTTACTGTTAAAAAATTATTACATTAAAAAAATGTTACGCAACAATTATTTCTTGATTTCTCTCCCATCGTAACAGTTATTTCCTGTAAGGAGTACTTTCATGGGAAAAATGCGCAAAAACATGACATTCTCTGAAATTGTTCCATAACAAAACGGTAACAGTGTTCTACATACATTGAGGTGAGAAAACTGTTTTATAACAATAAGATATCAATGAATGATACATAATGTAACATTCTTATAGCAGAGTTACGTAATTGTTCCAAGACTGTGAGTAGGATCTGTTCAAAAATAGTAGTTATGTAACTATTACAGAATCACAATATCACAGACGTTCTGTAACATTTGTTACACTAGAGTTGTAGATTGGTATAAATCGAGAGATTAAATAAATACAATTGCGTGTAGTCTTTAGGTGTAGACTTTGATTTTGTAGAATCTCTTGGCTTTAGGAGAGGAAAACTGGCCTTTTCTGGTAATTAGTACTGTTCTTCTAAACTCCATTTTTCTCCGTGCAGTAACCAGCTGCGCTCGGGAAAGGTTTTTTGCAGTGTTCCTGTCCTTTGGCTAAACGGCCAAGTAAATACGAGCGTTTCTAATAAAAATCAGGCTGCAGACAGTACAGGGTACCTTTTAGTAAGGATGGTTTTTCTACTAGTGAATGTCTAAAAAAGATATACAATTGTACACGTGAGTAATACAAATATAAGATAAATGTATATCCTAATAATATAATATTTTTTATATAATTACGTGTAAATTATGTGTAAATATTTATAAATAATTATATACGATTTCACAAGCATGATTACGCCGTGTCACGTGTTTCAGTTATATTAGTAATATATTAAACTACACTAGAACCTTGATTTAGAGGCTGTCTCGGATATGGCCTGTGATGGCCGTGAAGTCCTTCCAAGAATTCTATATCGTAAACATTCAGGGCCGTATGAATCATTTTCAGCAGGAATACATAATATTTATTAACTATATTTTGTGCAGACGTGGATTTTTGTAATAATAAAGGATGGAACTTTTTTAATAATGAAGACTAATAAACGAAAAGAGAATTTTCCACGTCTATTTAAAAATAAATGCGAAATATGCACGCAAGTGTTCGAACTGCCCGCTTTGTGGTTACGGAACTGCTCAACTCCGCTGAGCATGAAACTGTCATTGGCTGAAACGCCTAGTGACAAAAGGCCGAACGCAGATTAAAGTAGGCAAAAAAACGCCAACATGGGATGGCGCTCTTAGTGATTTTTCTATAAAATAATCCATTTCCCTCAGAAAACAAAGAACATAACCTCAAAATAATGGAACTTGTGAGCAGGGATGGGTTGTGACGCGTCACTTGAGGTTTTCTACGTATAATGCATAAACGACGTAATATACGTATAAAATTCTATAACCATGAATAATACATAGCAAAGATGGTGGACCTATTTCTCCACATAAGATAACCTCTTCTCGGTTTAATCCTTTTATGCATGCAGAGGAATTTCATAAATTTTATATAAGAGACAACTGTTTGTTATGGCCATCATAACAAATAACATAATAAACAATCTGACACCGAAATATAGGTTAGATACTCCTGATCCATTACTCAACATAAGATTCTATGGCTCCGATGCTCACGAAAACATTCCGCAATACAAACTTGAGTATACATGTATTGTTTACAAAATATGTTAAAAAATGATAAATAGTAACAAATAATTAAATAATTGTTCAATATTGACTGTTTCTGTGGACAGTTGGATATTTTTAGAGTATTGAATTTAAAATTCCCACTTACGCCTAACGTCATTCTCAACTGTTTCCAAAAAGACCACTTCTGATTAAAACCTGATTTTGACAGATTCCAAAGAAACCAGTTTTCCAGTAGAGCCGCAACATCATAGAACCCCTAGTTTTTTCTGTGAAGCCAGCACAGCTTATTGCACAAATCCCTGCAGTAATTGAGTCTACAAGGTATGTTTTCTTTGATATTCAAACTACCGGTTTCCGAAAAAAGGATGAAATCATTCAAATAGTCGCAAAACCACAAGATCAGGAATTCAATGCATACATCCTCCCCAGCCGAAAAATTAGTGATGCTGCGTCTTTGATAACAGGTCTTGAAGTACACGATGGAGATATGTATTTCAAATCCCGTCGTGTAGAAACAACGCCGTCGAGAATTTTCATATCAGATTTTATAACATTTTTGCGGAAAGTCAGTCCAACTGTTATACGGGTCGCGCAAAATGTGTTTTCCTTCGATTTCCCTCGAATTTTGCGTCTAGTGGAAGAATTGAACCCGCTGGGACTTTTCATGTCCGTGGTTCACGGATTTGCAGACACCTTACACCTTTTTAAAACAAAAGTTCTGGAGAGAAAACTAAAAAAAAAAATTCAAGCAGGCACGTTTGGATGAGGATTTTCTTGGAACTCAAGAGGAAAGTCACAATGCTCAGGTCGATGTTGGAATTTTGGAACCTCTCACACTGCATGAGAGCATCAATATCACTTTCTATGAACTTCTAAAAACAGCCACATGACAGTATATTCCTTTCAGCGAAAACGATTGGACGTCCTAGAATATAATTTAAGGAAACAAACTTTGCAGATCTTATAAGCAAAGAAGGGAGAAATTGGAGAAGGAGAGAAGTTAAAGCAAGTAGGAATCTCTGCAGATAGGATTACCAAATTAGCAATAACTGAAATTTCCTTAGAAAATCTTCAGAAGGTATATAATAGCGGAAAGGCGAAAGCAATAACATTATTACTTGGACATAATGTATAGGAGTGTCCAAGAGTGACAACGTGTAAACGCATCGTAACCCAGCTTGTAGCAAAATTAGATAAATTAAGTTAAAGATTGTTAATTGTATAAGAAGATGTAGCAAAAACCCTTTGAATTCCGATGTTCGATGAAGAAGGTTGATATTCCTAAATATTATTAAAACTTAGTGTATTTTGGTTTTAAAAAAATTTTTGTAAGTACCCAAACATTTTAAAAATTTTACGGCCTCTTTGTGTCAAATATAATCTAACGATAGAATCTAGGAAACAATTCTAAAAGTATCTTGATAAGATAGCAAAATACTAAGGACACTAGTTCCAAAACGAGAGCAAGAACTTAAAAAAATGTTAATCATTCCAGAGTTCGCCAAGTCGTTTTCCGATGGAAACAAATAAATACGTGTTTTTTTATTTATAAAACAAATTATTTTTAGTGCTCAATCCAATACTTTGAAGTTTTCTCTTGATGTATGAATTAAAGTAGATAGAAGTAGTAGGTTCAACCCAAACGACAGTTTTAATGTTATTACTCTGCCATTCAACTCAGTGACTTATACTATTTAAGGGCATGTCTACCAGGAGTCACGTGACCAAACTAATGCTCGATTTTTAATCTTTGATTTTGGAACACGATCCACACGAAATGAGATATTGACTTGAAATTTTGGGAAATGACAAAAACGGCACTAAGGAACGTTTTTATGCTCCTAATTATTTGCACTTGAAAAAAAATTTTTAATGAAAAACTAAATTTGAAGAATTACCGACCGTGCTGTAGAAACCGTGAATAGCATTCCATTTTCGCAACCGAGTTTCTTTGCGGTTAGGATCGATTGAGATCCTCATGTCAGCCCGAGACCTGTCACTTACTGTCATCGTGAACTTCGTTATGTTGGCCGTAGCACGGTCGGTAATTCTCCAAATTTAGTTTTTCATCAAAATTTTTTTTTCAACTGCAAATAATTAGGATCATAAAAACTTTCCGTAGTGTATTCTTGTGTACGAAAACCCGGGGGGAATAAGCCCAATGTGATATGTGTGGTTAGTTTTGTCCGGTTCCCCCGGGTTTTTGTCCACAAAAATTAAAATTATCAAAAACTAAATTCGGAGATGCTATAAAATAGTATAAGGGACATCCACGAACTCTTTTTTTGAAGGATAATAACAAAAAAAATTTATTCTGCTGAATAAAAATGGTATGCACGTGTACAATTTTGAGGTTAGGATCGACAATTAAAAATTATTTATGAAATAAACTCTTTTAATTGGCTACAAACAAGGTTAGTTCCGGGACATTACTTACTATGTTATTCTGCTTATCTTAAGTTTTCGATCAAAAATATTGTGCAGTTTGAATGTAAAGCTGGGGAAAATTGTAACACAAATATGTATAACCTCAAAATATACACGGATTAATAAAATTTAGCAAAATAAAATTTTTATAATTATCTCACAAAAAAAGAGTTCGGGGACGTCCGTTGTCATGTTCACTATCATTCTCCAAATTTTTAAGATAACATATTTACTATTGTAGGAAAAAAACCCGTTGAAATCTTACACTGGTATAATCGATAATTTTCAAAGTATCACATGCCCTTAAGCGTGACGCACTTTAGGCACAGGTGCTTATACCTGATACCTCTTTTCCTTTTGGAAACTGTAGTGTTACCAAGTTCGGGTCCTCAGTACGAGGTGTGACAATTAAGTAATGAGACTGATTATACAAAAACCATATATTTGAAAATTATTGTACAACTCTTCCA
>JAUMHM010000016.1:9619152-9639971 GCA_032362435.1 Melikaiella ostensackeni
GAATTAGTTCGTACTCTTTCAAGTTAAATTATATTAAAGTCGAACTTTCTGAAGGACTTTGCTGAATAAGCAGTACCTAGGTCTGGGAACTTTGATTTGAGTAAAAACACTATGAACTTTCATTTTGAAAGCCACCAGATTTATTTTAATCATAAATATGCCACAGAGGCGTACAAACACTCGCGAAACATTGATAAAAAATGTAATACGCGAGGTATGTAACAAGATTCGCTAGACAGAGCGAATAAGAGAAATTCGGTACTCTAAACATGTGGATTACACGGCGTTCAAGAGCTCTCTCTCAAAATCAAGCTTATTCGGAACGACGCAAGGAGCAAGGGCTCGATCACGAGACGAACGTAAATTGCTTCAAAACTAGTGCAAATTCATATAAGGAGCCGTAACAGGTCTCTAGGGTTATTTGGGTTTCGTTTGGAAATCCAAACAGAAACCAACAGGAACCGGGTCAGCGACTGTAGGAAATTCCAAATAGAACCCATCATATTCTGCGGTCGGTTTGGTCTTGTTCAGTAATCTAAATAGAATCCAATAGAAACCAGCTCAGCATCTGTTGGAAATTCCAAAAGAAACCCATCAGATTTCGGGATCGGAGAGACTTTTTTGTAAATCCAGACAGGCTTCAGTAGAAATCAGCTCAGTGATTGCCGGAATTCCTAATTGACCACATCACACGCCGGGGTCGGTTTCTTTCTATTTGGAAATCCAAGCAGAAACCAGCTGAGCGTCTTTTGCAAATTACAATTTCAGCCAAACAAAAAAACGTAATCTATTGAGTTCTATTTGTAATGTACGTGACAATAACATCCTCTCTCCAATTAGACTTTACTTTCTATTTGGATCTATTGGGCGTTTAGTGGAGGGCGAAAAAAGTACGACGTTCCGACACGGCGCCCCTCTCCCATCCTTTCGCCGCCAGAGTCTCAAAGAGGTTAAGGCCGGCACTGAGTATGAGGGTTTCAGCTCTGAGCTACGAAATCCTAAAAACCAGTATAATTTCGTCCATGATAGATTTATCTGCATATTCTGAATCTGGTACATTTACTATATAAATGCAAACCTAACTATGGGGTATGTTCATTAGGGTGTCCCAAAAAAGTAAAATATTTTTTATTTTGTTGTCTCACCTCCCTATTTTCTTTCATAAGGTGTCAAAATAATTGTGCAATTTTTCAAAAATTTACAAAAATGTTCAACCCGTCGTCAAAGGCCTTTAAACGCTAAAAAGTGTTAATTTTTTTTAATAACTCATTGTGACAAAAGTATTCCAATTAGTTTCGTTCGAAAATATTGCTTTCTTGTATGTGAAACAGTGAAATCGTCACTTCACATCTTCATCTTTGGAAGGCTGCTTTCACCGTCAAAAATATTTTTTTCAAAAATTGCCAACAATACGTATCTTCTTTTTTTGGTCTACAATAAGATGTTTCTAGAATATCAGAATCGAAGGTGGACACATGGGATACCTTCCTTGGTAGAATCATCCGGTCCGATCGAATTCTTCTAGAGGTCAAACTTCATTATTTGACCCACATGTTGAAGAAATCGAAAAACATTTTCACTTTTTCAGAAAAAGCCATTTTTGGACCACCCTACTGTGTAATCAAAGAAACCTTCTAGTAACAAAAATGAAACTTATTAATAGCAGATCTGCCTTATTTAGTCTTCTGAGCAGATTTGCATGTGATAACATGTACACTAATGTTAGAAAACTTCCACATGAAATAGATAACACTATGCTGTGTGGCAGAGATGCCAACGTGACGAGGCGATCAGACCCCTGCCAAGGTAACAGCGGAGGTCCACTGTTATTGCGAAAGGCAAGTACTCAATCTCTCATCGGTGTTGCTTCATTTGGATCAAGTTGTGGTAGTAGTATACCAGGTGTATATACCGCAGTTTATCCTTTCCTAGATTGGATAGAGGCTCAAGTTTGGGGCGACGAACAGGTGTTCGTCTATCCCGGTCAACTAACTTCTTAATAGACTGACTATTAAATTAACAATGGCATGTAAAAACTTGAGATCTGCAAAATAGGAAACCCTCTCGGATCTAGATATGAGAAATCCTTAAAATCGATATGAAGATATATATTGATAATTTGCCTCACATAGTAAGAAAAAATCAAATTGGTATTAATATTTTACCTAATCAAAGTCCACAGACTTCTTTCACTGAAAAATTAATTGCTGCTTATATGAATAATTTATAAACTCTAGTTACACTAGAGCTCCCATATAAGCGCATCCGATTTACAAATTCATAGAACCAGTACCAGTAGCAGAGCGATAAAAGCGGGGAGTACGCGCAGTGGATAATTCCATCAGCTGTCAGCATATGCGTCAGTTCGTTTTCAGTGTTTAGCGAGTTCATACGGACCTGACTGTTTACGTTTCGGAAGGTACCGATTTACGACCAAGACCAGTGCGAAGCAACTCCCGAAACTGCTCTTATATGGGAGCTCTAGTGTACCTCTTTGCAGTCGATGGTGCGAGAATAATATACGCGAATGTGCACTTTGAAATAAAGTTATTTTGCATATCGGTGGTGACGCATGTGCCTTGAGTAACAGAAAAAGCGTTAGTCTCTTGCTTTTGGTGAAAAAAGTTCTTTGAGAATAATTTTTAAAGCAGAAAAATGTTTGAAATTAAAAATTGAGGAAGTGAGGCGTTGAGAGGCTTAACAATTTTTCATACGTGAGATTTTCTGAAGACCATGAATCACTGAAAATCAGAAGTAAACAGAAGTATTAAAATAACAGCTAACTTCAAGTTTAAATATTTATTGTAGTACCCAGAACTGGGGTGAGTCCAGTATCTCCTCCCAAATCAAATGTTATAAGAATTTACTTTTGTTTGAAAAAGAGTTCACTTGCAGCAAGAAAATTCTTCGGTAACAAACCTCGTTATCTTCAAACATTTATTCTGTTTATATCAAATATATATTCCCATAAATAATTGCCTTCTATAGGACGATACTTTTGTTTCAACAAAATTTGTTCTGTGACATTAAGTAAAAGATGTAAAGGTAGATTTTCCAATAATCGTCATCCTGATTTTCTTGCTTTTTAGTAGTTTGAATTAATGCAAATTCCATTTGATACTATGGAATACTAAAAATAAATGGGTTTCGTCATTAAATATTACTTTGAATATATTTTTTGACAATATATTTAAATTATAACAAAATTTCACGATTACTGGGAATGTCAAGATTACTGGGTTATCTACATTAATGACTTAATGTGAATCAAGCAAAATTTATATTCGAGTAGCTAAGTATTGCAGATTAGAGTAGTAGCTAACTACTGTCAGTGGAACCCCCAAATGAAATTTTAGCCAAATTGATGTTGATCATGTGGAAAAATGATTCAAATCGGCTTGAAATACATAATCAAAGAATTAAAGTAAATTATTAACAGACTGGTGCTTATTTCATTGAAATTCAGACTGCACATTCTACTCGTATCATTTACAATAAAAAAATTTTATTTCACAAGTGAATTGCAATTCACGTCAGCTGAGTGTGAACTAATACGATTAAATAATTATGATTGAATTAAATTACTCCAGTATCTTTTTGAAATAGCTGTCACGCTGAAAACTAACACCCTAGCCATATGATGAGAAATTATGGAACAATTATTCAGTTGACTCTATGTGCAACGTAGTCGCACTTCACTTTAGAGCATTCAAAAATTTGGTTGGTCTGTATAAATGTGCATTTCTTGAAAATGTTCCGAAAGTTTTGCCTGCAATTAGTCGTGTGACTAATAAGAAAATGTAAAATGTGGGATGCAGTGACTTGTAGATGATGAATGATTCATATATAAACCCTGCCAGCTTCTGACTTCATAATAGATGTTTCGATTAAATCCAGCGCCGAATTAAATCCGACGAATTTGGACAAGCTGAAAGAATTCATTCAGTTTTTATAAAGTGGAGCAAAATATTGTAACTTTAAGAAGAAATTTATGTCTTCAATTTCAAAGAAAAAGTTTTCATTCCTATATACGTATATTTCATCGTATTTGATCATATCAAAAAAGTTTAGTTACTCATTCTGACATTTTGGTACGATTAGCTCCTTCTAAATGCTATGATATTGGTTACTTGAGAATCTAACTACAGGTTTTAACTTCCAAATAAAATTAATAAGCCACAGATAATCATACATCATTCTGAATCGCCTTAAAGATTATCCTTTAATACACTGTTGATAGTAGATTGTGAAGCAAGGAAGCAAATTAGTCTTTTTGCACTGAGCATGAGTTTACGATAACGAGGCGTAGACGAGCGTGGAGCACGAGTCGGTGGCGAGTACCATATTGCAAACACGCTCGTTGTAATAACAAGTTTGCTTCCTTGGTATACATGATACTTTATCTATAACAAAATTACCTATGTTTTTTGAATTTTCCATGAAAGTACGTCTCAGGTTTGAGGTTGGGTTAAAGGTCTCGATTAGTGTAACGTACAACGATATGTATAGGACGAATGCGAATGCGTATGCGTGCAGTACAGTTTCGGGCACTTTTATTTCCCAAGAGTTAAAAGTGCTCTTTTACATATTGTCCCTCACTCCTCACCACTCACTGTCACAGTAGCGGCTACTTTGAGTATAGAAACCGGGCAGAGAAAAAAGCGTAAAACGTGTTTGCGTTACATAAAAACTTTTATGTGCTAATGGTGTATTCAGTTAGAAGTATCAGTGAAGGAAACGATATATTATATTGCAATTATAAAAGTTACTTGATTCATAAATTACAAAATTTGGAAATTGAATTCTAAAAATGACAACTACACATATGTTGTAATTTAAGATTTCCATTCCGGGAATGTGAACTTACTATACCAAAGCATGGTAAATGTGTAGTGAAATGATAAACATTTACAACACCGTACTTGTACACCTTTGCTGTGAATCGCTTCATGTAATATTTTCCAACGTTTCGCAAATTTTTACCGAGACCGAGAACTTAATGATTTCACTTAATGGAGCTATGCATAAATTGGAGCTATATTTCTAATAGGGTTATGGAGTTTGCTTGCACATTCAATTTGTACTTATCAGCACAATCCCCTTTCATTTAGAGGGTCAAAATCCGGAGCTTAAAATGCAGAAGGTCTTCTATCTCACTCCCACTATATAACGCACTGCACTTAATACGTCGAAAAATACGGGCAGCACGAAATATCCTCTATTTACTGTTGACTGAAGCATCGATCACGTTTTATGCTGGCATTCCGCATTTCTGAACGCAGTGGATGTATTGCTTTACAGGGCTTTCGTAGTTTCGCTCCCCCCCCCCTCCTTTGCGGTGTACTTCTTCATCCCATGCCCACTCTTCAGCTACACCATATCGATATTGTATTCGACTTCATCGGATAATCTGCAAATGTATTCGAATAACCGACGGATTTCCAATGTGTTGCTTTACATGCGATAAATGGATGCAACCGCACGAGCAGTCGGAATCGTTAACAATAGTAATGGCAATAATAATAATATACATAACCGACATCTGTTCAAAGTTCCGATGCTGAAACGTGGTCTTCACTCATTTTGACAAGCACACAGTTGCATAGCTTCAGTTACATTTCACGGGATGCAAGAAAAGAAGAACTGCAAAGGGGTATATTAGCTTTAATATCAATTCAATAACTGTCAAAGTACAAATTTAGCAAATGAAATTAGTTGAACAAGTTCCACATTGATAATAAAAATAGTTCATTTTGAAACAAAAAATATTAAGTCTAATCAGGCTACCATCTAAGAATAATCTGCATTATGCAAAAGGTGAAATATTTATGTATGTACTCTGAATGAAAAATCTCATGATCGATTAGAGCGTCAAACGACAAGAAATATCAAGATTGATCATTTTTCTCTACTGTCAAGAAAAATTGAGTTGTGAATCGACCTTATCCTAAATAATGTATTCCAAAAATATTATACTTCGAAAAATAAAATGAATTATCCGTGTCATATATCTGCATTTCTTGCAGTGAACAAAATTATACTTTTGTACATAAATGCAGATTTGTGATTCGACCGATATTTTTGGTTTAGTCAGTATTGATATTCAATACATATATGTCAAAAGCGTCATTTTAAATTATTCTCAAATTTGAAAAACTTTGCGTTTCAAAGTTATTAATTTCTATATATTGCTAACGCAATAATGGTAGTGATAACAAATGACCCTTGTTCCTTCAACCTACACTATTTTCAATTACTTCAGTGTTTATATTCCCAGCGCGGCGTCTCAAAAACCGAAGTCAACGGTACACTGAGAGATTTTTCGTTAGATTAAAATATTAAATCATGAATAGAAATTAGTTTTTTACATATTTATGTACAAAAATGAGAAAATTACAATATTCTGAGCCCATAGCCTGTGAGCAGTAGTATGTTGAGTTAATCTGAACACTAACATGAGACATTATAGGCCCGGCACATTAGATTTATAATTACGGTTAGCAAAAGTATTACATGCTTAAAATAACCTCGACAACATGAATTGCGTCAGCATTGAAAATTTCAGCCACATTTAAATCTTCTTACATAGATATCAATTGCTTTTCCCAGTGCAACGATTTGATCCATTTGTGCGTAAAAATATTACTCGCTATGTGCTGTTGCTGGTTGGCGCGCTGGTAGATATTCTTCTTTATGAAAACATTCGACATTACAAAGGGCATAGCAGGATAATCATGTATAAGCTGCCTCCGGCCAAATCTGTTCGACATTTTCACTCCGAGTTGGTACTAATATGAGGTTTAATCCCCCGGAAGATTATATCTGAGAAATTATTTTGATGGGAGTTATGGGAGTGAGTAGAAAAATCGAAAAACATCTTTTTCTCGGGAACGGCTGGACCGATTTCGATGAAAAAAAATGCTTTGGGTCTCAATAAAGCGATGTTTTCAGAAAATTATGGGACATTTTAGAGAAAGAGAAAAGGTCAAGAAAATTTTTTTAAATTTTGTCGAATTTTTTAAAATAGGAAATTCTTGAGGCACAATCACCATTTTTTGCCTAAAAATACCTTGAATTATGTGGAAAAATATGTAAAAGTTTGAGATCAATCGGAGAGGCTGCCTATGCTTAAAAAAAATTAAAAATCTCCAACGTACTATTCCGAAATAATTCAATAGCATTTCAAAATATTCCAATGATAAGCAGGTGTACACTTGTACACCTGCCTTCTATAGTGGTTATCCGTTCGTGCGTTCGTTAACAAGTACGTTGCCACCTCGCTTCTCACAATTCGGGGTGATTTTTTATTGTGAGTCCTCTCGCCTTTCCCAATTCGGAGTGCTTTTTGATTGTGAGCCCGCTCACCTCTCACAATTCGGAGTGCTTTTTTATTTTGAGTCCCCTCGCCTCTCACAATTCGGGATGCTTTTTTATTGTGAGTCCCCTCGCCTCTCACAATTCGGGGTGCAAATTATTGTGAGTCCCCTTGCCCTTCAAAAAGCTCGGTATCTTCTATTAGTCAATATTCTCAATCTTCGTCACTGTCACTTTCAATAACGGGGACAATGTTATGTTGTTGAAACATTCGACTGAGGATTTCAGCAGGTCTGACGATTTTAGTCAAATATCTTGCGTGAGCCAAATAGTAGATGATTGCAGCGATGTGTGAGCAGCAACCAACAGTTCTGTTTCCATTAGCACAATCACATGCATACTCTAGTACCCCAGAAATTCCAACACCATTAGGTTTATATTATATGAAGCATTCGTTTTCCGGAAAATATGACGAGACGGAACAGTTTCAATACCAAAACCTTTTTCAGTAAGGAACTGTCTGAGGAGCTAGAAAAAACAAAAGAATATCATGGGAACAAGTTCAGGAGACAAAATAAATGGAATATTAAAGAACATCAGATGAGAATATTAGATAAATGGAAGGTACTATTATTTTTGGGACAATTTTGTCTGATTTTCACGCATTTCCAAAGTGTTTCAAGTATAATGCCAGCGCAATTTTTCAGACTCCTCATTATACATCAGCGGACGTACATTTAACGTGGTACGCTGGAGATTTTAATTCTTTCTTAACCATGGACAGCTTCTCCGATTGATCGCAAACTTTCACTTCTAGCTGTTTCTGAGAAAAAGATGTTTTTCGATTTTTCTATTAACATCCTGCTATGCCCTTTGACTCCACCATTGACTGTTGTTGCACCTACAAAATTTTGCGATTCCCTTGAGCCGGCTACTCATTCGACATCTCTTCCTTTAACTATTGGGTTAATCCTTATCTGCAATATGTACTTTCTGTTCCTTAGAGAGCTAACTAGCCCTAGCAACTTTTCATAAATGAATAAAAATACTTTAGAATACAAGTCCATTTTCTCGCTCATGGGGGAAAGCAAATTTGAGCGAAGTATTTTAAATTTCAAATCTTCTTCAAACATTTTCTGTACAATTTAATCGAAAGTACTCGCTGTATCCTTTATCTATATATAGGTTAACTACCAATGATGGTTCTTTCTTTTCGCTCGCGGGTCAGATACCATAACCTCTGATGTTTTAATATAGTCTCTGGATCTTTGACGAGTCCACCGGGTAAGTTTTTAGGTTGCGGATTGAGTGTCCCTGTATCGAAATTTTCTGCTCAATACGTTTACAAAACTAAATAAGCAGTCTCGCATAATGGTCAAGCGATGGTCACGAAGCAAAAACCCCTAAGCCAAGGTGTAAGTGACCGTGCTGAAGGCTGCATGTCTAACAAGTGTCACGTGATCAAGTCAGTTCTGAGATCAATATTTACAGGTACATGCAAGCACACTATTGGAAAAGAGGACACTTGCATAGTTCGTAATTTGCTTTATGTAGTAGGCCTCATCTCTGTAGTAGGTTGCGCCAAAGGTGCTCTTTTTATTTTGAAATTCGAATTGTATTTTGAAATTCGAATGGGTCAAACTCAAGCACGAATTTCTTTGCATTTGCGGTGTAAAGACCGCCACGACTCTCAAGTTCAAAACCATGGAGAATAGCCCAGAATAACCATAAAGCATAATCCCATAAGCTCATAAAGCATGGACCTAGGAATTTCCGTGCTATGAGGAGACCAAACTCTAGTATAATTGACTTCGCCCAAAACAAGTACGTTTTTGTGGTGTAAAGTTTTTGCGGTACAGTATGAAGCACTAAACATAAGATCCCTGTTTTAGGGGAAAGTCGAGTTTTCAGGTAATATTTCATTTTCTGTCACAGCCCCACAAAACCCAAATTTTGTGCAGTATTTGCAGGTGATATTATAGAGTATCTGCATTTTCATGGCCTTAAAAGAAGCTAGATTACAGATTTCACACCATGAGCAGTAGTTGACTTATCAGGTAGTATTCGATTTCCTGCCACCACCTCTCCGAACCGAAATCTCTTGCAGTAATTTCAGTCGAAATTGTAAAGTGTTTGACTTTCGGGACCTCAAAACAAACAAGCTTGCACAATATAAACCACTGAACATAAGAGACCTGCTTTGGGGGGACAAAGATCAATTCAAAAAGTTCACTTTTTAGACATTTTTCGATTTTCTGTCACAGTTCCGCAGGACCTAAGTCATTTGCAAAGTTTGCAGGCGATATTATAAATGTCCTGCTTTTTCAGGACCTTTAGGCGAACCAATTTACAGATTATATACCTTTACAAGTAAGATTCTTACCTTCGGGAACAAAAACATTTTTTTAAAGCGAGTTTTTACCCACTATTTGATTCTTCGTTCCAGGCTCCAAAAACGGAATCTCTTTCTGTAGTTCAAAGTCAAATGGTAAAGTGTCTGAATTTTTAGGTCCTCAAAACGAACAAGCTTACATATCATAAACCACTAAACACAGAGCCCTGCTTTGGAAGGGAAAAATCATTTTAAAAGTCGAGTTTTTACGCATCATTTCATTTAACGTCAAATTAACAACAAAATCTATTTTTATTCCCTATCAACTATCAAAGAATCGAAAAAATTTATAATATCACCTGTGAATTCTGCAAAAGATTAAAGTCTTGCGAGGCTATGACACAAAATCGAATAATGTCTAAAAAGTTCAAGTTCAATTATTATGCCGCATAAATAATAAAGAATGTTTATGAAAGTAGCTAAATATATGTGCAGTTGGAGAATGCAGAAGAAAATGTATTCATAATGTAACGAATGAAAAATTCACAGAATGAACAAAAAATGTCTCCACATATTTGCAATTCATATTTTATTTGCAATAGTTTTCATAATTCAGAAGGAAAAAAATCTACATAACCAACTGCGATAGTAGCCAACACGCTGGGAAAATTGAAATTCGTTAATTTATGAAATAAAATATTCCTAATTGCAAACAATAAGAACCGTAGAAATTTCCCTTATTGCGGTTTATTTTATCTCCCCGAATCATTACCTGATATCTCATTCCGTGTGAACATAAGTTGTTCCAAAATAAATGCCGATATTTTTTTCCAAATTTCTTAGAAACAATTTTTTTTCAAATTTCTATCCAAATGAGGTATACAAACGTAGTTAGTTGTTTTTTTTGCGTTCCCCAAAGTTTCAAAGCCATATCTTACTAACAGAAAAAGAATTTGGATCCAGAATAAATTTTGATAACCTGCTAAAACTGAGGAAAACTAACTCAAGCAATCTGCAGTACCGACGCAACGGCCTACTTAACGGAAGTTCACAATGATAGTAAGTGATGGGTCTCGGGCTGACATGGGGGTCCTAACTGATCCTAACCTGAAAAAAACTCGATTGCAAGAATGGAGTGCTGTTCACGGCTTCTACAGCACGGTCGGTAATTCTCCAAATTTACTTTTTCTTGAAAAAATTGTTCTCAACTGCGAATAACTAGGACCATGCAAACGTTTCTTAGTGCCGTTTATATTATTTCCTAAAAGTTGAACTCGATATCTCATTCCGTGTAGATATAAGTTGTTCCAAAAAAAATCTGACGTTGCTCTTTTTTTAATTTTTTCGAGACAATATTTTTCCAAATTTCCACCAAAATGATGTATACGAACGTAGCTTACCGTTTCCTTGTGCGTTTCCCAATGTTTCAGAGCGATATTTTATTTGCAGAAAGAGTAAATTGTTCCAAAAATGAAAATTAAAAATCGAACATTAGTTTGGTCCCATGACTCCTGTTAGACATGTTTTCTATGAATTATAGCGGGTGTCCAGTTAAAAAATAGGCATCTCAATCAATCGTCTTTTGTAAGTAGAAAATTATTTTCAAGCCCTACAGTTTGCGTATATCATTCTTGCAGTAGAATTTGAGATGGAAAAATACTGTATATCTTATGCACTGGAAGGCGAGGCACATGGTACATATCGAGTGCGCGAAACGCGTAAACACTGAACGTATATTTCAGGTTTAGGTGATTACCAAATTTGCTCATTTAAAAGAAAGAGTCGCCTCAATGTCAATTATTAATTTCTAAAGTATCATTTAAGAGTTGGGGCGAATTTCCCGCACATTCATGCAACAAAAATCATCGTTGAGTTTTAAACTTTAATCTGGAATGCAAATTATTTCACACCTCTTAACGATTCCGGTTACCTTTATCATGTGCATGATATACCTTAGGTTTATAGATATTTTAATTTTTTAATTTTTGTATTTAAACGAGCGTAGAGAAGTATTCTCATACACTTTTACTTCTGTTTCTATATTTTATTTTTTTTATACTTTTTATTCATTTGTAAAACATTGTCTACTATTTTCATCCCTTCTGGGCGAACTAGATTAATATACAGCATAACTAGAACAAACGACCAGTTATAGTTTTACACAACTAGATTCCAGCGAACCTAAAACTTCGTTAGGAAGACCTCTGTTCAGTATCTGTAGGGTCTGACAAGTACTGGAAACTACTACTGTCGGTTGACTCACTTTCTTGAACTACTGCCGCGGCTGTACACATAATAGAGATTGCTGCTTAAACAGCATTTTTGCACCTCGAATTGCTAGTTATAAATAACTTTAATGTGGTATAAAAAGTATCTGTAAACTCGTGAAATAAGCTTTCTACATTAAAACGTGTCATTTGTAGGAAATTAGGAACGTAGAAAAACCAAATGAAATACAATTTTAAAACATTTTAGTGCTACTTTTTTTTGAAGATGTTTTCTTGAACAGGTTAATTAATGTTAGATGTTTGTGAGTCCTATATCAGTGTTTTAATGTTAAGTAAGATATATCTGTTACACAATTAACATCAAGACACAGGTATAGGCATTGATGCAACTTTTTACATTATCACTCATGCGAGTGTAATGGAATCGCCCAAATTTTCAATCTCCAGCTTCTAACAGATCTTCGCGTTTTGACGCTCACAGAGTCTGAAAATGATGAAATTTTGTCGGTGTTCATCTTTCTGTGTGTCTGTCTGTCTGCATGTCTGTTTGGTTACCTGAATGTTGCAGCCATGCTAAGTTTTGAAGGATTTGATGAATCAAATCCGCCTTTGATACACTTTTTTAGGGTTCAAAAATGAAGGTCAAGTTCATTAACCAGATTAATTGAACCACATTACACATTACATTGCACAGCCCCACAAAAATAAGTCTTCTGAATCCCGAGCAAAACCACCATACCCATACGTTTTTGGGGTCGCTGCATCCGATTCTGGGGTCAGTTTGACCCCATCAGGACAGAATCAAGGTCAATTGATGGTCAAAATGAATAAAACCGTTGTATCGGAGAAAGCCTCTATTTTCAGATGTTTTTTAGGTCGCTGAATCCGAATCCATGGTCAGTTTGACCCTATCAGGTCGGAATCAGGGTCAATTGAAGGTCAAAATGAGAAAAAAACAATTGAATCGGCGTAAACCACTACTCTAAAACGATTTTGGGGTCGCTGAGTCCGAATCCGGGGGTAGTTTGACTCCATGAGGTCAGGATCAAGGTCATACCAAGGGCAAAAAGGGGAGGAAACCATGGAATCGGAGAAAACCCCTCTTCTTAGAATATTCTGGGGTTGCTAAATCCGAATCAAGGGGTTCATGCCAATTCAATTGTGTTTTTCTCACTTTGGCCTTCACCTGACCTTTATTCCGACCTGATAGGGTCAAACTGACCTTGGATTCGGATTCAGCGACCCAAAAAACGTCTGAGAATAGAGGTTTTCTCCGATACAACGGTTTCATTAATTTTGACCTTCAATTGATCTTGATCCTGACCTGATGGGGTCAAACTGACCCCGGAATCGGATTCAGCGACTCTAAAAACGTATAGGTATGGTGGTTTTGCTCGGGATTCAGAAAACTTTTTTTTTGTGGGGCTGTATAATGTGTATGCAATGGTATTAACGTAAAGACAAAAGAAGGAGGTAGAAGTTGAGGGGATATTACCATTAAGCTAAGCAGGTTTCCGGGAGGGTAGAAGCACTGCGGACGATATATACATTCTTCAACATGTAGTAGAGAAAGAATTGGAGCAAAAAGGAGGTAAAGTATGTGCTTTCCTTTTGAATTTAATAGGGTCATAGAAGTGGGATTGGTCGTAGGAATAAATAGGTTCTGGTCACTGGCATACGCGGATGATTTACTGTTGCTAGCAAGGTAGGAAGATGTGTTGAGAAATATGATGAAGAGATTTGATAAATAGCTGAAGAAAAAGAAACTGGTACTGAATGTAGAGAATTCAAAAGTAATGGTCTTTAGAAAAAGGAATAGAAGGAAAGATTGTAAGGAATGGGCGTAGAGAGGGGTAAAGGTTGAGGAAGTAAAGGAATTTTAATATTTAGTATTTTTGTTTAAAACGAATGGAAATACTAGACAACATGTAAAGGAAATAGTAAAAAGAGCTGGGGTGGTGATAAGAAAGGTCTGGAGTATCGTGGAAGAATTATTCAAAGATGATTTTGAAAGGAGAATGAGAATGTATGAGGTCTTAGTGGCAAGTGTCATGATATAATTATGATGTAGAAGTATAGGGTTGAAAAGAATATGAGGAGGTAGAAAGAGTGCACGAAAAACATACTAAATGGACTTTAGGATTAGACAGATGCACGCTTTGTTATGTAGTATAAAATGAACTAGACAGAGAGAAAGTGAAAATGAGAGCGGGGAATAGGACACGTAAATACGAGTAAAAGGTTTTGGAAAGTGGGAGTACAAAGCTAGTTAAAGCTTGCTTAGAGGAGAAAGAATTGGGAATAGGAGGAAATGGAATGAAAAAAAGAGAAAGGTAATGGAATAAAAAAAGATGGTCAGGGCAATTAGTTAGAAGAGCACACGAGAAAGGTATGAAGATAGAGCAGGAGCTGATAGAAAGAGAGGAAGAATTCTTGAAGTAAGGAATAGAAAGTAAAAAGCAGAGGCTAGATATAATAAGAAATATAAATGGATAAGGGTTGAGAGAGTAGCAAACTATTTGGAGAAATGAAAGGAAAGAGGATCGCAAAAATTAATTGCTTGTATGTGACGTGGAAATACAGAAGAGTGGAATATACTGGGATAAGGAGGAAGGAAGGGAGAAAAAGGAGAGGAGATGGGAGAAAGACGGGAGAATAAGTAGACCTGGTGGGAATAGAATCTTAGTTATTAATTCAAATATTTTTATTTGATATTTTTTTAAATTAAATATTTACAAAGAGAATACCTACTTGATTACTTTGGTTGGTTCTAGACCACAACTAGCAGCAATTATAACTTTGGGTACAGCATGATCTATTCTTGTTGACAGTTCGTTAGCAGCAAAACCTATTTTGGAAAATTTTGATTCCTTTTAGTTTTGACATTTAATTTAAAACTTTTTTTTACACCAAAGCTCGGAATGAATGAAAACTGTATTTAATTATGTTTCAATTAAGGAGAACAAAATTGAATTAGAGGAAAAAACAGGCATGAAGGGTAAAGCAAATAACTCTAAACAATTAAGTGTAAAAAAATTAAATTCTTTCAGTAAGCATCGATTCAAGATATTCTTGAAGACGATCCAAGGAAATGTAGATAAGAGACGGATAAATTGGAAGGTACATGTAATTTATGTTAGCAAGGTATATCGCACAAAGTGCCTCTGTATCTCACGTTCTCCCTTTTCCATTTTTCCCTGCTGAAAGTCAAAGGATCGAAATCATATCCGTTTTATCCCTCAGCTATCCATAGATATCCGTATGAATACGTCTTCTTTACCCCACGATCCGTTTATATCCGTGAAGTATCCGTCCATCCTCGTGAATCACTATCTTGTCCGTCAAATTTGTACCTTTCAATCATTATCTATCCGTATTTTATGTATTCGTATCCATTTCTATACTTATGTGTTTCAATCCTTCAATTTATATCCGTATTTGGATCCTCATCTATCCGCGACGTGCTTACATTTTTTTTGTCACCTTTCACGGATAGAAAATGTATCCGTCCTAATCATTCTCTACCCTCTTCAATCCTCTCTGGGGCTGTTCAAGTATTACGTAAGCGAACAGAAGAATAAATACGTGGGAGATAATATGATCAATGCGAATCTGAGAAAGATGTCAATATGACATTTATTCTTTTATTTGCTCACGTAATACTTGAACAACCCCTCTCCAAAAATGTGTTACCTATCCGTTTCAAACCCTCGTTTTCAATCCACCTCCCTATCCTTACACATCCTATGACCTATCCGTTTCAAATCGTCGTTTTCAATCCACCTCCCTATGCGCATACATATGCTTTTATGTTTTCCTATCCGCTACTATACTTGTGTGTTTCAATCCTTCAATCTCTGTCTGTAGTCGAATCCTCATCTATCTGCGACGTATTTAGATATTTCTTGTTGCCTACCACGGATAGAAAATGTATAAGTCCTAATGATTTTCTACCTCCTTCAATCCTCTCTCTAAAAATATATTACCTATCCGTTTCAACTCATAATTTTCAATCCACCTCCCTATCCTTACATATACGCTTTTATGTTTTCCTATCCGTTTCTATACTTGTGTACTTCAAGCCTTTAGTCTCTATCCGCATTTGAATCCTCATCTATCTGCGACGTACTTAGATTTTCTCATCACCTATCACGGACATAAAATGTACTCGTCCTCATCATTCTCTACCCCCTTCAATCCTCTCTCAAAAAATGTATTACCTATCGGTTTCAAACCTTCGTTTTCATTCCACCTCCATATCCTTATACATACGCTTCTATGTTTTTCGATCCCTTTCTATACTTATGTGTTTCAATTCTTCAATCTTTATCCGCGTTTGAATCCTCATTTATCCGCAACGTACTTTGATTTTCTCTTCACCTATCACGGATAGAAAATGTACCCGTCCTCATCATCCTCTACCCCCTTCAATCCTCTCTTCAAAAATATATTACCTATTAGTTTGAAACCTACGTTTTCAATCCACCTCCCTATCCTTACATATACGCTTTTGCGTTTTCCTATCCGTTTCTATACTTTTGTATTTCAATCCTTGAATCTCTATCCACATTTGAATCCTCATCTATCCACGACGTACTTAGATATTTCTCGTCGCCTATCACGGACAGAAAATCTGTTAGTCCTAATGATTCTCTACTCCCTTCAATGCTCTATCTAAAAATGTATTACCTATCCGTATCAAACCTTCGTTTTCAATCCACCTCCCTATCCTTACATATACGCTTTTATGTTTTCCTATCCGTTTCTATACTTGTGTGTTTCAATTGTCCAATCTCTATCCCCATTTGAATCCTCATCTATCCGCGACGTACTTAGATTTTCTTATCACCTATCACGGATATAAAATGTACCCGTCCTCATCATTCTCCATCCCCTTCAATCCTCTCTCCAAGAATGTATTACCTATCCGTTTCAAACCTTCGTTTTCATTCTACCTCCATATCCTTATACATACGCTTCTATGTTTTTCTATCCGTTTCTATACTTGTGTGTTTCAATTCTTCAATCTATCCGTATTTGAATCCTCATCTATCCGCGACGCACTAAAATTTTTCTCGTCACCTTTCACAGATAGAAAATGTATGCGTCCTTATCATTATCTACCCCCTTCAATCTTCTCTCTAAAAATGTATTAACAATCTGTTTCAATTCATCATTTTTAATCCACCTCCCTATCCTTACATATACACTTTATATTTTCCTATTCGTTTCTATACTTGTGTGTTTTAATCCTTCAATTTCTATCCGTATTTGAATTCTCATCATCCCTTCTTTTTTGATAAGATAATGCATCTGAAGATTTAAAAGATATAACAATTTGACGTCATGTTTTTATTAGCTTAATATTTTTTCTTCTTTCGGCACATATGCATAAATATTCTTTATTTGTTGATAATGTTACTAGAAATTCATATTTTATTTACGAAAAAAGTGATATGCTTCTCATTTCAGAATATACAATGTTCAATGTTGAAAGTTCAAGTGTCATAAATTCAGTTCTAGAGGCTGTATCTTGCTCAATCGAACAAAAATGAACTCTTATTAAAAGTAATGAACTGACTATCGGAAAATTGGATTACGTGGTCATTAATCTGGAATAATATATGATTTTCTGTAAGAAGTTTTCTTGAATTTTTGAACTGTAACTTATGTTCTTTCTGATTTAGTTGGCCAATTTCAATTCATTTTTTAGACATTCTTTAAAGATTAAAAATAAAACCATACATAAAGAAGAGAGCAAGGATGGTAAATATAAACCTTCTTATTCAAAATAAGAACTATAACCTACGGAAATATTCCTCGACTTTTAATATCCGTTTGGTGCCCATAAAGACCCCAGATGTGAGCGATTTCGATTTTTCTCACGCCTTACACGAGATGGTGTTTTAGATTTTTTACCTAACTTTTCTCAGTTCCGTTCGAAGATTCTTATTACTATTCTCCGGATATCTTCAAATGTCATTTCAGCGGAATAAAAAATGTATTTCGTCTAAATAAGCTGTCCTCTATTTTTACATAAAAATTATATTCTATATCAAAACAAATCACTGTTCTTGCTCGAAATCACGAATTTTTAGCGGAGTTTTCCTTTTAAACTAAATATATATTGTGTAAGAAAAACTTATGTATAGGGTGATGACATCAATAGTGAACCACTAAAGGTTATGATCACACTCAAAGCTCTATAGAAAGTAATTGTCAAGTCTTGAAAAGATAAAATGCATGTATCTGTACTCTGTCGATTTTAGAGATTCTCATTCAAGCTTTATGCAATAGGTAAGTTTAATATTTATATTTTTATGTAATTTTCTCGACCGAAAATTAGAAACGGTGACTTACTTTTGATGAGTGGCCTGCTATTGGTGCCCTTACCCCATATTAAGTCATTCAATATTAATCACGAAATACGATATTGGTTTGATTTATTTAGATCACGTTAAACATTTTTCAGTTCTTGAGTCTTCAAATAAAATTTTTTTCACATTTGTACTCTTGAAATTCCAGTTTACTAGAACTTAAATGCTTTTGATTTTTAATCTTGTAATTCTTAAGGTTTGAGAATAATGAATAATTGTATTTCGTATGATTTCAATTAAAAATTATTCAGTTCTGCACACTTTGAATTTAAAATTGTTCATTGTTGAAGTTTATAAATTGAAAATGTATAATGTTCAATTTTATAACAATTGTTAATTCTAAATTGTTAAATTAGGAACTATTTCAGCTTCAAATTATTTACAATTGACATCCTTAATTATACAATTGCTTAATATTAAAGAAATACGATATAATGTTTCTTAATTTTGAATAGTTTCAAATCATAGTTGACCAATTCCATTTCAAATCGGGGAATGGAGAAAAGTCTAGGTCATGGTGTCAGGAAGATTTGGTATTTCGAATATCATTTTATAGTGAAAATAAAGGAACAAGTATTTCACAGATTGATCAACAAATTTTAATTTTGATTTGTTACAATAATTCGAAGACTACCTGCGAATTCTAAAAAATTGAGAGACATTTTTTTCAAAAGGCATTATTTTCCGAACGAATGCAGATATTCGGTTTTTTCTTTTTTAGTTAGACGTGGGAATTTTTGCTCTTTCAACTGATATCAAAAAAATACATAAAAATCTAGAAAAATGACATAATGTCAGCTGTTTATCTAAAATTCTTGAAAGTGGATTTTCTCAAAAACCTCACTCGATTTGTTTTTTTTTTTTTGAAAAATAAATGGTAATATGTACTGCATATCTTTGGAGTTTCGTTCTGGGTAAACCATTGCTTCACATAGAATTTTTTTTTTTTAAATGGAAGTTTCACATTTGTCTCTGAAACGACGAAAGATAGAAAAAATTAACAAAAAAGTTTCAAAATATAAAAAAGTTCTACAAAAATAACTCTTGCTCTTTTGTGATATCTTGCATCGTTTACGAGTAAAAATCAAAAATTATATTGAAAATAAATGTTCTGGCCTCAAAAATGGTTTAGCCCGCATAAAACTGATAGGATGTCTTTTTCATATTTGCAGAATTTTTTTTCAAATATTAGAAAAAATAAAAAAGGTGGGATTTCCCTGAAAATCTTCTTTTTATGTTTTCAAAATTCGATGAAAAAAATGAAGAAGATTTTCCGGAAAGTACAGGTATTTTTCGTAGAACTTCTCTAGATGTGCTAACTTTTATCTGAACATTTTTTGTACCTTTCGTTGTTTCTGAGAAAAATGCGAAAATTCGATTTTTCAAAAATAATTTTTTTCTATGTGAAGCAGTGGTTTACTAAGAACGCAACTCAGGAAATATGCAGTACATATTATCTATCTCTAAAAAAAATAAAAGATTTTTAAAGTGGTATTTCTTAGAAAATCCACTTTCAAGAATTTTAGAAGAACAGCCACTATTTTATTATTTTCCTAAATTGAAAAAAAATTTTTGTTGTCAATTGAAAGAGCAAGAAATACCACGTTTAACAGAAAGAGAATCCAAATACCTATGCTCGTTCGGAAAATATTTTATTTTGAAAAAATGTAAATTTTTGAGAATCGCAGGTAATTTTCGAATAAAAAAAATGACAAATTAAAAAAAATTTGATTAAACTGTGAAGTACACGTTCTCTTATTTTTACTATAGCATGATATATTTAATACTAAATCATGCTGACACACTAAGGTGGACCTCTCTGTCTGATTTGAAATCGAATTGATCAGTTGTACAATTTTTCATAATTAATTTTTATACGTATTTTGTAATTCTGAACGTTTTTAATTAACAATTTTGAGTTTTGAAGACTTATATATTTAAATTTGTTTAAACTTTTAAATTGGTCAATTAAAAAAAATCCAGTTGGATAATTTTCATAATAATATGTCATTAATTGGAATATCTTTAATCTTCAATGGTTCGAATTTCAGATTGTTTAATTTTCAGCTTCTGTAGCTGTAATTTGCATTGCTCTATTTTACACTTCTCAAGTTTTTAATAAAAATAAAAATAATTGAATTTTTAAGAGTTTTAAGAACAACTTTGAAGTACAAACTTTGAAGTATATTATTATGTTGATAATTTAAAAATTGTTCAGTTTCAAACACATCAAAATTAAAAGTTTTGAATATTTGCAATCTGGATTTGTTCCATTTTTACGGCTAGACCCTTAATATATAAACTTATTCGATTTGGAAGTTTAAAGTTTTTTAATAGTTGGAAGTATAATTTTCAATTGAAAAATTTGAAACATGCAAGTGTAACATTTTTAATTTGAAATTATACAAATTAACTGGATACCAATTTAAAAATGGTTCTATTTGAATCTCTCCAAAGGATGTAACCGAAGTTCAAAACGTTTATAAACGAAAATATAAATTAATTTTTTTTAAATACGGAAATAAATTTTTCAGCAATAAAATATAGTAATCAATTATTTTAAACGGT
>JAUMHM010000016.1:9657672-9671432 GCA_032362435.1 Melikaiella ostensackeni
CGAAATCATTCAAATCTAGTCAGCGGATAGCCTGAAACAGACCTGACATTTTCTCTGAGAATATTCTGACATTTTCTATCGGTAGGGTGACGCTGAATAAAGCTTGCATGAATTCAAAAGTCTAAAATTTGTATTGTTCGCTCAGCTGCAACTATATTGATTGGCTATTTTAGGCATTCTATTATGGTTACGTATTATAGCTAGGCCTAGAATATTTATCCGTAAAGCATCCTGAATCGTATGCCTAAGTTGCAGACTTAATACAATATAGAACCCTGTAGCACCAAATGATTCGTCAACAATAAAAGTTTCTCTAGTGAAATCTTGACGTAAAACATGCACAATTGGAAGAAATATAAATTCACATACCAAAAATCGAGTTTGTAATATGTTTCTAGGTGAAATTTATATTCCTTTTGCAGTACATTATCCTTCAATTTTTACTTCAAAAAACTTTGATTAATGGGATATTTATCGCTAATTTGTTAATTAACGAATGTAAAACAAAAAGCATGATCAAGCGCCCAAGCGTCGCGTCAGATTGTGACAGGTAGCGCCAGCAAGAAAACGTAATCAAAGATATCACAAGCCTAGATGCGGCGCCTCACTAGCGGACCCATAATAAGTTCCATAATAAGTTAGAGATATCCCTTTTTAACCAATGTAATTCTTATAGTTCTTGGAAGTTATTATAGGTTCGCTAGTGAGGTGCCGCTCGATTACTGGTTTCGAAACCGTGCCGCACACCTCATGCGAACGGTACATGTACGCGAAAAGTCTGCTCAGTCCGACAGTGCAGAAGCTCAGAGTCAAGCAGCAATGCTAAGAACACAGGCCTTGTCATAGACCCGAGCTCTCTTGAGTTTCGTAGGTTGCAGAAAGACTAGTGTGTTCCCGCGTTCCGCCGGAGGAGATCCCGATGGTTGAGGAGGTTGATGAGCGGGACCCTATGAACTAACCTTGTTCACAAGACGAATTCAGGGCTGCATTAGATGCTTGTAAAGCTCGTGCTTCACCCGGATCAAATGATATAACATATGAGATTATTTGTGATTTCTCTCAGCCTGTTTTGAACTTTGTTTTCGAATTGTCTAACCACATATTTACTGTGTCGTCCTTTCCAGAGCCGAATTCGTTGGTTATTTTTATTCCCTAACCTGCAGACAAGAGTTTGCACCTTATCTCCTTGACGTCGACCCTGTGTGAACTGTACGAGAGGTTAGTGCAAAGCCGTGCCATTTCAAGTATTTGGCGGAGAACCTCCGTGACCTGGCGATCCTGGATCAGATGCTAAACTCAAAGGGACAAGAGCAAGGAGGACTCACTGCGCGAGATTCCGGTGGGTAGAGACTTCGGGGGTATGCTGAGGACTACGATCGACCCTGGAAGGCCTCTGGGGAGCAAGTCGGAAATCGGTATCTGGGTGCAGTGTGTATTTTTATGGGTCGGTGAATTTGTTCGCGGGTCGGGCAGGTTGCGGTTTCTCTATCCTCGAATTGAGTTTTAGACTCGGCCTGCTCCTCTGCAAAGGGTCTTCGGATTTATTTACGGAAATACATGCTAATTTTTCGGCGGTGAAATATATGATCAGAGAGGAGGTTGTGTCTCTAAAGACGTTGCATTTTATAAGCGCGGCTTACAGATGGTCTAGATTGACTAGTGACTATCGGAAAGCTTTCAACTCAACCTTCCATAGACTTATCATCTGTCTGTTAACAAGCGTGAAAGCACATCCAGATATAATGAACTGCATAGAGAGGTTGATACTCTTTGGAAGAACCAGATTCACCATCTCATTTGAGAAGCATACGATGGCCATAAATAGTGTCACCTTCCGGAGAGGTGTGTCTCAAGACGATACCATAAGCCGTCGCCTTTTCTGCATATAACTATTGCCGCTTTCTCTTAGCCTTCGCAGTTTTGAAAAGTGATTCTGTGGCGAACCACACTTACGGGAGCATAAAGTCAATCATGTGTTTTGAATGGATGACATTAAGAGCTATGCTTCTAGCGCAGAACAACTATGGCTTGCTCTCAAGAACGCCAATTCAAGGGTTACATAGAAAAAATTGGAATGGAATTTATGTTGAATAAGTGTGCCAAGATTTATCTGACACCAGATCGACTTGCTGGAATTCCCGAGGACCCAGAGCTCGTTGACGCTGGTGCCATAATACGTCTTGATGCAAAGCAGACTTACTAATACCTAGGCGTGTCTGAGAGTTGCATACAGGATATAACATCAATAAATGAAGCTCATTAAAGCAGGTACAAACATTTTCTCCGACAAGTTTGGTCTTCCGAATTTTTGGCGAGGAATAAAGTAAAACTAACATGCTTGCCGTTTCGGTTTTGTTTTGTAATGTTTCTTTGTACAAAAGACGAGCTCAGGGCCCTTGACGTTGCTACATGGAAGGTCATGCATATGCAGAAGAAGTTGCATACCCGTCACTTCCACGATGAACTTAACATCCAGGATTTTCATAACAGGATTATTGTGGGTAGAGCGCATATCCACGCAAATGAAAAAGACCCTCTTCTGGCAATGGTCGGCAACAAGGCACTTGGACTTGACTTCCACATAACAGGTAAGCAAAGTATCAAACATAATTAACCAAAAGTAGTCATTTCTGAAAACTCGGGTGAAAAAAGCACACTCAAAAAACGATTTGGTTGAATCAATAAAATCTTTGTTGGTTCAGCCATAGAATAGGGTTATTATGTGGGTAATAAAATATTTGGTCGACCCAACCAAACTTTTTGGTTATTCCAACCAGATCTTTTGGTGGATGGATAGTTGGTTGATTCAACGAAAAAATTTGGTTGGGTCAATCAAATATTTTATTGAATCAACCAAAATTTGTTTGGTTTAACCAAATTTTCATGTATATCCAAGAAAACAGTTTTTTTGGTTCAAGAAATTTTTTTTCTGAGTGCAGAGGTGAACAACTTTCTACAATAGCTTCTTGACAAAAAAATGCACATCTTTCTCAAAAAGGTGAAAAATCAGTCGTCGCATGAGCTGACGTTTGTTTTCTTTAAATTATCTGCATTTTATCCGCATGTTATGTAAAGACGTACCCGACGATAAGTTCAGAGCATGTCATACTCACCCTGAGTTCCTAGGGCACATACTATCTATCCGGTTGTCCCACTTACGCGGGAACCATTTACATCCACAGACATAATAGGGGTCGTGATTGAAAAACATGCCCTTACTTCTCGCAAGATATCTCCGCAACGGAAAAAGATCGAATTTTCGTTTTACCGTTGAAAATATAATTAAACTCCGCACCAAATGAGCCCTAATTGAATTAATCTCGTTGAATCGGTACTGAGCAAGCATGTAAGAAAGATACGTAACAAAAAAATTTCCGGATAGACCGATTTCTGTTGTCCGGCAAATCTGGGAAAATGTAATAAAAAATATTTGGAATAGTCGCAGAGCCTCGACCACCTCTCGGTTCGAGGACATTCAGGCAGGGCTTATTTCACGCGGCCATGCACCCCGAGCATTAATTAAAATAACTAATATATTTACATTCTCATCATTTATTATAGAAGGTATTATATTCATATGAATTTGGATCTATCCAGTTTTCATCAATTCTCGATGTTTTGAGACCCCCTGATTCAGAAAAAACGGTTTATACGAAAACATTTGTCTGTTGATCTTTCTGTAGTCTGACGCCGCGATAACTTCCAGAGGAATTTTCTATACACATTTTTCTTTTTTGATGTTGTAATTGGCTTTAGGATCCAGAAATGAATGCTTGATTTTTTTTCCTTGCGTACACTCATTTGTTGTTCAAAAAGACAGGTAAATTTCATTAGCCAACCTCCTATTATATATATATATATATAAGTTATGGTTTTAGTCATGAAAACAGGAACGCCATGTGGCCACTCATCTCACGGTTGTGAGACGTGGCCATAGATGTGTTTTACCGCGGTTCTGATGGAGGCTGATGGCATTTCCATGGCATTTGCTTCCAGTAGGAACCTGCGGTGGTTATATAACCTATTTTTTCATATATTAGTTATGGTTTTAGTCATGAAAACTAAATTTAAGAAAATTAAAAATTCAACGTTTCCACTAAACCACGCTAGATACGATAAATAGTCCAGAGACAAAAAACTTCGCTCCAGTCAGATCTACAAAATCCCCTTTACCCATTTTTCAATAGGGATAATAGTCTTTGCTATAAACTTGAGAAGTGCCATAAAAAAAGCGAAAATTCAAATTTATAGCTAAACAACGCAAGACCGGACGAAGAGACCCTGGCCCACCTGATCAAGGCGCATTTCCTAGGCTTTATAAGGCATGGGGAAAAGGAAACGACACCTCGAGGGCATCTAAAGTCGTCTGTGGCTCAACTGGGCCCGTAACATCGGCTAGCCCACGAGATTATTACCCCTTCTAGGGTCAGCTGGGCCCTGAAGTTTTTCAGCCCATACAAGTCTCTTGGTCCGGATGGCATATACCCGGTCTTCTTACAGAAGGCTAAGGAGTCCATCATAGGGCCGCTGGTGAGACTTACTAGGGCTAGTCCAACATTGGGATATGTCCCGACGCCATGGGGAGGCACGAGAGTGGTCTTCATTCCGAGAGCAGACAGGATCGGTTATACTTCACCCACGGATTTCCGTCCCATCAGACTGACATCTTTCCTACTAAACATGGTGGAAAGACTTGTGGATATATACATCCGCGACAAGGTCTTGTAAAGTAGACCATTACACAAGGAGCAACACGCCAACAGGGCTGGTCATTCGACCGAAACGGTCCTAAGCGGTGCAGTAAACCTAACTGAAGGACAACTAAATCAGAAAGGTTTCGCGATTGAAACATTTATGGACATCGAAGGAGCCTACAATTACAACTCTGGAGAGGTAATCAGGGCGGCCACGATTACACATGGTTTGCCAACTGCAGTCATGTTAGGCAATAGGAACCTAACAACGACTAAGGGAGATACCACCTTAGGTGGAACTGTTGACTCGGGATGCCCGCAGGGAGGAGTTTTATCGCACCTACTGTGGTATTTGATAGTTGATGAACTGCTTCATCTCGTCACGGAACAAGGCTACCACGCTATAGGCTACGCGGACGATGTACTGCTCATCGTGCGCGGCCAGCATCTGGATGCGCTCTTCGGGGTAATGCAGCAAGCACTTAGGACAGTGGATACCTGGTGCAAGAAGACTGAATTATCGGTCAATCCGAGTAAGACGGACGAGACTGTATTTACCAGACGGTACAAGTGAGGGATCACGAGTACACGGAAACTGAGAGGACAACAACTAAGAATCACTGAACGAGCTAAATACCTAGCAGTCATCCTGGATAGGAAGCTGTTATGGAACCAGCACCTGGAAAACAAGTGCAAAAAGCTCACAGCGACCCTCTGGCTTTGTAGGAGAGCCATAAGGAAAAACTGTGGCATGAAACCGGAGGCACTGATGTGGATCTATACATCGATCCTGCGACCCAGGCCAACATATACGTCGGTGGTCTGGTGGAGCAAGGTCAAATTGTCCACTGTGAAATCTCGACTCGAAAGAATCAGGGGAGTGATTCTAAGAGGCGTCACTGGTTCCTCGTAGTCGACACCCACGGTGGCATTGGGGGCACTAACAGGGTTAGAGCCCCTCCATCTTACCATCAATGCCATGGCTGCGAAGGCAGCCTGGAGAATAAACATGGAAAACGGCGGAAGGATCTCGACAGAATTGCGAATCCCTAACGATATCGCGAGAACACCGACCTTAAGCATGGTCAGGGATAAAATGCCTATTCGCTACCTCTTTGACAAGAAGTATCGAGTCAGCCTATCCACGAGAGAGGAATGGGCTAACGGCGAAGCATATTTGCCTGGTGATGGCGACAACTGGTCCACAGATAGCTCCAAGAACGAGGAGATAGTAGGAGCCGGTGTCAATCGCAGGAGTGGAATAGGCTTCAGAATCCCAATGGGGTCCTACGCCACAGTCCCACAAAATAAGATCATGGCCAAGCTCCAGTATGCTTACTATAAGGCACAGGAGTATGGCAATAGAAGAAATATTCGCATTTGCTCAAACAGCAGGGCTGCTATAGTGGCCCTGAATGGAACAAGAACTACGTCGCTACTTGTATGGGAGTGCTTTGAGGAACTGAACAATCTAGCAACGGAAAACCGAGGGACTCTACTTTGGATCCCTAGACACAGCGGCATTAAAGGTAATGAGATCTCGGATAGGCTAGCAAAACCAGCAGTAAGAGGAAACTTCACTGGTCCTGAACCAGTTGTAGGCATTTCCAGTAGGTTGGTCACTGAAGAAATTAACGAGCCGCGGAAATACGTAAACTTGGTAGAAATGAAATCAAGGTCCTAACAGAAATGTTTACAATACATGGAAACCTCGCACCGAGCACAATGCGCGAGATATATTTGTAATCGAGCCAAGCTCGAGACACGACCGCGCGACCAGGCGCGCTTAAACTTAACTAGGTAGGGTTAAAAATGCAGTTCTTTTAACGATTATTATTCAAAAGACTTTAGAAATTTTCTTGTCTCTTTGACTATCACCTAAAGTTACAAACTTTGAAGAGTTAACTTATGTTAACCAGCTAAGTTTTTTTCGTAAAAAAGCTGAAACAACAATTTCCTGTCATTCCTGTTCGGATTCATACACATTGTATGAAAAAATCATCACTAGCACATTAATTATTGATAAGAGACTTAAGCTGCATATTTTTGGCTAAATTTGAGAAAGCTGTTAAAAAAAAATTCTAGATCGTTCATATGAACTCAGTGATCGGAAATTGTTGTCAGTTGTCGAAAATTACACTGTTACAGTTTAGTATTTGACCTGAGATCATTTATGAGCTGGGTTTGTAATTGAATCTATAAAAAGTCTTAATTTTTGGAAAATAACATTTTTTCAATAAGGACTGTTCATTTGACATTCTCACCTGGAAGAAGAGCGTCGCATGCGGACGGTCACGAGAAGAGACTAAGACCATGCCAGGTCGAAGGTGAGGTAAAGGCGGGTCTCTTTTTGTCGGAGGCGCTATGGTTAAACTCGCACTCTGTGATGCTCGAACCACGCAGCAAGGCGTTTTATTACGATGAAGACTTACTACTTTGACCGGGCTAAACTCGCCATCTGGTAAAGGACCAACCAATAACCTAGCTCCGGGTGTGATAAGTCCCTTTACGAGCAAACCGCCTAACACTGGTTCATCTAGTCCCACTACCCTGCAAATCAAAACAAATATTAATAAAAATATTTGAAACCATAATGTTGAATGAAATCATTTTGAAAACTTCTATTCAAAAAATACCTGAACGTTTCGTCTATTTGGAAGAGAGAAGATTCTGGATACGTTTCTAGAGGTGTTGGATCTGTGGGCGGCAAGTCTCTAATGAAATTCGTGAGCTCTCCTAGGCCTTCTCCAGTTACGCAACTCACAAGAAATATTGGTATTGCATCTAAATCACAAACATTTGGTTCCTCGTTATTGTTTGTATGGAGCACCAATTTTTTAGCACAACCCTGGGCTTGTAAGATAGTTTCTAGTTGTAAGATGATTTCTCGAGGATTTCTAAAACCTACATCTATTTTGGTCACGATAATGAAGAACGGAATTCGCAAAGCTAGACAGAGAGTTAGGTGCTCTTGAAAAGCTTCATTCGCAGGTGGCGACACGACCAGCATTACATAGTGCGGAGCGTAACCTGCGATAACAAATTTTATTTTCAGATGAAATTTTATAATTGCGTTCAAAAGCCTAATGTATTTTTAGAAAACATTTTTACCAGTAAGGCCTAGCAATGTCGTCCGTAAATATTTTCGATGTCCTGCTAAATCGATGAATGTAACCACTTTCGATGCATGCTCGCAAATTTCCTCGGCTGTCTTCATTTCCAAATAATTCAAAACATGACCATCACTATTGAATCCGAGAATTTCGTGGGAAATTGATGACGTACGCCCTGTTTTAATTTCGTGAAGGTGACGAAATATATTTAGTCTAGCTCTACCCCGGCCATTGTCCAATTCACCTTGTGTAAGGACACCTAGAAAGAATTTGCAAAAAAAAATATTATTTTACAGAACAAAATTGAACTTCGACTTTCCTATTTCTATACTCTTATATTATCTCACCTAAAAGGGTAGACTTCCCAGCATCTTGCCCTCCTAATACTGCTAATCTTAAATCGATCACGACATCTTGATCATCAGCATCGCCTTTTCGCAATTTTCGAACCAACACTTCGGCCACTCTCTTTTCCTCGACTTTGCTTATTCTTGATTTGCACTTTGTAAGTCTTTCGCGAAGTACTGTCGTTTCCGCTCCTAATCTATGAGCCATGTCCCTCAATGTTTTCAAGGACAGCTTCATGTCGTCTCTTGATAAACCCGCTAGTCTTCCATTGTCTTCGACGCCTTGAAAATGATTTTGTCTTTATGATTTAGATAGAACAGAAAAAAATTTAATAAAACTCAAGCCTACTCAATAGATAACTATAATACCAATTTGATAAATGGCTTCTCCGTGTCCTTCGCGAAGGCGCCATTTCATTTGAGTGACAAGATGTTCAAATCTTTGACAGGAAGGATTAACCAATTTCAGTTTGTACTCTATATTTCCTTGTTCAGGCTCAGGTGGTAATCTGTCTTCTAGAAAACCATCTGGAGAACCTTCATGCTCAGTTTCTTTACTTGTGCCGACTTCCCAATTCTTTTTTCTCCTCGGCTTAGACTCTTCTGGTTCGAACAGCTCTAGAAACGACTCCATCCCTGCGAATTAATACATCCAAACAATTTGAGAATATTAAAATAACATTAAAAGGAAAACATAAGGAAGTAGTCTCTTCCATGTATCTATTTATTTTTAAAGAATAATTATTTACTGCTATTAATTTTAATTTCAGGTTTTATTTGAGTCAACGTCTGTATTTTTTAGATCAAACTTTTTAAATCTGAAACTTGGAGAATGAAAATATCACTTTCAATACTTGGAGCTTACAGAGATAAATTATAAATGTACACAATTTTATATACTACTGCCCTTTACCTTCGGATCGAGTATTTGTTATCTGAATACATTCTGTTATTATGTAAGATTATGAAACTACACGAACAAGATAACATTTTACATCAGTGCGTCAGGGCTTATTCTATGAAATTTCTAATACTACCGGACTGCCGTAGACCCTCTAGTTTATATGAGCCTGACAAACAAAAAAAAGGCCTTCCATATTTATTTTCAAGTCCTACGTCCATGACCCCCCCCCCTTCCTCCTCCTTTAAATTTTGTCCCGTACATGCATATCAGCAAACATCACTATTAAATGTAAATCGCTCACTTTTTTAAATGATCAAATGTACCAATCAATTGTTTAGAATAAATATGTAACAATCAAAATCTGTGCTCAACATATCATTTCAATACTTTTTGTGTAAAACGATTTCTTCGAATGCTCGCGGGTTAGAATCCAAAAAAATCGTTTCACACAAAAAGTATTGAAATCAGCCAATTTTTCACTCCGAATACAGACTTGATACAAAATAGGAGTAGGCCCTAAATATCTAACCAAGATGTAATCCTAGTATTCATGGAGAAAAATGAGGCAATTCAATTTTAAAGTTAGGGTCTGCTTCCAACGCCCTTAAAATTAAAATTAAAAAATGTTTGATTCATGCATTTATCAAACTTTTAATAATGTTAAATTGAAAATTAGAAGCCCTTTATTTCTCAATTGCCATCTATTTTGGTGATTTATCACTCTCCCTAATAGCACGGAACGTTCAGCGAGCACCTTCGGAACGTTCCAACGGAACGTTCTAGGCAAGTTCCAGTAACGTGTAAAATGTCCGCCCCTTCGGAACGTTCCGCTGGAACGCTTCAGGAATATCCCATTGGGAAGTTTCAAGAACGTCCCACTGGAACCGTTATTAGTATTATTAATAACAAATATCGCGTAAACCGTAAGAGATATGTAAAAATGGACGACAGTTTATAATATGGATATCGTATTATAGTGTACTATACGCGGTAATCAATACTAAAAAATGACAACCATTTTTACCTATCTCCTACGATTTACGAGATATTTATTGTTAAAAATAGCAATAACGGTAAGTCCGGAATGTTCCCAAGGGGCGGACATTATACAAGTTTCTGGAATGTGCCTAAAACGTTCCTCTGGAATGTGCCTAGAATGTTCGACTGGAACGTTCCGAAGGTGCCCGCGGAACGTTCCAGGAAGGTTCAATACATTTTTTGAAAAATTAAACATTTGACCTTCTAAAATGCGAATCAACAATAAATTAGACTTTTTTCGTTTAATTTTGTCTGAGAAGAAAGTTAAGGTTTTTTCGTTTAAATACTTTCATGCTAAGAAATGGACATATATTATTGAACGAATTTTCAAATATTAAAAGTTTAAAAAATTGTTCAAACAATAACTAATAATTATCAATTTCGAATTGAAAGCGTTTGATATTTAAAATATATATATTGAACGATTTTGAATTGAAAACGTTCCAAATCGAACAATTTCAGATCAGGTCAAATTTCGAAAAAAGGACAATATTTAAAATCGAATGAAAGGCAATTGAACTTGTATAATTTATAAATACGAGCGTTTGAAGTTGAATAATTTAAAATTGAAAGTGTTTGAAATTGAAAAATTGTTAATCAGAAGATCTCAAAATTGAAAAATTTCAGACTAAAATTTTGAAAATTGGATAATTTCATTAGAAAGGAGTTGAAATTGTACAACTTCTAAATAAAGGAGTTCAAAATTGAACAATTTTATTTTGAATTGAAGAATCTCGACATTGAATGATTTCAGATTAAAATGTCGAAAATAGAACTATTTCAAATCGTTCAAAATTGAATAATTTCAGGACAGAATTTCGAAAACTGAATCACTTAAAATTCAAAGAAATCGAAATTGTATTTTTTCTAATTAAAAGCGTTCAAAATTTAATAATTGAAAATTTTTAACTTCTGAATTCATATCATTTTCAATTCGAAGCGTTTAAAATTTAACAATTTGAAATTGAAAACTAAATTGAATGTTTTAAAGTCAAAGCTTCTAAAATTCTAGGATTTTAAATTGTTATTGAACCGCTCGGTGCCATAACAACCTACACTTGTCTCGCGTAACTGTGCCGACCTCGGGTCAGGTCAGCACAGTAACGGGCGAAGACCTTGAGCGTAGGGCGTCAAGGGACGCTCATAAGGGGAGGGGGGGGCAGAAGCAGTCAAGCGTGAACAACCGTACAAGAACAGGCGGCACAATTACGCGAGATGAGTATATTTCCATTTTCAGAAGTCACTTGTTTTTCATTTGTTCTTCATTAAGCGATGTGCAAAATAAATGAAAAACAAGTTACTTTTAAAAATGAAAGTAGGCTGTTATTGTACCCAACCGTATTATTACATAAAGAATTATAATTTAACATTAAAATTGATTAGACCAATTTGTCTGATCAAAAAATAAATTCACCGCCATTCGGAAATTGAAGAAATCCGAACTTCATTTAAAACTGAAAAAACTTTTAATTACCAAGAATTGTGATATAAAAAATTTTGTATACTCAACCCCATTAAAATTTCAGTTATTTTAGGTAAATTCAAATCGTTCAAAAATTAACAATTTTCAAATCTTCAATTATAATTGCCAAAATTCAACCATTTCAATTTTAATTGCAAAATTAAGACTTGTGAAAGGGAAAAATTGAAAATTCCGCGTTCAACATGAGAAATCAGAACTCTAAAATTGTAAACATTCACAATTAAAGAAATTATTCAATTACTCTGGTATCAATTTCAGATAGTTCATTTTTTATCTGTTTTAATTTGAAACAACACAATTTTTAACTTTTTTATTTCAACTTGTTTAATTTTTAACACTTTATTTATAATAATTATTCATTCTTGAAATCATTCAATTAAATATTTTTGAATTTTAAATGATTCTTTTAAATTTTTTAAATATTCAACACAAAATCTGACAATTTTGAGACATTACATTGAAAATTAAGAATTAAAAAAAAACTACAAAATAGGATCGTTATGAATCAAATTTTTGAATTTGCACAATTTTAAGTCTTTCAATTCGACATTTTTTTTAAAAATAAGTTTGAAATGTTCAAAATTTTGGAACATTTAAAAATAAAAAATAGTTCAATTTCCAATGTCTAGATCTAATATTTTCTCATTTTGAAGGCTTGAACTTGACAAATTTTCTTCTTATTTTTTCATTGTTTTGAATTTGTTCTGGATGCATAATAACAAATCCTTTTAATTGAAAATTGTGCAACTGTCAAGTCTTTAAATTTGATATTCTACAATTTCTGAAGATTTTAAAAAACAAGACACTTTTGTACGTTTAAAATTGAAAAAAAAACAAATTTATAATATTTATATCGAAAATTATTAAATTTGAAAACTGACTATTAAGACTTTCAATATGAAATCTTACAATTTTAAAAAAGATTTAATAGTGAAACTATCCTGACATTTTTAATATTTGAATTTGAAACTATTATCGATTTGGGAGGTTTTCATTTTAAAATTGTTGAATCATCAAGGCTATTCATTAAAAATTATTGTACAAGATTAGCAGTCAGTTCCTAGAAGGACAAATCTTTTCAAATTTAAGCTTTTGAAAAAAAAAAAATTAATTTCAAGGTCTCAAAAATTAAGCTGTTCTATAATTGCGCATTCAAAACTATAATTTTTGTTTAAAATTATAGAAATTTGCAAAACGATCATTATTATTAATAAATATCATATCATGTAGTTTACTGAAAAATGTGATTCCTGCCCAACAAAAAATCTCTGTCATTTTCACCATATAGAATTCAAGAATTTTATATATTGTGATGCTTTAAAGTTTAATTATTCAAAAAACGTTAAAAATTATATGCTTTCTGATTGGAAACTTTCAAAATTCATTGATTCAAACTTGATGCGTCAAAAATTAAACAATTCCGAACTTCGTTTGAATATTGAATCATTCCTAAATTAGGATCATGAAACTGAGCCGTAAAGAATTATTAATTTTTAAATTATGCATCAAGATTTTTAAAATTTAATCATTTTAATCCAAAGAGCAAAATTAATAACTTAAAAATCAACAATGAAGCATTTTCATGCAAGGGGAAAAATTTTGTGTTGCTTCTAGTGGAAAGACAATTTTATAAACTGGTAGCTGGTTTAGAAATAAAGGAAAGGGGGGTTTCGAAAAACTTGGGGCAATGGAAAGTCGTGGTGATGATGGAGAAATGGCTAATTGATCAGCAGAGGGAATAGAAGAATTTAGAGAAAAGAAAAAGATGGTGAAAATGGGAGAGGGAAATGTAATCGAGGAGATAGAAATAGTGACAGGCAAAGTAAAAAGAATATTAGAAGATACAATTAAGAAAGAAGTCAGGAAAGGGGGAAAAAGAAGTAGCTGGGATGAGGAATGTAAGGAGAAAAAAGGAATTGAGAAAGGAATTAAGAGAATGGAGAAACGGAAAGAGCAGTGCAGAAGAATACAGAAGAAAGGAGTGTAATGAGTTATGAAATAAAAAAAGGGGGAAGAGAATAAAAGGTTTGACGAGGAGGCAGAAAAGGCTAGCACGGAGGAAGAAGTAAGGAAAGTAGTGAATAGAGAGAGGAAAAAGGAAGAGAGTTAATCAGGAGATTGAAATGTTAGAATGAAAAAAATATTCTATGGAATTGCTAGGAGGAGTGATAAAGAAAATAA
>JAUMHM010000016.1:9679384-9697627 GCA_032362435.1 Melikaiella ostensackeni
AATGAATAAAATAGAGAATAACGTTTTTAAATTAAATCTCGAGGATCTTAATTGCGATAATATTTGTATACATGCAAGTATATATATATATATATATATATATATATATATATGAATAAATAAAAAAATAATTTGATTGTCAAAAATACTTTAAAATTAAAAAATCTTCTGACTTGAAGAATATGCGTAGTTTGGAAGAAATTTAATGAAGTTTCAAAATGAGCATTGAAAATAATAAAGATGAAACGTGCAAACCTTACAAAATTGAAGAGAAAAAAAAAGTATAAGTGCCACCCTAGTATTATCCAACCTGTACTTATCGAATATTACCCATATTTCACAGTTATTAACATATTTACAAGAATACTATGTACAGTTTATTTCGATAAAAAAGCTATTTTATGAATCACGACGAGATTATTAGTCATTGAGAAAGGAGAGGCTCGCTGCCTGCTCTAGTGACGTTTTTCGATGTCGAAAGTGTCTCTTCGACGCTGTGTTGGAATCTATCTATCTTTATGTTTTCCTCGGATACGAGTAGCGCATCGTTTAAACAAACATTATTCAAACTCACGGCGCTATTAGAAAACATGGGCATCGTAAGGTTTGTATTATTCACTTCTATGTGACTAGATTCTGAATTCTTTGATGACGGTTTTTTGAAGGTTTCGCCATCGCTTGAACTTTTATGAGTAGATATTAGGGTTGTTGCTTTTCCCAGAATGACAAGACTGATTATCACTCTGAGACACACGAGTATAAAGTAAGCGAGGACGAAAAGAGCAATGTTAATGGGCTTTGCGGAAGGAGTCACGGTCGTGCACAAAACTCGACCCATCGCTACACCAAGGGGCAGAGGAATGAAACCTATTCTTCGAGCCACTAAATCTGACGGATCGGAAAACGCAGTTTCTTCTCTTGTTTGGGACATATCGTATGCTAAACTCACTGTGTAGTCCCTGTAGACTGTTGATCGCAAATCGTTGAAACGTGTGATGAAAGCATGCTTCACCTTAAATAAAAACAAGGATATTAACTCATATTGTTCTGAATTTAAAAAAAAGGGTTTGCGAGACCCCAAAATCTTTTTTGTTGAATTCTGCACTGTATGCAAGCAAAGTAAAATAATTTAATAACAACGCTTATTTAGTTAAAATGAGCATTTTTATTTTTTTTAAAACAGACATGTGGGTCATAAAAATATTTTTTGAATTCTGACAAAAAATTAGGCATTTAAATACCAAAAGGAACAAATTGTGGTGGTGAAATTTTAGAAAAAAGAAAGAATTAAGAGACTTTTAATGAAAATATTAAAATTAAAGATTTCACAACTAAATAATTTTATATTTGAATTAAAGCATTCAAAATTAAATAACATGACACTAGATGCCTTTAAAAATACCTAAACAAATACAGGATTAGATATTGCAAACTGAATAGTTAAAAATTGAAAACTTCTAGCTCAGTCTGAGAGCCTTAAAATTTGAAGTGTTTAAAATTGTGTGCTTACAAATTAGAAGTTTAGAAATGTTAAAAAAAATTAAAACTAAAAACACTAAAATTTGCACAATTTCATGCAATACAAGGTAATATTTAAAGATAATAGATAATTTGAAATTGTCCCAGCATTCTTAACGGTTATGTTTTAATTTGAGGTTGGACGACTTAAAATTAAGATACTTAAAAATGAAAATCTTCAAATTAAAGCTTTCAAAATAAAATAACTTTCAACTTTATGTTTTTAAGGGTAAACAATTTTAGGATCAGTTAAGTTTTGCAAAATAACTAATTTTAAAGAATACGCGACGTCAAGAATATGCAGTATCAAGTTTAGATCAAGCAAATCGATTTTTAGATGCTAAAAATTGGTTTTTGTTATGCAACAGAAAAATATTTGATTTCCTAAAATTAAATTCATTGAAATTAAATTTTATATGCTTCAAGCTGGCGAGTTGATACTTTTATTTATTATAGGGCGATGTTTTTTTTTAAAGAAAAATATCTTCAATTAAAGTGTAATATGGTAAAAAATCCCCACCTTCTTCAAAAGAACGCAAAATAAATAGAAAATTGAAATGCTTGGGAAAAAAATCTTAAAATATAAGTGTCTATTTTATTCGTGATACGTACCCAATCAACAAGAACCTCTGCCACAAGTAGCATAACGCAATCTGGTAAAAGGACGGCAAGACGATCAGCCCGCCATGCATATTCCTTCATAGTTTGTAAAACAACGGCAAGAAGCAACATACTTAAATGAAAACGCTCCCTTACATCATTACAAGACAGTTGAAACAAGTTGTTCTTATCAAATTTCTTAAAAACGGATCCTTTAAGTTCGACAAACTAAAATAAAAATGATCTATTATGCAAATGTTCATTAACAAAAAATTTAAACAATAAATACTTGGATTAAAGTGTAACTTACGTTGTTCGACATCATAATCGTGAGTAGAGCCTTATTACTACTGTTAATTGCCACGTTCAACGTTGTTGCTTGAAATAACACCAAAATTGTATGCAAAACTATAATTTCCAGTTAAGGTTGAATTCCTTAGACGAAATTTCATCATTATATAAAAAAAAACTATTAAAAAAAACTGATTAAGTGAAATTTAATGACCAATACGATCATTTCGTGAGTGAAAAACCATTTTCCTGTTATTTAAGTCTTCGAGTAGCTATTTTTTTTAGCCTATCAACATTATTGAAATTAATTAATATAAAACTCAAGTTTGAAACTTAACTGCTGTATTAAAAGGATACAGACATAGGCAAGAGCGAACAATAAGTGAGGTATCGTGCCAAGGTGTTGGGAATGCGTAGAATTGGAACGAGATCGAGACTCTGTTGCAGTCCACAGCAAAGCATCTATGGTGTCCTGACCAAAAGAATTAAAAAGACGATCTCCAACTTCCAGCATATTGTAAAATATGTATAATTTGATGACAGACTGACTCTTCACCAGATGATACATCATGGACGTATCTACCTTCCACGTAACTATCCAACAACCCAACACCACCACTCCTTTTAGCAAATCACATACTTCAGCAGACCTCAAAAATCGCTCTCCTTTTTTACGAATCCTTTTACCTCTAAAAATTGAATTAACAAATTTTAATTTTTTACACTGTCCTAAAATTTTGTAATAAGTTAATAAATTAATTTCATAACTTACCCTAAACAATATTTAAGAGGCCTCGTAACAATTGCCCACAGAGCAATCATAAATCTTAAAGGTAAGAAGGTATAAACGAATAGGAATGAATCAGCGCACTGAGAAAATAAGTCATAATTGATAATATAGTTATATAGGAAAAGGAATATTAATAGGTATCACTTTCTTTGAAAGCATTATTTTACCTGAAAGAATCCATAAGTCATAAATTTTTCCACCTCTCTAGGTATTTTCATAAAAGAATACATTTTTTCCCTCTGAGCAGAAAACCTTTCTTCATCCTGCTCGAGATGATAGCCTCTTGTTAATTCTGTTCTCAAAAACTGTAGCAACGAAATTCCTACAAAAAGAGAGAATGCTCTGAAATTCGAATCATTTTTAAAGCGAGTATTGCAAGGATTTAAGTTACAAAAATTTCAACTATTAATGTTTTCAAATTGAAACGAATTGATTAGTTCTAGAAGTACATTCTAGATTCCAAACTGAGTTCCCGGTTTCCCGGTCTTTGGCCACCCTAACATATACAATGAAATGAACTATTTAACTCGTAACGTTGAAAAATTACAATGGAGTTAGAAGCATTCAAAAATAAATTTATTTCAAATTGGGAACGTAAAAATGTAGACAATTTGAAATTTTGATTTGAAACATTTTTTTAAAGTTTCAAAAAATGAAGAGTAAATTCAAATGATTAAAACGCTTTGTTGGAATAATACAATTCAATCAAATAAATTTTTTATTTCGTAAATTATAGCCTGAAATGTATGCACTCACCCAATACATAATTTTGAGATTAACAATTTTTCAAGGCTTCATTTTAAAAGGAATAAATACAACTGCAATGATTTCCTCTACGGAACATACTATCTTTGTATTGTTTAAAATTTCAAACATACCTCCATCTTAAACCATTTTAAAAATTCAAAGGTTCTTTAGAAATAGTTTTATGTTTTTTAAATTATCTGATAAGATTACAAGTTAAAACATAAGATATGACCATAAAATAGTCAGAAAAACGTCATAAGTATAAATACTTATGACGTATTTATGAAGTTCTTGATTCATCGTATGAATAAAAAAGACTGAACGTAGGATTATATAATTCCATACACAGCTTAGTTTTATATTTTTATTGTTTCCGAAAATAATAAATTCTTATATTTATGATAGGGGTTTTCACTATACATTACAAATTTTCAAAATTAGGATAACATTGACTTTATAAGAAAAATATAACTCAAATTTTAAACAATCGCATTAAAAAAATTAATGAAAATAAGTAAAAATAATTCACAAATTCATATATAGTATGTACCTGCTTCACTCATTAGTTTAATTAAATTATGGATAGTTGGAGGTTCTATTTGAAGTATTGAAGGCCTGTCAGCCACCTACTAAGTTAAAAGAAGTGAAAAGGAACATTTCAATCTGGAATCGTTTAATTTTGAAGACTTCATTCAGAATAACAATGCTTATTAAATTGTACACGGGCATTGTTCTTTTGGCACAAAAAATTTTGATTGTTTGAATGAGAGATTGTTTTTATTTCAAATGCATTCAATTAAAAATGGTTGAATTTCGAACATTTCCACTTAATATTTCACAAACATTTGCACCTGCATAAAATGTGGAATACGTACAAACAATTGTGGGTGAAAAAAAAAAGTTCGCTGTCAATATCGTGTGCTTTCAGTAAATGATTCAAAGATTCCATTTTTAAAAGCACATAACTCGACAAATTCCATACTGGAACTCAAATTGCAAAACTTAAATTCTGGATGAATTTTTAAATCAATTTCAACATGAATGTGTCAGTAATAGAAAGTTTTTAATATTATTAATAGAATAATCATATTAATTCTAATACATATACGAGTCTTTACGTTAAATGCTCAATATATTACAATACATGCACACATTCATTTTACAGTATATACTACTTGCAGTTATTTAGTCTCATTTAATTACTTGTCATCATAACACTACAGCCATATTTTCATAGCTTCTCTCCTGTCATTATCTTTTCACCCTTTTCACCCAGACTTTTAATAGTACAAAGAACATACAACTCTAGACCAATGTTGTGAGAATATTACCGCTACATCATCTGTTGAATTTTACTTTTTTGTATACTCGTATTTTTCTTATAAATGCATACTGGTGATATAGATATACACAGTAGGAGTATAAAGCATAAATGAAACCACAGACGTAACCTAAATACTCGTTAAAAAATAAGAGAAAGTTAGACGCTTCATTGAAGGTATTCTCATGAAGTAAAAGTAAATACCAAATCGAAAAGTCTAATGTGGAATTGCATCTGCAATACAAGATTAATGAAAAAAATACCACATTTTTTTGTGGAGCTCTCCTCTTCTGACAGTTCTGACTTGTTCTCGTGGACGTTTATGTTTTCAATTCGATTTCCAAGAGGTTTGACACTTTTATTCGAGCCACGGAAACGAATGTTCTTTTTGTCCGAATTACCCGAAGAAACCAGACTGGCTTTTTCGCTTGTGTCCATACTCTGTGATCCGTTATTGTCTCTTGACATGTTAGACATTGATATAATATCTCAACATAACCTCGCGCAACCTTGCGTTTTTAGCAAAAACAGCTATCGAGTGAGCTAGGCAGCGATGAGCTGACAGTGTGATAAACGCGCACCTGCGCTGATCTAAAATTTGCGTAAATCTTCAGTACCAATAACCAAACATGACCTAAGAACACATGGTCTAGCCACGAGCAAGTAAAAAAAAGTGCACCAATAGGAAGCTCTTACCAAAACGGCAACCATATTAGACAAGAAATAGCGCTAGATTCAATTTGAGAATGATGAAGTAAACACCATGAGCAAAGATTTGAAGTAAAATATAATCTAAAAATAAAATAAAGTAAAATGTAATAAATTGTAAAAATATGAATCAATACAAAATTTGATATTTGTGCAATACATATTTTAAAAAATCGTTAAAAATATTTTTTGGAATATAGCATATAATTTATTATACTACAAATTTTTTTTAAAGTGGGAGGAAATGATCCTCGTTTTCATTTGAAAATAAAAATAAATAAGTGAATATAAAGAAAGTGTACATGTAGGTGAGATACGAATTTCATGAAGGATATTTCAAGTATTTGAGAAAATTTTTATTTCAAATTTTGCCAAAACTATCTTTAAACTTTCTAATTTTAATCGTCTCGTTCTTTCAAATTTAAAATTTCAAAGCATATTTCAACACAAAATTACGAATTTGAGTTTTCCAAAAGCATAAATCACTTTCTTTTAAAATAAGTAATTAAATAAGCAATACTTGTTTCTGAACTATTAAACTTGTCAACTTGGATTATATTCTAATGGGAGAAGTTTATATTTACATAAATTTTGAACTTGTGTTGCCTTCAATATTAAATTTTGTTAATTTAAAGATTTTGAAATTAGTAAACTTTTAAATGTCTAATGTTTTATAAATTGAAATGCTTGCAAATTTTCACCAATTTTCTCTTCCAGTATTTAATTTAAACTTCATTCCATTCCAAATTCAAAAAATCTAAAAAAATTCCATTGATTTCAGTCAAATCCGAGTAAAATTAGACGAATTCAAAAGAAATGAGAAAAATACGATGAAATTCATAAAAATTCAATGTAAATTTTTAAAAAATTCAAAAATATTTTTGAAAATCATTGGATTCAGTAAGTTTGAAATCAGTTTAGAAGAATTCAAGTGAATTGACAAAATTCAAAAGAATTGCCAAAAATATTTGAAAATCTCTTAAAATGTTTGAGCTTTAAAATCCTTTAAAATCACTGAAATCCTCGGAAACCTTATAAATCCTTTCAAATTTTTTGCAACTTTTGAAAATTCCTTCGAAATTTCTTGAAGCTTTTGAAAATTCCTTTAAATTTTCTAAAAATACCCTAAAATCATTAAAATCCTTCGAAACCCCCGGAAATTTCACAAATCCCTTAAAAATGACTGGCACAATTTTAAAATATCTTAAAATATTTCAAATCCTCTGAAATTTATTGAAGCTTTTGAAAATTCCTTTGAATTCTTGAAAATACTCTAAAATCATTAAAATCCTTCAAAATCCCCTGAAATTTCGCAAATCCCTCAAAATCGACTTGCACAATTTTAAAATATCTTGAAATACTTCAAATCCTTTGAAATTTATTGAAGCTTTTAAAAATTCCTTGGAATTTTTAAAAATACCCTAAATTCGTTAAAATCCTCCGAAATCCCATACAATTTTGCAAACCCCTTGAAAAGGCTTTGGAATATTTCAAAATACCCTAAAATATTTCAAATCCTTTGAATTTTATTGAAAATTCCTTAAAATTTTTGAAGCTCTTTAAAATTGCTTGAAATTTTTAAAAGTACCCTAAAATTTTTGAAATCCTTTGGGATCCCTTTAATATATTGAAATCTATAAAAAATTCCTTGGAATCTTTTTAAATACCCTAAAATACTTCAAAATAATTCAAGAAAATTCAGAAGTAGGTATAGACCTTAATTCGATAATGGTTAACCCCTGGGTTAATTTATTGAAAGAAAAGTGATTAAAGTGATTTTTTCATTTCAAAAAACGAACTATAGTAACTTTATCTTGAAAAAGTGACTTAAATGTGATTTGAGAAAAAAGTGACTTACGTTTTAAATTTCAATTAAAAAGTCTTCAAAGTTTTCAGTTAAAATGTTTTTTTTTTCATTTGTACATTTGTCTCTAATGAGCCGGAAAGGAGGCAGTTGGAAGCCTGTTTTTGATTGAATGACTAAATTTAATTTTTCTAAAAAATACATCCATTTTTACTATTTGCAATTGAATCTTTTTATTGTTTGTAATGACAGATTCACAGTCCTGAAATTTACAACTATTATATTAAGGCCATGTAACGAGTGGGTCACGTGACCAGATTCCTACCTTACCGACACTTTTTAAATTTACCAACTTACGTTCACACGAAGCGCCATATCAAGTTGAAAATTTGGGAATTTTGTCTGGTCCTAAATTTGTATAATTATGAAAAAAGCAAAAAAAAAATTTGTTTACAAAAAAACTTTTTTCATAATTATAAAATTTAAGGACCAGATACACCTTTCTTAGTGCTTCTTATTCCGTTTCCCAAATTTTCAATTCGATGTGATGTTTCGTGTGAATGTAAGTTGGGAAAAAAAGTGTTGGTAGGGTAGACATCTGGTCACGTGACCAAGATGGATGCGGTTTTGATAAGCGCGACATGGGACGAGGGTGGGAGGGCTGACGGGTAGACCATGTATTCCTAGCTCATGGCATGCTCTGTGATGATGCCGAGCAACGCATGCGCAGTGCTGTTCGGAGGCAGTGAAGCATTGTTTGTTGTTCACGGTGGTGCATGTACATTACTTGTAATTCTTTCATCAGTTTTATAAATTTTAAATAATTGTCTGATGGTCATATATTTCTACCCACGCAGTAGTCACGTTTTTCTATTTGTTGCTGAGTGAATAAACTTCGAACTAATCTAATTAATCAATCATGACATCAATAACATCGATGGAAAATAACCTCAAAGACACAAGTCTTCAAGAAAATGATCTTCCTCAGGAGTTTTCTAAACGCGCTGAGAGAAATCGACAAAAAGCTCTATTGCTCAAAAAGTCGAAAGTCGTCTCTCATCCTTATGCAAAAATGTAAGTTTCTTTTCTTTTATACAGCCTAGGAGTATTCAACAATAAAGGAAGTCCAAATCTCAACTTGCATTTTCGATTTTTTTCTTACTTTTGGGTTAAAATTGAACCACGCTGAAGGTGAATTAAATCGGATAATATTTAGAGGTAGCTCATCGCGAATTTGTCTGTTTACAGAAAAATAATTTTTTCTTGAAAACGGCAGATCATAACGCAAAATTATTCAGAATGTAAAAGATGCGGCTCGATAAAATAAGTATTTTTTTATCATAAGCTTTTCTTAGTTATGCATACTCAAGGAGATTTGTGAATAAAATTGTTATAAAGAAGCGTTAATCATATATTCCACTCACTGAGAGGTCGTTATTATACATTTATATTAATTTCATGTTCTTAAAAAATTCAAATAAACCAATTTTTAAGAATAGTAATTCTACTTGTTTATATGAATTGTTTTTTCTGAACCTAAAAATAATTTAAATGTGTATTAAAGACATTCTATTAAGCGGAATAGATTATTAATGTTTCCTTATAACAATTTTTTTCGCATATATCCTCAAATATGCATAATTAAATCTAAAAATATGAACAAAAAATACTCATTTTAATGAGCCGCATCTTTTATATTCTGTATAATTTTGCGTTATGATCTGCCGTTTTCGAGAAAAATTGATTTTTCTGTGATAACCGACCAATTCGCGATGAGCGACCTCTAAATATTATCCTATTTATTTCTCCTTCCACGTGGTTCATTTTTAACCTAAAAGGAACAAAAAAATCAAAAATGCGAGTGTAGATTCGAGCTCCCTTTATTTTTGAACACCTCTAATACAGCCACGTATTCTTTTCATTGTTTGTTGGTGGTGTGTTATTGACCTCTATCAGGCAGAAAAATCCATGTTTGTTTATTTCCGAGTATTCTATTTCATGTATTGAATGTGGTTTACTGTTATAATTACTGTGTATCGATTCAATAATGAATGCAATAACGTGTGATAATTAATAATAATAATAATCTTCAGATTCATTTATCATCATGTCAGTGTGACAGTTTATTAGTATTCGTCTGTTTGACATCTTATGGAATTGTCTTCCCACTTGAAACAACATGAAGTTATACCCCTTAGAAGGAAATGCTTTATTGTGGACTTTCAAGTTACTAATTTTGCACTTTAGATGAAGATGATTGAATTTCAAAAATCGTGATGCACAATTTGAAAATTAATCATTTGGAACGACTTAGTTTCAAGATCCTAATTGGAAAATGCTTCATTTTCTATATGAAGTTTGCAATTGCTTAATATTTAATGCTTACAGTTTGAATTCATCAATTTTGAAATTTTCCAATTAGCAAGCATATCATTTTCAACGTTTTTAGAATACTTAAACTTTAAAGGTTTACAATATTTACAATTGTAAAATTTTAAGCAGTGAAAATGAGTGATTTTTTAAACAGAAATCACATGTTTTAGTAAAAAAAATCTATCCAATCACTTTAAATGTCACTCGATACAATATCACATGACACTAAATCATATTTATCATCTTTAACATTTCTATGATTTCAATTTAAAGTTATAGCTTTGAATAAAAAAAAAACTAAAGTTTTTTTGATTTGAAAGCTTAAATTCGAAAATATTTGGTTTTAAATTTCTTAACTTTTGGTTGCTTCCAATTTCACAATGTTTTAAGCTACTACTTTAAAATTGTACAATTTTGAACGTTTAATTTTGAAACAGTGTCTAAGTTTGAAGTAAGTAATATTGAAAAACTTGATTGCACAATTTTCAGTTTGAAGGATTGTAATTTGTAATTTCAATTTCAAACGCTTTCAATTCGAAATAATTAATTATTGTTTCAAAAATTGTTAAAACTCTCAATATTGAAAATTTTGTTTAATGGTTTTCGAAAAAATAAATAAATAAGAACGTTGAGTACGAAATGAGTCTAATTTATAATTGATCCGCATTTTAGAAGGTCAAATGTTTATTTTTTGAAAAAATGCTTATGATTAATGAAAATTTTATGAAAAACCCTATCGAACCTTTAAAGGAAAAAATCTTATTGGAATTAACATTAAAAATTAATTTTTAATTTTACATTTTTGAATGTTAATTTTAAATACTTCAAATTCAGAAGAGCTCTGATGTTTTCAATGCTTTTTTATACATAGTTCAGTATTCAATATATAAATTAAGAAAATTTTCAGGTTTGAAAGTTTTAATTATTCAGTTTTAATGACCTGGAAAAATGTTTGCTAATCGGGAAATGACCAGAAATTTGTTTTTGTTTTTAGAGGCAACTGTGAAATATTTTAGATTTATATTGAGATTTTGACTGCTGAGAAGAAACTATCATGAATCATGATTGCTAGTGTAATAAAAAAATTTTATAACACTTGTACTATTGTAAAAGATTTTTTTTAGGCTTTTGTCATTCAACAAATTTAGAATAATACGTCTTTAAAAGCATATGATTGTTTATTTATTGAAAATATAAGCAAGAAAGTTCCCTCGAACTTCAAATTAGCCCCAACTTATACAGGGTGTCTACTACTTTGCTCCCACCAAATTCCCGATTATTTCTCCATTTTTTCCGGTCGTAAATATCAAATTTCCTCTTACTCATCTTCTTTTAGATAACTTAAAAAAATACTTTGAACAATTCAGGGTTATATAAACAAAATAATATTTTTGTTATTTATGGCTTCTAAAGCTTACAAACAAATATATAACAATTTCGATGTCTTAATTTCAATTTTTGAAATTTCTTAAATCTTCATTAAATCTTAATGAATCTTATTAATTGATTAATTAAGCCCTTGGGAATCTTATAAAATCGTGTAGTTATACAGAAACAACTATGATGTTCAACTAAATCTACGCAAATTTTATGCATTGCGATATCTTATTCTGTGTAGATTTGGTTAATATGACAATTGTTTTGTATAAACATATCTTGGGAAATTATTTTGGTATTCTAATTGGTGAATAATTCTTAGAAATAATTATAAATTTATTTGGTATTAGCGGTTAATTATTGATTAATTATTTAAGAGTGATTACAGAAAACTATCTTTAATCTTTTATTATGACAGTTTAATTATAATTACATGTGCTTATAACATAGTTAATGTAAAATTTACTTAGTACTAAAATAAATAATTTTTCTAATGGTTTTTCTAATCACTCTTTAACAGTTATTCAATAATTAATGGCTAATACCAAATAAATTAAAAATTATATCTAAGAATTATTTACCAATTAAAATACCAAAAATAATAATTAACTAAAGATATGTTTATAGAAAGACCGTGTCTAGGTTCATCGAGATTCGGTGAATGTAGTCCAGATATTTTCGGCATGCCTAGACATTTCGTCCCGAAATGTCTGAAGTAATTATGTTCTAATTATTATATTAATTTTCATTGGACCTAAATTATAGGTAGTTTTCATCAATTATTATCTTTAGCGATTAACACAATGACTGAGTTCAGCAAAACTCAAAAATATGTACATTTATAGTTTTGATTTAAAAAATTTGTCCAATAGTAATTTTCAACAAATTTTGGTTGAATAGCCGGAAATAATTTACAAAGCTATTAAAAAAATATCACTAATCTATATGCATTAATTTTGAAAATACAGCATAAAGTTTATTTTTAAAAATCGTTATTCTTTAAAACATTAGAAAAATTATGAAAGGGTTCAGATTAAAAAGGTATTGTACAACATACTAAAATTTCATAATAATTAATCTTTATTTATTATATCTCTCAGAGAATACCATTTTTTCAGAGCCTAAACATTGTTCTTAATTGTTATAAAATTTTTGAAGTGTCACGATTTCCGAATACTTTTTTTTATCATATTTATTACAATCCTGTAATTTATTTGTCTTTTCATCAAGATTACTAAAAAAATCACATTTTTAAAAACTTTTAATGTGATTCCCGTTTTTAATTTGTATTCCCGGTTAATTCCCGGTTTATTTTAACTCCCGGCTATTTCCCGATTTTTCCGGTTTTCCTGGTTAGTAGACACCCTGTTATAGTACTATTTCTTATTACATAATTATATATATTACATTTGTATAATTTTTTATTTTATCACGCGAATTTTTCAGAGACAATCCTGACTCTTCGGCTGGCAAAACCATTAAAATTCAAGGTCAGAGAGTAATCGATAGTGGGGCTGGTTTCCTCATTGATGAAAACGATGACTTGGAAGAGGAAATGGTAAAAATTAATATAGAGAAGTACCGCGATAATCATTAAATAAATCAAAGTTTTAAATACTTCATTTTTCGTTATAAATAAATAAATTATTTTGATAATTTAAATATGAGTAATTTTTTATTTCGTTTAGAATATCAAGCACTTTCAAAAAAGAATAGAAGTTATTCAATAGATTCACATCTACAACAGACATCAAAAACAATTTACTTCTACCTTTTCAATTTTTCTATCTTTTGTCTTTTCTTTTTATTTTAGCTCAAAATCGTAGATGTTCCTGCGCCAATAATTAGTAGTTTACCAACATGCGAAGAGTGTAAAGCTGAATTCAAAGATTCGTTTCTGCTTCAAAAGTTCGAGCACCCAGTCTGTGATCCTTGCAGGTATTTTAATTTCCAAACAACCAAGGTCCCTACTCTTCTCGAAAAATAATTTAGAATAGAAAACTTAATCTACTATTTAATTCTGTTAGGGATAATGATGAAAAACATTCGCTCATTACAAAGACGGAAGCAAAGCAAGAATATCTCTTGAAGGATTGCGATTTCGACAAAAGAGAGCCACCCTTGAAGTTCATAATTCGACAAAATCCACACAATCCGCGTTGGGGAGAAATGAAATTGTATTTGCAACTCCAGGTGGAAAAACGAGCACTCGAAGTCTGGGGAGCGGAAGAAAAATTACTAGCGGAACGTCAACTGCGAGATGAAAAACGAGAGGAAGCAAAGATAAAAAAATTCAACAAAAAGGTAGGATTCGGGTACAGGTAGAAAATAATTCACAAACCCTGTGGTACTTAATTTTGATAAATTTAACTTTTACTTAACAATCTCAAAAGGTCAAAAACATAGTTCATGTTGTTGAAAAGTAGAGAAAATCCAAAACCTTCCGTGCAAAAATCAGATTTTGACAATGTTTTGAACAAAAATCAAGAAAAAAAGCGTTATTTTTCATAATCTCCGTGGACTGCATCACGACCTGGTGAATTTTTCAAATTAGAAAACCTTCCAAAATACATCGAGTTTTCATGAAATTAGAAACATTTTTTGACTAGCACTGACTAGAAAATTAATTTAATACAGTTTGACCGAAAGGAGCCCCCGAAGCTTGTCATGACAATTTTTAATTTACGAAAAACGAGTACAGGATTTTCCGATCAATATTATTTACTATTTATTAGCAACCGGGAGACTTTAAATTGTTGAAATTTCTCTTTGAAATGTATGAATGGGCGATAAAATTAACAGAATTTAGAAAATGAAAAGATCTGAGCCGCAAGGTCTGCTGGGAAATGGCGGTAAAATTCAAATGTGGTGAAGCAACGCCGTGATTAAGTCGTTCCTTTTTAAAAATCGGGATATTCGGTTTATAAGAGAAACTGGGAAATAATTGCATTTTCCATTCCAAAGAATTCTTTATTAAAAAAATATGTTGAAGATTTGAGTAAGAGAATAAATAAATACTATTCAAAGAGTGAAGTATGACGCATTTAAAATTATAAAAGTATATTTTATATAGGGAGTTTTTTTAGAAAATATTCAATAAATTTAGCTCGTATGTTCAAAACAAAGATCTAATTTTATTGTGCAAATTGTGTATTGAAAATAATTTTTTAATTTCTCTCCAATTAAAATTAAGTTCCTTAAAAGTAAATTTTATTTTTGTTCTAGATTAAAAAACTGCGAATGGAGGTGAGAAGTTCCTTATATGATAAAACGCGTAAAGCTTCTCACGTGCATAAATTTGGACCAGAATCATACGACGAAGATGAAGATACCTACTCCCAAACTTGCATGACCTGTGGCTACGAAAATACCTACGAGAAAATGTAATTTAACTTCTCCCGTTAACGACTGTTAATTAGAATTATTTATTTATTTTTTCACAAGCATCAATCAGGCTAATTTAAAAAATCGAAAACAAAAAGGCATGAATAATTTTTATACTTATGTACTACAGATGGCATTCAATAAATCGTTTCCTTTTATTGAATCACAAACAAAGCTGGGCTTTAAAATCATATTTTCCTAAATTTATTTTGATTGTCGATAAATAATGTAAATATTTCCGCCATTAAAGTCGCTTTTTTAATCAACTATTTGCAGCAGAAACTTAAATTCACTAAAGATAAAGTTGATAGTTTTGACAAATTTGAACAATACTGAAAAAAAAATTATGTAAGGAATATTAGAAAAAATCTTGAAATTCGACATTTTAATTCAAGACTTTAATTTTATATGCGACAATTAACAAATTTGAGAAATTTTAGTAATAAGTTTTCAACTGAAACTAGAAAATTAAAAAATGATCAAAAGCTGTGCAAAGTGCAAACACTAAAATTTCATTTTTGAGTTCTTGTATATTTAAATAATATGTGAAAAAAGTAGATTTGAAAATTTACGAAATTACAAACCTTCTTTGTAATGAAGCAAAAGGGATTGAAGTGAGGTCGAAAACAGGTTATTAAAAAATAGTGTCAATAGCAATTATAGGTAAAGGGTGTGCTGTTATGTTTTATCGATTCAGTGGGCCAATTTTGAACGTGAATAAATGAAGTAAGGTAAAATAGATTAAATGAGTAAATAGCTCTAGTTTTTCCTTTAGTTGGTGGAGGTGACGTAGCCTATTGACATATTCAGTGGGCTCATTTTGAATGAGAATGAATGAAGTAAAGTAAAATAGATTAAATGAGTAAATAGATCTAGTTTTTCCTTTATGAAGCAATAATTTGTAAATAAATAATTTTTGTGGAGATGACGTAGCCTATTGACAAGTTTCACAATATTGCCTTCTTATTGTTTCAATAAAGTTGAAAATGTTGCGAAATCGCGTTCATTTATTAAACTTCTCTATTTGTCACGTTTCCTATTTCTATAACCTTATTTCAATTCTTATATACAGCCCTAAATAAATTAATATATTTTCACTTAGCAATTACTAGTTTCCCGGTATTGAAAGAGTAAGTATTTCGAATAATCGAATTTGTAATTTTCTATTAATCTTTAGTGGATTTCTTTTATCTAATTGAATTAGTAGAATTGAACCTCAGCCATGAAAAGACTGATTCGAAAAAGCGACTCAGCATAGAGAAAAAAAACATTTTTTTCTTAAAAATGAAGTACATATCCAAAAATTTTCTGAAATATACTATAATGTTCAGAAGTTCATACAGTACTTGAAAAATTTATTATTTAAAATTCATTAAATTCTTTTTTTTCGAAATTCTGCATGTTTAAAACTTAATTCTGTTAGAAAATATGTGACAACTAATTTATTATTCTTAAAGTTAAATAAAATTGTGTACGACGTATTTCAGCGTTGAACACGGCATCTCTAAAAGAGTGTATTATTTCATTTTGCAAAAGACACTTGTTTACTTACATTTTGCATGCAGGTCAACTGAAAACTGAAAAAATTACGTGAAAAATGAATAAAGTTTTTTCCCTTCATTTTTATTATTGAACAATGGACATATAAGGTATAAATCTGTACCGTCCCTGTATGCATTTAAAAGGGGAAAAGAAAGAGTTATGAAATACAAATGTCTCAGAAGAACAATTTTCACCTCTCCAATCCGTCATACAAATATGTACACCACATTATTAGAAGGACAAATGAAATAGCGACTGTTATATATACTTTAATGAAATATCAGAGTATTCAGTTGCTCACAAAATTATCCATTAAGCAGTTTTCTCTAAACTTTTAAGAAATGAAGTTCCCTATTCCCCTGTTTTTAAACTTGGCTGTTTTCCTTACTTTTTTTGGTAAGCATAACAATATTATTATATTTACCTCCCATTCGAAATCGTTTAATCTAAAAATCCTGTTCCTCCCAATGTATTAAATTTTGCACCTGCGCCTCCCGTGAGATAAAACTTTCAAAATAAAGCTATACCCATTAATTTTTTCTAAAGAAAAAAAAGTAAATTCTATATATTTGAAAACTCATTTAGATGTTTGCAGGCTTCGAAGTACTTTATGGAGCTAAAAAAAGTATCTTTCTGAAGAAAACAGTATCCTCAAAAATAAAAATATTTAAAAAGTAGCATTTTTGAATCAGTCATAACTGCGCCGAAGTCGGATTTTTTCTTAAATCTCATAAAGCACTTACTAAGAGTCCATTGTATCAATATATTAATTTGCCAATTTCGACCCGTTTTCAAAAACCCAACTTTTTTCAAAATTTTTTTCTTATGGACTGAAATGTTTATTTATTAAATTCTCATATAAAATTATGTAAATATAATATTTTTATACCAGAAAAGACGAATTTTCAAGAAATACATGAAATTTCAACCAAATAGTTGAATTTTCAACTAAAAAAGATAAATTTTCACCCAAGGGATGAATTTTTAACAAAGAAGTTAACTTCCAATTTTCTACCAAAATAGTTCAATTTTCAACCCAAAAAGACGAATTTTCAACCAAAAAATATAGCTTTTTAGCGAAATTGTCAAACTTTAAACAAAATAATTAAATTCTTAACCAAAGAATAAGATTTTTAACCCAAAGAGATGAATTTTCAAGCCAAGTAGTTGAAGCTTCAACTAAAAAAGATCAATTTTCAACTAAAGAGATGAATTTTTAACTGAAATTATAAATCTTCAAACAAAAAAATGAATTTTTAATAAGGGAGCTCAACTTTCAACCAAGTAGTGGAATTTTCAATCAAAAAGATGAATACTCAACAACAAAAATGAATTTTCAACAAAATAGTTCAACTTTCGACTAAAAAGATTTTAATTTTAAATAAAAAATGGTTGAATTCAAACAAAAATACGAATTTTCAACAAAACAGTTGAATCCTTAAACAAAAAGATGAATTTTCAACCAAACAGTTGAATTTTCTATTAAAAAAGATGATTAGAAGATATTTCTACCGAAAGAGATAAAGTTTCAAACCAAGAAGACGAAATTCAACAAAAGAGTTAATTATTCAACCAAGAAAGATTTTCAGTCAAAAAATAAAAACGATTTCAACCAAATTGTTGAAGTTTCAAGCCAAAAAGATGAATTTTCTACAAAGCAGTTGAATTTTCAATCCAAAAATATAAATTTTCAACAAAAAAGTGAATTTCAAACCAAGTAGTTCAATTTTATACCAAAATAGTTCAATAATCAATCCAAAAAACGGTTGGTCATGGATCGCACAGCTA
>JAUMHM010000016.1:9701626-9713880 GCA_032362435.1 Melikaiella ostensackeni
TATGTAATCTCTCTGTAAGAGAGGATCTTTACCATTTACTAGCTGTTTGTCCTGCCTATTCAGACTCAAGATTATCAATCCTCGGTCAGCCAGCAACCACGACAGTCAATAGTCAGTATTGGCTGTGTCTTTTAAACTCTAATTGTCCACACGAGCTGCGCAAAGTTGCATTGTACGTCCGTCAGATTCTACAAATTAGAACCTTTGTTCTGGAGACGTGATTGTCTTGATACGTTTAAGTGATTTCCTTCTTACATATATATATATATATTTTTTTCTTTTGTTATCGACTTCATTCTATTCTGCTGTTCAATCTGGCTGCATATGATAACTTACTAACTACATATATATCTTATATTGTTACTCATTTGTATCGATCTTTGATCGAAAAATAAATTATTGAATAAATAATAAAATAAAAAAATAATTAAAAAAAAATGTAAATCGGATGAAAATTGAAGGCTGTAGACTTTTTTGAACAGTAAATTCATGATTTTTACCACTGTGCAGCACAGAGCTTTTTAGGCCGTTAGAAAAATCTTAAACTTGAGCATAAAATAAGTCTAACGACCTGATTGAGTCAGGCCAATAGAATACACTTCTTATCAACAACAATAGGAAGCTTCATTTTGTTTTGTCATTCGTCTAGAGGTTAAAATTAAAATACATACTTTACATTTCATATTGTTTATCACAACGCTGATCCATTAAAGGCCACCAAAGTTTAAATATCAAATACAAAAATACGTTTACAAAAAGCGTAATCAGCTATTTTTTTCAAAGTTTTTTTCTGAAAGGTTTTTTTGTTTACTTTGAAATTATGTTCTGACAGTTTATATTGAACATGCACTTTCTGTTAAGTAACTAACGTATGTACTTTCCTTTGAGGATATGAATTGTTTATTACAACAGGTTGCACTTTGATGGCATACCGCACTGGCCTAGCTATAGTTTTTTTTCACTACAAAAAAAAACATACTTATTTCATCAAGTTGATGTTTTTATTTTATAGGTACCGAAAATATAAACAAAGTAGGTATACAATTTTTTTTATGTTATAAATCGCTACTGATAGATCATGAAAGATCATCAAAGGTTCCTCAATAGATCATTCGACGCGTCTCGAAGACGCGAACAAATATATCAGATACAGTACTGTAATATTCCTAATATCAAAAAAGTTTCTCTCGTATAAACGGAATAAACAATTTTTTGAAACTTCATAAATTGGTACCAGTAGGTCATAAAAGGTTCCACAATAGGTCGATCTTTGCGTCTCGAAGACGCGAACAAATACATCAGATATATTGTTGTATTTCGAATATCAAACAAGTTTTTCAAATATAAACAAGGTAAATTTCTTTTTTAATTTCTAAACGCAAAAGAACCGCTTCTACTGGCCGATCTAGCTCGAAATTTTATCAAACATTTTTTTTTAAAATTTCATTTTTGAGTTCCTGGGGTCGAATTATATCCAAATATGCCAATAAATTATACTTGAAAATTTACATCATTACAAACCTCCATCTATGAGGAAGCAAAAGACAGGTCTTGGAACAAAATTCTTTATTCAACAAATTTTATGTAAATTATGTAATTCACGAATTTTTGTTTAAATATGCGGTTTTAGTGAATTTTAATTTTAGCCTCAAAATGAATTACAAAACGAAATAAAGTTTCCTATAGTTGTTTGATAAAAAATGTATTCTTCTAATTGCCTGTTAGTATAATTAGACATTAGACCGCTGTTTGAGAATTATTCAATTGGCCTGACTCAATCAGGTCGTCAAATTAATTTTAAACTTAAGTTTCACGTTTTTATAACGACCTAAAAGGCTCTAGTCCGTTAGGGAAATGACCTGAGAGAGTGTTCTATCGGCCTGAGTAAACCAAGCCATTAGAGAAAAGATTGCACTTGAATGGAAGATTTTTCTAATGGCCTAGGCTTTTTGCTAACGGCCTGATTTTCTTAACGGCCTTCGACATGTCGATACCTCGAGAATATTCTAGTTTTCTCTATTTTTTTTTTATTTAGTAAAAAGTGACGAATAAAGTGAGTTATAATGGGCATAATTGCGATATTTTTAAAATTAACAAACTTATTCGAATAATTTAATATAACTTTCGAGCAGCGAGTCGAAATAGATCGGTTCAAAGACTATAATTCTCTTGAGTGTGTCCATTTTAAAATGCATAAATAAAATTTAAGGGTAACTGATGAAATCGATCAATATTTTCAACAATGTTGAGCGTGGCGAGAAACTTTGATCATCTCGGACTGTTATTCGACAGTAGAAGTGTGACGTGGAGAGTTGAGCGCACATATTAATTAAAACTTATGATCCGACAGGGCTTACACTTCAGATACCTTCCAGCCGTTCACCTTATCGGTTAGCGCCCTTGAACATAAAGTTAAATCGAGAACTTCCTGCCTGTCCTTATTTTGTAAAGTGTGAATATTTCCTCTCAATTGCAAAAAGCTCCAAACCTGCAAGGAATTCTATGAGATCCATGCCCCTGTCGTTGATATTTGTTCATTCTGGTGTACGTTCGTATCACATCCCAACAGAAGGGAGACCCCCTCCCTTTGACAGAATCGAATGAAGTCCTCAACCTCTCTAAGAAGAGGGTTCGACCCAGAGTCACTTAATGACGATGATGCACCCTCCTAGGCCGCAAATCTTCTCTCTGTTCAACAAGGATTCCTGAATTAAGTCCGTGTCTGTCTGCATTATAGATATGTACCAGGTTAATAGAGTAGAGGCTAGGAACCTTTGCTATGCTGTAAATTAATCTGCGTGTAAGCGATACTCTGAAACTCTGACCCTGTGACCTTAAGAGACCATCTTATCCAGATTTTGTCATGCCATAGGCCTCTAGCATCCCATAGACACAAAGGCTTTTAGTATCTCATAGGCATAAGGGTTTAGTATCTCATAAACATATGGATTTAGTATCTCATAGGCACGAGGGTTTATGTCTCATAGACAAAGGTTTCTCTTACCTCGGTTGAAGTATCTTATAGACACACAGTTTTTCAGACCCAGGGCCATAGAAACAGCGAAACTACACCACTCCCTAGTGCCCACTCTTTACCGTGACCGTTTGCCAAATGCAAATAAATAATAACAAAAATATGATTTTTTTTTTGTAAAATTAGCACAAATGTAGGCCCCGGAAGCTAGGACCACGACCCCTCACTTAGAGATCGATTCCCACGCGACCGGAGGTCTATGTCATCCGCCGGGTATCAATCATTTCCTGAACTTTTATTTCCCTTTTGCGATCATATTTACCAAAGTTTGTAAACAAAACTGTATAACTGTCTAGCTGCCAATTTCGAGACTGATCCTTTTTCCGAGAATTTCAATTTTCGAAATTCAACTTATACGGTCAGTGTTAAAAAATATTCATTTTTTATTTTTTAATTTATTCAATAATTTTAATTTATTTAATTTATTTATAACCCCGAGATCGTAAAGTTGAAAATCCTTATTATTTGCTTCTCAAGTTTTGATCAAACATTCTACAGTTTCTAAATAATTTGCAAATAAGTTTTTAATTAAGCTGCGTCGTCAACACTACGTAAATGGTATACCCGCTTTATCCATTGTTAGACTAAGCCGAAGCAACTTCGGACGCATTAAAGCCCTTCTCGGAGCCTACGTGAGTCTCTCTAAAAAAGATTCTGTCGACCCTCAGAATAGATTTAAAATCCAGAGCCTACCGGTCCTACATGTCCCTACCTGTCTCCTCTCTCGGGGACTCTTAACACCAGAATCCAGCCTTTCCTCACCAGCTCGGGTCCCTCACCCCCAGTGTATATTCGCCATAGGAGCACGGCCGCTAGATCGAGTGCTCCGGGGATATGAGCACGGTCACCCTTTAGTATCCCTGCAGAGGCTTAATCCCCCTGAAGCCTGGACCAGGAGTTGGGATCCTACATAACTATGGCCTTACGCTCTAAGACAGACACCGTCGAACCTGGCGGCGTAGTCCTCGCCGGGGCAATACGCGGCGATCTTCATCGAGATCTCTTAAGCTGGCTCACTGCAAAGAAGTCAGACTGACCTCTGAATAGCCCGATGGGACGATGACCCTCGATAGGACGCTGTTGGTCATTTGCACTTCGGAAGGCCCTGGGAATCTCGTCTTGCATTGGATCTATATTCAAACCATCCCCAATATGTACGACTTCCTCAGCTTCCGGACAAGGATCCTCTACTAGGTGGGAATATACAAGCCGACATTTTAGTTCCAAAAACGTAGGCGACAATCAAGGAGAAATGTATGTAGCTAGATAAATAAATGGTTCGTCCCTGCAGAGCTCTGCTTGCAGGGGTAAAGCTACATACTGTGAGAGGTTGCCCAGTGACCCATAGCCTTGACTTGGGGGCAGAAAGACACGCGCCCTCGTTATTCAATTTTATGTAAAACAAGGGGGGCCGGGCCCCCCTGTGCGGTAAAGGTATAGTAAGGTATCTTAAATGGATTGAATTAAAATAAAGTAATTAATTAGGATACCTTTAGAGATTATCTCGATTTTTGAAACAGCGTTGGTGAGATCTTTTTATAATATAATATACCTCGAACTCCCTCTTCTGATTAGAAAAACGAGATGTACTGTCAGTTGTCTTTCTTAATAATTAAAGAAATTTCCAAAAATTATAAAATTAAAATTTGGAAAAATTTGAATCGTCTCGAAAACGGCTAGAGATACGCCAAAACTAACAAATTTTGGGATTGTTAAAAAGGGAGATGCTCTCTCAGTCCTCTCTCTACAGAAATCAATAAATTTTCGAAAATTCCAAAAATCAAAAATTTTTAAAGTTTGAAATAACTTATATTTATTGTTTTAAATGTGTAATTTATTTGCTTAGTGTAAATTTGAGTTTATACAAAATTTGAAGAGTTTTAAATGTCTTTATATTTATGAATACTATTTGGTGATGCCTATTAATTTCAATGCATTCGCATGTAAAACTTTTTTGCTATTCATAATTAAAGTATTTATTTTTTGTTTAATGGTCTTGCAACCCAACATTTGGCAACTTTTTCACCCTCGTTTCTCTCGAGGGTCAAATTTGTAATATAGAGAGTTTAAAAAAACCCTATTATTTTGAAAATAATGAACTCTTGGATTGAATTAAAATTTGAGTGACCTTCAGCTACAATTTTATTGAATAAATCAAGTTTAAGGTAATTTCAAGTAATGCAAAGATCTGTTTACACCGATTACAGAAGTTAGTAACATTCGAATAATACAAATTAACATGTAAATATGAACATCATTTTTGCAGGTGGCGAAAATCCGGCGTAAGTGGAACGGAACAGCAAAACCGGTCCGACCTAATTGAAGTTGAATGTGAGAACGGAAAAAAGATAACAGCAGAGCAGTTGATATGCACCCTACCCTTAGGCGTTCTCAAAGAAAAAGCTCAAGAAATATTCGATCCTCCATTACCAAGTCACAAACTCAAAGCAATAGACAGACTAATGTTTGGTACAGTAAACAAAATATTTCTCGAGTACGAGAGACCTTTTCTCAATCCAGAGGTATCAGAGGTGATGCTTCTCTGGGACGACAGAAGCCTCTCGGAAGATGAAAAACAGGATCTCAGTAAAAGCTGGTTTAGGAAGATATACTCTTTTACAAAAATCTCCGAAACTCTTCTCCTAGGTTGGATATCAGGCAAGGCTGCTGAATATATGGAAACTCTTAGCACAACGGAAGTGTCAGAAGTTTGCACATCAATTTTAAGGCGTTTTCTGAACGACCCTTTTGTCCCGGTTCCGAAAGGATGTTTGAGAACTACCTGGTACTCGCAACCCTTCACGCGGGGATCCTATACCTCTATGGCCATTGGAGCAAGTCAAGCAGACATCGATTGTCTTGCGGAACCCCTGTTCGAACCGAATCAACCCAAAGTGAAAGTATCATTTGCAGGCGAACACACTCATTCTTCTTTCTATAGCACAGTTCACGGTGCCTATCTCACGGGAAGAACTGCTGCCCAGATATGTCTTGAAACTAGAAAAAAGAACGAAAAACAACCACTTAGTATCTGCTGCGAAGACACGAATGATCTCAGTTCCTGGATCCAGGGTATTTCATTGCACTAGTATGCTGAAGAGGTTGTTTTCGGTGGGGAGTAAAACCGATTTTACACATTCAATAGAATAATAGCTTTTAGGAAAATGTAGTCGAAATTGCGAGGGATACGTAACTTCGAATTGCGATGTATGCGTATGTACATCGACTTCATGATTTAATGCAATTGCAAATGATTACCAGTGAATGTAATCGTTTGCAAGTAATAATTACTCTGGTCAACAAAATGTGACTTATATGTTCTTAAAATATGTATGTAAATTTTATTTCTCCACTGGATGCTTTTACAATGTATGTGGTAACCCTTCAATTACACTTCACGCTTAATTCCAGATTATACTTGAGTAATTCAATTTAAATTTTTACTTCGTTCTAGTTCAGTTTTCTCTCTCGCTTTGTTTTCGAAGTTCTGTGTACTTGAAATTTGATTTGGATAGTTTTTCGTGCTGAATGCGTATCTTACCTCCATTTTTCCCACACGTCAGGTTTTTGACATTTTTGGGTATTTTTTTTTTTTTAATTTACAAATTGTGCTCTAAGTAAATGTAGAAAATGTTTTTGACCATAAGCGCTACATGATTTAAATGCGTATTTTAACCCTGAATCCAACGACCATCTTTCTGTTTGGTCTCCGACATTGGACCTTGTCATTTGGACACGTCGATATTTACTTTTTTTTTTTAATTAAATAAGGGTCATTTTCATCTCTTTTTTAATGCATAAAAATATTTTTTTAAATTGTAAAGTTCCAACACAAGACCGTTAGCAAGATACACAAGAGGTAAACCATTTCTTTCTTTCTGTAAAGTTGACAATGTGAAAGTTTATGCTTGTTCAAGACGAATCATTGTACATACTCGAATTCTGTTGAATTCACTGGAATTTACGCAAATTCTGTGAAATCTATTTGCACTTACTTGAATTTACTTGTATTATTTCTCGGAATGCCATGAAATTCACAGGAATTTTCTGCGAGTGCATCGAATTTCATTGAATTTACTAAAAGCCTTTTAAATTCCTTTGAATTCATTCGACTTTTCTTGAATCAGCTTGAATTCTCTTTAATTCACTTTATTAATTTCAGTTCTTTTGAATACACTTGAAGTCTCTCGAATTCTCTATAATTTGATTAATTTCTCTTGAATTCCATTGAAATCAATAAAATTCTCTTTAAATGCGTCGAATTTTATTCGATTCACTAGAAATTCTCTTGAATTGCACTGAATTCCTTTAAATTCATTTGAATGTTCTTGAGTACACTTAAATTCTCTTGAATTTACTTTTATTCATTTGCATTAAATCCGGTTGAATTCACTTAAATTTTGTTGAATTCGCTTAAAATATTTTGGGTTTTCGTCAATTCGCTTAAATTCATTTTAATCCTCTTGAATCCTCTGGAATTTAATAGAATTCGCTCATTTTCTCTTGAATCCCCTTAAATTCTCTTGAACTCATACTATTATACATTTGAATTGAATTTTCTTAAGTTCTCGTGAATCCACTTGAATTCGTTTGAGTTCTCGTGAATTCGCTGGAATTCTCTTAAATTCATTTTAGACGATTGTCGGGTTCCTCGTTAAAAACACACATCGAAATCGTGTACTCCCTTTTGTCAAAAAATTCTCTGCACTTACTGATAGCTCGATTTATCTTTTCATCTTGATCAAAAAAATCCCAAAAAATTGACGTGTAGGAAAAAAGGGAGGTCACTGTTACATTCAGCACGAAAAACTGTTTCGGAAATAACGCATCCCATTTCATGGACACATCGCATTTTGTTGATCAGTGATAATTGCGCAATTTTAAATTTGAACGATTGTGTAAACTTAATTTCCAAACTGTATTTTTAAAAATTCAACGATTTTGGGAAAGAAACATTTTGAAAATTTAATTTTATGAATAATAATAATAATCACGTAACTGAAATCACGAATATACAAAAATTTCCAATTGCTTTCGGTAAATTGCTTAGTTAAATATCAAAAAGACAGATTGATTAGTTTTTAGTTTAAAAACACTAAACTAAAAGCAGCGATTACTCTAAAGTTTCTTTCCAAACAAGATAGCAATTTTGTAAACACTTTCACCGACTTGTGTTTTGTGAATAACGCATCAAGTTGATACTTTTTAAGCTGTAAATATAGATAATTTTCAGTGCAATGTACATAAAATCATCCTATTTGTAAGTTAAATGTGAATTTTTTGAATATGCAGTGCATATTTATTACTATTCTTAATACAACTGAAAAATACTAAATAACATTGCCAATAATGGAAAAGATGTGATACGAAAGACAAAGCGATGGATTTTTGGAAGTAACTGACTCATTTAATTTTAAAATAAGTTTTGTAAGGTTTTGCAAAGTTTATCTAGTCGCACATTGTCGTCAGTAAACCCAGTTTTTATTAGTTTTTTACCCATGAATAATTTACGTGTCATTAAGTGTACCTTGGTTTTAAAGTAGATTATTATCACGGTTTGTCACAGAATCATAATTTTAATTAATTAGGGTATAATATTTAATGTAAAGTTTGAGTTCACTGAATTTCCTAAGCACCTATTATTAGCAGCTGACGAATCTAAATATTTGTTTATTACTTAAAAAATCTTATTGTCCAAAATGACTCATAAACTAGCGGAAACAATTTTTACTTATTCTAAAAATTAAGTTTCAATTTGTAGATTATAAAAGCTTTTAGGAAGAGAAATTCAATAAGACTGCATGTATAAAAAAATTCTCTGATAATCGTCAAAATTTATCATAAAATACTTATTGACGTTCTTCCTTCACAAAGTAAAGCATTTTCTGTAAAGTGTTATGTTTTTAACGCTGCAGTATTAAATTACGGCAAAGCATCGACTCTAATTTTAATATATTTATTTTTCGATATAATTTTTAGATAATAACTTACGCAATATTGTTTGTTTCAATTTTTTTTTACAAATAAAATTAATTTTAACTATAACTTTCGGTTGTGAAAAGTTTTTTTTCATTTTGGAGAAAAGTCCATTTATTTTTAAAGTAGATGAAATGATTTGGAATTTGAAGATCTTTTCATAATTCTCCAATCTTAAAATATTGTAAAACAAATTATATTTCAGTTTTATGTAAAACCATATATATGTCATTTTTAATTTGCTCAACTTCTAAAGATTTGAAAAATGAATATATTCAGCAATTTATAAACGTTATACTAAAAACTAAACTATTACTAATTTTTGCTAACTGTTAAATATGAAACAGTTTTAAAAAGCTAGAAATGTTATAAACTATGGCAGTTTTTTATCGAAAAATTCTTGTAGGAAATTATTTCAAGTATAAATTATTTCTAGTAGTAGCGGTATACCTATATTTGGCTCAAATTGTTACGAAAGGATGAAGCTTGGTGTACATGTTCTTTGTGTCGTATACAAAATTTTAGTATCGGGTACGAAACATTTTTTTTTTGGTATCCGAAAATTCGCAAAAAAAATGAAATGACCTTTTTCTGAAAATTAAGTTTAAAAAGTTAATTATCTTCATTATTTTAAAAGATACCAGATTTGAAAAAGAAATTGTGCCCGGTTTTTTACATTCTCATCAGGGAAGGTATTATATTTGTGTAAAATTTGACCTCCGCCGTTTTTGTCAAATGTCCATGTTTTGAGACCCTCTCAACCCGAAAAACGGATTTTATGAATGTGTCTGTGCGTCTGTCTGTCTGTGCGCACGATAACTTTTGAAAGAATGAATTTATTGGATTGGCCTTTGGATGAAAATTCAAAAAGAGCATTTTCAAAATTTTTTAGACCATTTTTTTTAAATTTTAAAATTATATGTACGACTATTCGAAGTACTCAGAAAGTCAAACAATATATCCTCATGACTTTTTTCGATAAAAAAAAATTATGAGTTATAGCATTTTCAAAATTAAAAAAAAGAAACGAAAATGAAAATTTTAAGCCAAACAATGCACGATATGAAAAAAAGTCAAGAGGAGAAAAACGTTGCTTTTTGAAAACCTTACAAGATTGTCATAAAAACTTCTTGAATTTCCTTGAAAAATCGAAAATTCAAATTTTGAGCCAAATAACGCGAGATACGAAAAAAAGTAAAGATATCAAAATTGTTGCTTTTACGAAGACCTCTAAGCTTTCCTCTAAACATTTTTTGGTAGGAGGCATAGTTTGTTTTTTAAGTATGGAAAATGATATTGGAATATTTCAATTTTTGGGCCAAACGACCCGAGATAAGAAAAAAAGTCAGAAGAGTAGAATTTGTGCTTTTAAAAAGTCAAATAAAATTGACGTTAAACATGTCTTTATAAGACCAATCGTAAATCATTAAGATAATTTTTAATCGTCTTTTCAACTATTTATTTGTATATATTATACGTTGAGCCCAGAAACTTGAGCGCGAATATTATGATAAGAGTTTATTCCTTGAGGCCGATAGAGCCTTAAGTAAATAAATTTCCTTTTTCATTTGAAATCAAAAACAAATTAAGTAATTTGTACATGAACATATAACAACGAGTGCGAGATGTACATGTTTCGGAGCGCGAAGCGCGACGACCGAATCGCGCGCCCTAGGTGCGCTCAATCTTTCAAGCGGTACATATACATATAGCGAGCTGCGCGCGAAGCGCGCGATGAGAATGTGCCCCCGAGGAGGGCAGATTTTTTATACTTCGTATGGTAAAGTTGCAGAGGTTAAGTTAAGTAAGTGTAGCTGTGCAGTGGGTGCTATGCATCGCCACTGCTTTTAAGTTCCGTATTTTTTTAAACTATAGTTTTGTATTGTGTTTCGCATTATTCCTTGAAATATATAATGCTTAGTTATGATGCTTAGTGCTCAATCTAAAGACAATATAGAAGGTAAATAATGTATTAATAATGTAACATTGAATATAATTTAATAATAACACAATATAATTAAAATATTCAACCATAATATAATACAAAAAATTGGCCCGCTTCGCGGGAACATTCTCATCGCACGCTTCGCTCGCAAGTTTGAGCGCGTCTAGAGCACGCGATTCAGTCGTCACGTTTCGTAATCGGTGTTATATGTTCATTATGCACAAGTTACTGAAGATGTTTTTGATTCCAAATGAAGAAGGAAATTTATTTACTCAAGACCCTATCGGCCTTGAGGAATACGTTCTCATCATAATATTCGCGCTTCGCGCTCAATTTTCTGCACTCACTGTATCATATATACAAATAAATAATCAAAAAGACGATTAAAAAATTATCTTGATGATTCACGATGGGTGCTATAGAGAAATGTTTAACGACAATTTTAATTGACTTTTTAAAAGCACAAATTCTACTCTTTTGACTTTTTTTGTTATTTCGCGGCGTTTGGCTCAAAAATTAAAACAAAAATGATCCAATATCATTTTCCATACCTAAAAAATAAACTATGCCTCCTACAAAAAAATGTTCAAAAGAAAGCTTATGGTTCTTCGTAAAAGCAACAATTTTGATATCCTTACTTTTTTTCGTAGCTCCCCGTGTAAAAATATTTCGTCTTGGATTTCCTCTTGATGATGGGCAATTAAGACATTTCCAAGACTTGTTCAAGACGTCTGGGAAGTCTGGCTTATGAGACGAGGCCAGACTTTATTTATCTCTTGAATCAGGAAAAAGGTTTCCATTGCCTGCCTGCCCTGGCGAAAAGGGTCTTCCTTATACCGTCATAAAAGCTGATCCTTATTTACGTTCAAACAATTTTGTAAATTTATTATACGATATGTATATTGAATGAATCCATTTTATCTCATTTATTGTTACTATTACACTTGTTTGGCGAAAATTCTGAAGATGTCCCTTTTTCCGTATTCCTTACGGTTTAGAAGATCCTTATAGAAAACTACAATATTAATCTTTTTGAAGCAAATTTTGGATGGCTATAGTCGTGAAGACCCACAAATTCTGAATTTTTTTTCTTCTAAATAGCTATTTCAAAAATTAAACAAAAAATTCATTAAAAAATTTAAGTCTACATTACCTGGTCCCTTTTTTATTGGCCTTTGGCCGAAATAACAGAAATCTTCATGTCTTGAGACAAGTTTTGTTCGTCTTGCTGAATGCACCCCACTGAGAGCTATCATCATAAACCCAAGACAAAAATTTGATGTCTAGCAAGTCTGGCTT
>JAUMHM010000016.1:9740665-9750910 GCA_032362435.1 Melikaiella ostensackeni
ATGTTTTAGAGCAATTTGAAGTTTCTAACAACTTTTAAAACAGATAGTAGAGAATATAGTGATTTCATCTACTTATGCATGAATGTTGATTCATGTAAACAAATAAAATAAAGGATTTCTATAATATATTTTTTAAAATTAATATTATTGTAAGTGTAATCTCCCCTGGCATGTACTGTTACCGGACATATTTTCGTCATAAAATAAAATTTCAACGTACTTTTTTGTCAATTTTAGCATTTATAGTTTACATGCATTTAATATACTATGTAATGAGCCATATATATTTAATCAAAATAAGCTGGTTGAATAATACCTATGATTTTGAACTTCATTTTTTATAAACAAATAAAGTGATCCTGCGTGACCACGTTGCACACGTGTATGGAACACCACTATACATATATCTAAGCAAAAAAAAACACTATTTTTATCACTTTTAATATTTTAATAATCCAGGCACGAAATTGCCGCTTTTTATGAGAATCACCTATATCAGAGTTTAAAGATTTCACGGAATTTTAATATTTCATGTGATTTTCAAGATTTTAAAAGAATTCAAATGATTTCTAAAAATCCAAGGAAATAAATTGATATTTATATCAATTTCAGGGTTTTTAAAAACGTTTCATGGGATTTCACTGGCTTTAAAAGATCCGGTTGAATCTAGATTTTTATTTGGCCGACAAGACTCGAGGCTGGCCAGGTTACGCGAGATGAGTGTATTTCAAGTATTTTAAAGGATTAAAAAGGATTCAATAATATTCTCTAAATGATTCGAAATTTTTTTAAATATATGAACAAAAATATGTTGAAAGATTTCAAGAGATGTCAAAGTATTTCAAGGAATTTGACCAAACTTCAAGGGTTTTTCAAAAGATTAAAAAATATTTTTCATATAATTCAAAAATAATTTTAAAGTAAGAAAAATGTTGAATGATTTCAAGAGATTTCATCTGGTTTCAAAGATTTCGAGGGATTCCAAAAGATTCCTAAAAAACCATAGAAGGAATTCCACGGGATTTCAATGATTTCACGGATTTTCAAGAGGTTTCAGGGGCTTTCAAGAAATTTCACGACGTTTCAAGTTTTCTCTATTCAATTTTATCATGAAATATAACTTGATATTAGTTCATAGAATTGTTTTAAAACTTGATAGAAAAAAACATCACTTTTCAAAATAAGTTTAAGTTATAAGTAATATTGAATTGAATAGAACCTGATTCAAGAGTCAAAAATCTATAAGAACTGTTGCAGGCATTTCTATTTTAAATTCTTATCAATACTAATAGCTAATTATAAAATAGCAACTTCTTTTTTTAATGTGATGTCGAGAGTTTTTAAAAAAGTGTGCTAGTCAGAAAATATAGTCATGTTTTTTTACCCTTTTTTATACAACATTAGTACATATACATATCGATAGCTTACCTTATTCGCTTTATAGGTAAACATAAAGAATTCGTACATACAATTGTACATTATGTCTCGTTCATTTCTTGCGTGCAAGCAAGATACCTTTTTGTTCACAGATATATCCCACTCTTTTCATAATCAACTCGCATTGGCAATAAAATAATAGTAATTAGCAAATGCCTAGAGAATATGTGAAATTTTTCGGACAGATGGAATGATGATTCCTCCGGGTGTGTGTAACAAAATTAGGACAGGTTATCGACGAATTAAAATTCGAATGTTTTTGCAACAAGTGATACGTGTTTGCGACCGGCACAAGTACATTATCACTTGGAAAACAAGAAAGTAGTTTTGATGCTGTTAAATGCACCGGAGGCTTTGCTTCACCTTCAAAGACATTCTCCAGTCGTAACAGGTTCTTGCCGAGGCGGATCCATTCCTCGCTAGATTATTTTTAGCAATGCGACAACCAATTGCTAAAATTCATCACAAAGAAATAAGCATCTTGAGCTCAATTTTTTGTGATACAACTTTTACGTTGACTGAATTCCAGTCAGGTAAAATATTAGAATATTGAACAATAAATCACAGATGCTTTGACCCTTCAGCCTTTTTCGGTGTAGGAGGAACGCTAGGAGCTATCGGTGGATTTCGAGTTGGATCGGAATCTGCGTCTCTTTTCAACTTTGACGAAGACGGTGGGGAAGTGTAATTCTTTTCAGGAACACTGACATCTTCGTTAAATTCCTCTTTACCAAACTTCTTCTCCTTCGTTACTAGCGTGGCAGGAACAGTTGACTTGGAACCATCTATTATACTTTCTTCGGCTTTCGTTATCTCCTTGACTTCCTTACTCTCCTTTTTCAACGCTTTTTCAATCTGTTCTTCCATTTCTAAAACCTCCTCCTTTTCCATCAGGTCGATCAATTCGTTCACCTGCTTTTTACTCAATTTGATGTCTTCTTTGCCAATAAGTTCGACAACCTATAAAAGAAACAAGTAATAGTTGCTAAAATTTAACTTAAAATAGGATCGCTGTACTAATTTTTAGGTACCTTTAGGACATCTTCTATTTTAATTGCACCATCCCTGTCGTCGTCAATTTTGCCTAGAATCTCTCCAATCCGAGTTAAACGATGTTCATCAGGCACATTTTGGATCTGTTTGATGGCAGCGATGAGTTCGTCAATTTTAACCAATTCTTCCGCCGCTTTGGATTGACTCTTCTCTTCGGGTGTAAGCGCTTTTACTTTTTCTTTCATCTTCTTTTCAGACTGTTCCAGTTCCGACAGAACTGTATCCATTTTGCTTATCATCTTGTTTACTTTATTGAAAAGCCGTTTAGCTCCTTTCGATTCTTTGATGTCCTCGATATCGGCTTCTCCCTTCGACTCTGCCTTCATTTGATATAATTCTTGAATGTCCTCTTGATACTCCGCCATCTCTTCTTTAAGTTCCTTCAACTCCTCCTTCTCCACTATCATCTTCTTATCCTGCTGCAAGATTTGACAGAAAAAAAAAGATTACATATGTAGTTCAATTTGGTGAGAAAACAGACCCCGGATTCATTTTCATGCTCATTAATACTTGAGGGGTTAACCAGCAGTAATTTTTATGCACACGTGAATTCAAAGAATTTGAAGGAATTCAAAAAAATTAAAATGAATTCAAAATAAATTCAACAAAAATCCAAGTGAATTGGTTGAAAACAAAAAAAAAATCAAGTGAACTCAGTAAAGGAACTAAAAAACATTACAAAGTATTTAGAAGAATTCAATGAATTAAGTAAAATTCCAAAAAATTTAGAAAATCAAGTTGGATCATTCTAAAAATATTAAATATTTGACTTTTTTAACAAGCATAGTCAGGTATAGTAGAAGGCCCGAAAAAGCAGCAAAAATAAAAAGGATAAAATACCTTTCCAATAGAATCCAATGCCTGTTCAATAGCTTTGACGTCGGTGTTCGTTATATCGTCGGATTTAGTTTCCATTGTTGAGACTGCTGGCTGAGGTTCGCTCTCCTTCTGTTCCTTCTCTTTTTGCTCCTTCTCTTTCTGCTCTTTCCTTTCTTCCTCTATTCTCTTCTCCTCTAACTTTATGATTTCTATATTCGTTCGGTGGTCCAATTTACCTTCTTTCTCTCCAATAGCACCCTTGGTACGTGCGACCACATCATCAGGAAGAGCAGAGATGGTAGCTTTTAATTTATCTGACATTGGCGTTGCTTCTGGAACCATAAGAGCTCGTGAGAGAAGCAATAACGAAGGCGGTACTTTTTTCACTAAACTCAAGTCAAGCCACTGTGCCAGTTGCTCCCTTAGCTTGTTTTCTGGCATTCCATATGCTCGCATACCACGAGCTCTACAAGCTTGTTGCAATTCCGCTCTGGTCAGACTTTCGACTCCCTCTTTTTCAATCAACTGTAAATAATAGGAATGTTTTTATTACAGAATATATAAAAAATAAATCACAAGAGTGTACCAAGATATTATTCCAGTAATTATCACTTGTTTTTTATGGTTTCTTAGCGCCGGGCAAACCACGGGAACACACCTATCCCTCGGGACCGCCACTATGACACCTGACCCCACCTATCCCACGAAATCCCACCTGTTCCTCGAGACCCCCCTTATCCCACGGTACCTCATCCATTCGTCAGGACTCCCCTAACCTTTGAGACGCCATCCATCTCCCGGGACCCCTATTCCACGAGACTTCCTAACCTAAAATATGGGATGCTTCTATCCTACGGAACTTCCCTATACCTTGAGATTAATTATCATGCATAATAATGATAATAATTATTTTTTTGTTGATTAAATAGAGTGAAAAACTCTTTTTTGTCGGCGCATGTCGCCTAGTTTGACTAATTTTTTATGTAATGAACTTACTCTGTCATCAGCAGAGAGACTTCTAAGTCTCATCCTAAGAAGAAACCGCAGGAAATTCGTGGTCCCAAGAGTCTGGACGTCTATAACTCGACACAAGGCGATTAGCTGTTGTCGAGAAAGAGAATCTAGAGTAATTTCGTCTTCAAACAATTTACTAAATTTAAGTATCTCTTCATTGGATGCAACGGATCCAGTAGATCGAACTTTATAGAAAAATTCAGAAAATTCCTTGGCTTTCTCAGATCGATGATCGGACGACTGCACAGACATTTCATCCAGTGTTTTTTGCAAAAACTTTGCCATTTCTATTTTTACCTGAAAGAAATATATTGCAATTGTTGTATTGATACTCAATAAATATCATTTTTTGTTTTTAGAAGCACATCCATTTTTTGGTACCTACCTTTAAGGCTTTCTTGAGTTTATCCTCTTTATCAGAGGCAGTTTGAAATGTAGATGGTAATAACCCAGGAAAGAATTTTATAACTATTGGTAGCAAAAATTCCATGAATGGTACGATGATAAACACCGAGAATGGTATCAGCCTAAACATATCACCTGTCGTTTTCACCAACTGAAAATTTAATTACGTATACGTCAGAACATTCAATATAAAAACATTTTTCAAGGTGGCCAATGGACTGGAATTGTTGAATCTTGAAGACTAGATAATAAAATTTAACCATTTCAATCTTCAAATCTCTACATTTTTAAATGTTTGATTCAGAATGTTTATAATTTTCAAATGTAACATTTGTTATGTTTACTTCAAGTCTGCTAACGAGTCACTTTTTCACTTTTGGAAGAATTTAAAATTAAATGCTTTTAGATTGAAATACATAAAATTGTTTGGTTTAAAATTTAAAAACAAATTTGAATAATTTAAAAATCAATGCCTCAATAGTAAGATTTTAAAATTCCGATCTTTCAAAATTGAATAATATTAGACCGAAACTTGATAAATTAGATAACTTTAAATAGCGTTTGAAATTCAACAATATTGTTATTTGAATCCTCCTAGATTTAATAAATTTATTTCAAATTGGAAGAATTAGGTCAGATCTGATCAGCGAGGAGAAAAATCCGGTGAACGCATATGTTGCGCTTCCCCCACCCTTGCTTTTAACAGCTCGGAATAGCTGGAGTAGTCGTGATTCTTGCTGAGCTCGCTGAGCAAGGAGCATGGTAGGGACGGTGTCACATCAGTGTTCACCGGTTTTTCCCCTCGCTGGGCAGGCCTGAATTGGACAATACTAACAGTTGAAATTTACACAATTTGAATCCTTTTAAATTCAATAATTTCAAATTTAAATATTAAAAATTGGACAGTTTCAAAATGAAAACTTGAATAGTTGAGCAATTTAAAGTTTTGAGCCTTCAAGACTGAAAAAATTTTTTTTAAAGGTTTTGAAATTAAATCCTTTACAAGCCTGCAAATGTATTGTAAATTGAAAACCCTAATAGTGACGTAATTTTAAGTTTCAAGTTTTCAATATTGAACACTTTTAAATTCGAAGATTTTGAAATAAAAGACTTTGAAACAAAATTCTTTCAACACTTTAATTATTATTACTTCAGAACGATAAAATCAAATAATTTCACATCATAACTATGAAAATCGGACAATTTTGAACTAGTATCGTGTGAAATTTAATAATTATTAAATGAATCAGTAATAAGTGGGATCATTTTAGATTGGAAAATTTAAAATGGTTTGGTTTTAAATCGTTCAAAATTGTGCAAATTAAAAATTAACGTTTTTTAATTCATTAACGTTTTTTAATTCTTTAACATTCAAAATCGAATATATTATGATTTAAATTTAAAAATAGACAATTTCAAATTAAAAACTATTCAACGTATACGATTTTTAGCGGAAACATTAAAAAGTGTACTGTTTAACATTAAAGTTGTTCAATTTCGAAATTTTTAATTTTAAATAAATTTGTTTGAAATGGAAGAACTGAACTAAAAGTTTTGAATAATTTTTGATAGAAACATTCAAAATTATTTGCTTTTTAATTTAAATCGTTCAAAGTTGCAAAATTAGAAGTGTAAGCTTTGTAATATTTTAATTATTATGTATTGTTTTAGAACAATCAAAATCGAGTAATTAAAGATTACAATTTTAATTTAGGAGAATAATTTAGAAATAATAAATTTAGGAATAAAAAAAATAATAAAAAATTTAATAAGAAATTAAAAAGGAATAACAAATTTAGGAATAATAAATAAATAATTTAGGAGAAGAATTAAAGATTACAATTTTAATTCAAAGTGCTTCAAATTGAACAAATGTGAATCTTAACGTTATTGCACAATTTACAATTGTTGAAGTCATTCACAGTTAAATAATTTTGAACTGAAGACGTCAGTGTAATAATTTCAGTTCGATACTTTTTAAGTTGAACAATTTCAACGTAGCATCGTGTTTGCGTGTGAAATTGAATAATTTTAAATTATAACTTTTGAAATTATAAAATCTTATTTCAAACTGGAAGGAACAATTTAAAATTAAAAACGTTCAAATAAGAACAATATTCACATTTGACAATTTAATATTTTTCGGTTCAAATTAAAATGGTTCAAAATTATGCAATTGAAATTTATTGCGGAAAGTAGTAAACTCCGAAACCGTGCTAAAAAGCAGTTATAAAGACTTTTTATAACTCCAACGCTTGAGCACTTTAAGCAAGATCACTTTTTTTAACCGCTGCGCCTTTTGATCCAAAATTACTTTCCAGCAGTGTCGGAATCCCGTCTTTATGACTTGATCACACTTGACAGACTGATTGTGAATGGTGATTAGACCAACCCAAAGCGACAATTTGCCATAAAAAACTAATAAATTACCATTAATTACCGAAAATTTACAAACATTTTGGATACCTCAAAGTTCCGGAAATTTCCACAAAGTTTGTTTTTATTGTTTTTCAAACTGAAAGTTCACTGCATTTGTTACAAAAAATATCGTGTGTAACAGGGGCAGACAGTAGGCAGTTTTATCTTTTGTGAAGTTTACAGTACTTGCCATCGTCTCATCATCGCCTCGTTTCCGGCTCACCTACAACTCCCCTTCGATTCGCCTCTGGCTCGTACAGCAAACTTCACACTCACGCGCAAGTGCCTACTTTACGCACTTTTCGCACAATACACTGTTTCTGTTTAAAAACCTCGAAATGAAAATTGTTCAATTCTGATAGCTTCTACCTTGGAATTGTAAAAAAATTTTAATGTTTTTCATTTGGAGGTCTAATTTTTAAAACTTCAAATTTATACAATATTGAACTTTTGAACTATACATACAAATTTGAACTTTTGACTTTTGACTTGAGTGGCCACCTGTTTTGGGGTTCCGTGAGCTACGCCGGAAATTAGGGATGTGCAAGATTTTGTAAAGGCCGACCTGAAGTCATTTCGCATACCCTTAGTCGAAACCCTTAGAACGACGGTCGGATATCCGACCGTTTTTTTTTGGGGATGGCTCAAATTGAAGTTTTTAGCATGTAGACACTAGATACGCAATAAAAAATAAAGTTTGCTATGTTATATTCTTTCTTTTTAATATCTGTGGTTAAGAATAAGAAAAGTGAGAAAATTTGTTTTTTCAGACCACTATACTGGAAGCTTTTCTTTCAGCCCAATTTTCTTCGAAGATGGCTAAAATTGAAGCTCTTGGCATGTAAAATTGTGATAAAAAATAAAACTTGTTATGTCACAGTATTGTTTTCTCGTTAACAGTGATGATAAAATAAGAAAATCAGAGTATTCCTGCAGCTCACGAAACCCATCCTCGAGGACGCTTGCGACCCTTTCCTCGGACTATTTCTTAGTTAAGCCTTGGAAGATTAGAAAAATGCTTATATCTGTGATAATAAAGTGGATACATGTGTCACATACCAATCTATGCTCCCTTCTACTTAATTCTTTTCCTTGTGATATTCTCCAAAGCAATTTCGCAGATACTTTCATATCCAAGCCTAATAATCGAAAGCCATGATAGTAGTGCAACATTTCTGCCTTGACTTTTTGCCACAATGTTCGTTTTTCCGCTAAACTTTTCTCGGACGGTTTTGCTACATCTTTCGATGTGACAGAAACCAATTTTTCCTTCTCTTTTTCTTCCTTTTCCTCCTTGATACTCTTGACGGTTTCCTCGACCTTTGAGGATGGTTCCCGTTCTCTCCATAATGCCGTGGTGTGGAAATTATTAATCCGAAACTGTTGCACACTCGTTGAATAAGTTCCTATGAAAGTTGGACTCGCTGGACGCGGAACGACTTTGGTGTTTCTGACTTCTGTGTGTATCAGTGGCAAACTACAGAGTCTCTGATTCTCGCTATACCACAGCTTCCGACAGCAGCATCCTACAAAATTATTTATACGCAAATGCTGAAATTGTTTTCTAAAACTTTTCGGAGAAAAAATTTGGTTAAGGGTTGCGCAAATAGGTGCTATTATAGATTATAGACTTTGGAACCTAACCTTCATTTCTGTCAAGTTTCAATCATGTGTCTAATGATTGTAAAACGTGTTAGTACACCCGGTTAAGTGTGGTTAGTAAGAGATTTAAGTTGACGCTTATAAATAGATATTACTCGATGTCAACAATATTTTTAATGTTATATAAACACGAGCACTAGCAGCGTCGTACATGCATGTCGTGTACTCGTAGCTAAGAAATGAATTATTATAATTTGAAGAAAAATGAAATTTAGTATTTTAACGGTATCAAGTAGAAATACATACGTCTCATAGCTCCGAAGTGGAAGGCTATTATTGGCTTCGTGTAAACTAAAGGATTCATTATAGGTTATTTATTTCCCCTTTTTCAAATAGTTTTGAAGCCGCTTTCCTTGCAAATACGCCACAAGACACGGCCATCACACATTTTAGGACCACCTGCCTGAAGGTAGTCGAAAAACTTGCATCAGCTGTGGGCAGGACAACCAAGAGTCTTTCATAGAAAAATCCCTAGTTTGGAAACTCGTGGGTGTAGCGCTGCATTCGAGAATTCACTGGCAGAGGGGCAGCAATGCATTCTCACTTCAGAGCAGTGAATATTCCGAAGAAGAGCAAACTGCGCATGAGCATCACAGTCACGCTTGCGCAGTATTGCTGGAATCTCCAGTACTTTTATCCGTGCTTCGTTTGCCAGTGGAGCTAGCACAAAAATGGCTGACGTTCAGCTGAGAATGCAGGCCTCTGATTGGTCCTCTTCAAGATTAGCCTCCACCATTTCCCCTGATCGTACCCGATGCCCGATCCAGTACTCCCAGTGAATTCTCGAATACAGCCTAATCGATGGAGAAGAGGTTGTATTATTTAAAAAAGAGGAAACTGGTAAGTAAATACGTAATTAATTAATACAATAAATCACGGAGTAGTTAAAAGGAGACCGATCATGCTGTAGAAACCGCCAGAGTTTTAACTGCGGTATCTGCACCCTTATTACCAGGTTCAGACGTTTAGAGCCAGTACCCAAAGTAGTAGCGCGTGCTCACTGCGATCTGCTGTCTTTTTCTCCCGCAAAAAACGTGCGAGTGAGTGTCAGTACTTTAATCACAAGTGAAAAGTGAGGTTATGTGCCCGTAAAAAATTGCCAATATATGTGCGATCGTAGTGCGCATGTGCCACTACTTTGGGAACTGGCGCTAAACGCCTGAGCAAACGCATGTGGGAGATTGGTCTCCATATTACTTCTCCGTGCAATAAATATAAAACAATGTTTATATTAAAAATCATATAGATAATTAAATTTCTTTTTAAATACAATATTTTGATACAAATATTTGTGACGTCCTTTTAATATTGATTAAAATTTAATAATGCGAATTATTATCTGGTAATGAAAAATAAATACCAAAATGAGTGCCCTAATAGCACGGAACGTTCCGGGAACGTTCCAAGAACTAGCCGCTGGGACTTTCGGAACGTTCC
>JAUMHM010000016.1:9783390-9794599 GCA_032362435.1 Melikaiella ostensackeni
ATAACGATAAGGCCCCTTCAGGTCCCAGTGGAACGTTGCTGAAATGTTCCGCTGGAACGTTCCAAGAGACGGACATTTCACACGACCCAGCGACGTGCCTGGAACGTTACGAAAGTCCCAGCGGCTAGTTTCTGAAACGTTCCCGGAACGTTCCGCGCTATTAGGGCAGTTTTCCAGTTAATTGAAAGTATAATTATACTGTAAATCATTATTTACTGTAGGGTGATTTCTCTTATTTATGAATTTTTTAAAACTGTTTACATGTTTAATAAGTTTTCTCTATTTATGTAATGAATCTGCAACCGAAAATTAAAAATAAATAAAAAATAAATGTTTTATATTTTATAGATGCACGGTGAATTGGAGAACGAAAAACATTTTTCTTCGCCAAGTCAATTTTGATAGTGGAATTGATGATAGGTACTCCAATTTATAGAAACAATATGTGGGCGTCCGCATAAAAGGGCCCTTATGGCCGGTATGGATTTACATATAGAGTTATATAGGGGGATAAACTCCCGACATTTTAAGCCCAAGACGAACCTTTTAGGTTGAAAATCGAGTCGCTGGGGCATTTTTGAAGTTGGAACTTCGAAAAACCGCTTTTCGAGAAAAACGCATCTCAAGTTGGCGAGTCCCATAAGCGCACGTATTTTATTTTTTCTTCGAACATGAAATATACCCACTTCCGGTTGCTTTCGAAGCATGAGTATAGTGCCATTAGATTCAGTATAGGCGTCAGTATCATCCCCTCACTCAAACCTGAAAATAATAATATTGACCCTGACCTAGAAAAACGCAAATGTCTCGAGACTATACTAAAACCGGTCATAAAGGCCCTTTTTATACGCCCACATATTATGACATCAATTTTCTCAAAAAGTGGATTTATTAAGTTTTTTTCGCTTCCTTCTAAATCATTCCAAATTATCAATACAATTTGAGTAAATAAATAAATCCAAAATTAGAAATGACATTCAGTATAAAAATAGTACTTACGTTTTTGCTCGTACTATTATCTTGTGTGATATGTGAAACACCTTGTGATCTATTTATAAGTTCATTAGAAGTCACAGTAATTTGCAGCATTGGACTTAAAACTAAAGGTGCTTTTGGGATAATTTTTGGTCGTAGAATTTCCATATTGTGGTCTGTAAAAGCATGTTCTAAAATTTTATTTGGAAATAACTACTTTCCAACTCTGATCGATTCATTTCTATATGAAAGTTTGAAGATTTTTTCGAAAGGTATATATTACTATATAAATATATAAGTATATGTATATAATCGCAATAGAATACTTATTTCAATTGTTTAATTTGAAGAACTTAAACTTGGAAATATTTTTTTTTTAAAGAACTCTATGCGTCTTTAATCTTTAATTTCTGCAATTTTTATCATTAAATACTTTCAAATTGAGATTTTTTTAGTTTAGAAAATATTATAAACTCTTTCTAAGTAGGTAAAATTTTAGAATGGGGTGCCAAACATTTTTTCCAAATTTTGTTTGAAAAAAATTTGTTCTAAATTTTTAAAAATAGGTATTGTATTTTTTTCAACTAGTAGTTAACATTTTTCAATGATTAAAAATTATGAACAATTGACATAGACATTTTAATCTTTTATAATTTTACCTCTGCAAAATTTTCGAAAATTGTTATTCTTTTGGATAATAAAACCAAATTTGTTTTTGATTTGACCTGTTATGTGCGTGTTGGATATTGTTTATTTCTTATATGAATACTCGTTTCTCAAACAATAGGAAAACAATATCCAATACGTACTTTAACGGTCAAATATAAAAAATACAAAAAACAATGTTTTATTAATAAAATAATTTTTGAAAATTTTGCAGGGATAAAGTAATAAAAGATTAAAATGTTAATGTATATTGTTCTTATCATTGAAAACTCAGATAAAAACGATACCCAATACGTATTAAGAGTCAGAAAATGCAAATATTTCAAGAACGGCGCAAAATATCTAAAATTTGAAGATGAACTTTTTGTAGAACGTTTAAATAGGACAACTTTCTTCTGTAAACTTTTTTCATATCTTCCGCATTTTTGTATTTTCAAAAAACCGCCACTACTTTGGTAATTTTTAATATTTTTTCAATTTTCCGGTAAATTTTGAAAGAGTTTTGAACCCATCAACAGAATCAAACTAGCTGTGAATTCGATCTCGGGTGTTTCCACTTTGTTTGAATTTTTAATTGTATGGTGCTCATTCGATAAGGACTTTGCTTCCTCATTATGATTGATTAGCAAATATATTTGCTTCCTCATAGGGGAAGCATTAATGATTTTGTATATTTAGAATCAAGGAGTCTTTTCTATGCTTGGATCAGCTTTGGATTATGTTAATGAAACAAGTTTTACTGTAAGAAACAGATTTTTCCAATATTATAAATTACCATAACTTCCCTACTCTTCAATAAACTGTATTAATATTCTGGGCCAAGCGATTCGTCTCGAACCAAGGAATCTTTTCTATTGTTGTATCAACTTTTAATTATGTCAATAAAAAAGTTTCACTATAAATAACCTATTTTTTAAATATTATAAGTGCTAAAAAACCAGTTTTAAGATATTACTGGTGAAAATAAGCCCTCCCAGTTTGATCAATTTATCTTTAACCGTCTGCAAGTTATCACGTTAACAAAAAAGGCCGTCATCCACACATATATACACATCCGCACACACAGAAAAACATACATCCGGAAAATTACTTAGAACGTTGTATTAGACATTAATCAACTAAGAAACGTTTAATTAAATTATTTTAAAAATACTTGAAATTGTTACGACTACAAAGCTTCCTCTTATGAGGAAGCAAAAAAGAAAAGTTAAATATCTTAATTAGTTACAAAATACAGTACTTCAAAAGAAATTTGGCACTATTTTTTCTCGAAATAACATTTTCTATCAAATTTTAGGCATCCCATACTCTAAAGTTTCCCAATATCATTTGAGCAAGAATTTCAATATCTTCAGTGTACCTCTTGGACTAAAGGTATTATAGGCACGAAGAAACAGGTGATGGGAAAAAATATTTATTGATGGTATTGTGTAAAAGGGAAAAGATTATTTTCTATGTAAACATCTTGAAACTTACAAAAATTATTTATTGAAAATTTTGATTTTTGTCTGAGCTTTTTTTCTTATTGCTCCTTACTAATTTTTAAAAAATGATAGAATTTTAACGAATACTGCTGTCCAACGAAAAAACCTAGTAAGTAACATTTTCCATAGAGATTATTTTCCCGTGCACGTATGCCGGCAGACAATCTCTATGGAAAATGTCACGTACTAGATTTTTCAGTTTGACAGCAGAATGATAGCTTTTTTGATGATTGAACCATAAACAAATTTATTTTAAAAAATTGAATGACGTCAAGTTGTAAAGATTCTTCTTGCTGAAAAAATAGGCTATCATTGATTAAAATTCCATTTTTTTTAATTGGTAAGAAAGGATCAGAAAAAAAGTATGGTCAAAAATAAAATTTTTAAAATAAATAGGTAATTTGTTTATCTTTCACATTTTTTCACAAGAAATAATCTTCTCTCTTTTAAACGATATCATCAATAAGAATATTAATTTCAATTTTTGAAAGTATAATTAATTATTTTTCTCGAGTCCTGTGTTTTGGGTCCATAATACCGTAACTATACAAAAAATTTTATTACTGAATGCTTATACTATACATATAACGTTTCTAATTTAAAAACTTTCGATTTGGAATGCTGCAATTTAAAGCATTCAACTTGAAAATGGTCAACGTTACATATTTTAAATCGGAATTTTTTCAATTTTAAGTGGCATTAATTTTAAATCTTTTAATCGGGAACATTTCTTTAAAAAATTTCAACATTTCGTTTTAATATTGTGCACATTTAAATTCAATTTTAAAAGTTTGTCAAATTTTCTTGGAGGCTTGATTCCTTTTTAAGTTTTTTGACTTTAAAAGGCTTCTTTTTTTCATTGTGAATTTCGGAAAATGCTTAACATTTGAAAGTGTTGAATTTAAAATGCTTCTATATCAGGTTTCAAATTGGTCACTTTTTGAAGCTTCAGTTTGAACTTATTCAACTGTCACGTTTTGTGACGTAATATAACAACAATTATGTTATACGTATGTTATTAATCTTCGACACATCTATATGTTATATCTATAATTTATATTATTAATTGTAAGAGAAAGATTGTGTACTTATTAAAACTCACCAATTTGTGTATATTTAATTTTTGATAAAATCAATAATGGAAACTCCGCAGAAGCAAAATACGAGAGACTAGCCACGCAATTCGAAAATCCCCTTTTTTCTGTTGGCTACTAAGCACAATTATTTCTCGCCTACAAAACTTCGAACGCCGCTTATAAAAATCATCTACGAGTCATTCGGATGCAACGCCTTCACACCTAGGCACATGAATCACAAATAACTATTTGGCAAAACCCACCTCGAAAGTAAGGACTTCCATGCCTCTAATTGATATGCGAAGTGCTTCAACCCAACTTTGTACCCCGCCAAATAAAAAATATTCTTAAAAATTCTTTTAAAAAAATTATATGTAAATGTGGCTGGAAACCACCATACGGATTCGGAAATTTCGTGAAAAAGTATAAAAAGGGTTAAATAATTTTCTCGGTCGGTTGTTGCAAAAATTAGCGTGTTAATATACGTGCGCACAGGCAATTACTATTCGTGTTATTGCAGCATTTGTCTTCAGTAAATGCTTCGAGCTTCGAGTCTCCGACTCATTCTGCAAGTTTCATATTCGTTAGCATTCGCCTATTTTGCGCACTTGTATCACAAATTGCTACTATAAAACCTATTTGGTAATGCGACATCAGAATCCCTGGTATATAATCTCAGGATTTGAACTAGAGCATCAATCTATCGCAACACTCGAAATTGAGCAGAAGCTCTGCCCTATAATATATAGGAAGTCTCAAGTTTTAATCTTCATTCAAAAATCAAGCGGAAGCTTTGCTGCATGAAATTCGAAAGTGCAACGAATCTAAATATTCTAAATAGACTCCGGCTATTGAAGTGTTCGTCAAATTAAGTAAAGGAACTATCAATAGCAAATATTTAAAAAAGTTAAATTCAGTTCGTGGGTGAAAAAAATTCTAACTACTGCCACAAAAGGGCATTGAACATCTTACCCTACCTGCTGGAAGGTGGATCATCTGTAGTGATTTGTACACCCTACCAGTTGACTGGAAGTCAGAATTTGTCACGATCCTAATCCAGGGGGCCCATTTCCAAATTCAAATATCAGTCGATCGAAATCAATGATAGTGGTAAGATTCATTATATGTAAAAGTTCAAGTCTCTATTTCAATTTACTTTTTTTTTAAACTCGCCATTAAGATCTTCCTTTAAGGTGGAGATCAAAAACGAGGAGTTCGATTTCCTAAATGGTTCCTGTGCTATATGGAGTCAAATAAAGTAAAGTAAATCAAGAACACAATCCTTTCTAAATTCAAAATCTTCAAACTTGTAATTTCCTTATTTCTGATAAACTCAGTAAATTTTATTCATATGCATCCTAATTTATTTGTAGTTAATTGTGTAGTTACCTCGAACTTTAGTTGTTATCCTTATCCCTTTTTCAAAATTGTAGATTTCGTTAATAAATTGGGAATCTCTTAAGTTAGAATTGTTTAATTTTATAAGCTCATTAGTTCGAATTTTTTTAAACTTTCAAGCCTATGTTAATTTTTAATGTTAAAACTTTAAAAAAGAACTTGAAACTTTCAGGTTTATAAACTTTTAAAAATTTTTTATCAAATTTTTGGTGCATTTTTTATTCCAATCCATTTTTTTATTTCTTTATATATTTGATAATAAATGTCTTTTTTGTTTACTTGAAAATAAACTATTGCTATATTTTTAAAACTTTTTGTTAAATAAATATTACCTGTGATTTTGTTGGAAAATAGGTTGCCAATGAAGTCAGTTACAGAGTCTTTAATACGGTTGATAATGTCCAGTCGCTCTATTTTTGTCAAAGTTGTTAGAATTTTGTCAAGTGTAGCTTCTGGAGATTGTACATATGCCAGTAAAACGTAATATGTGGGATCTTCTAATCCCTTGAAGTCATGGTCTATACACTAAAGTTTATTATTCATAATTATCTATACTATCCGCAATTAAATATTAGTTTCTTATGTATAATTTTGAATTGGTTATATCTTACTCGTATTTGCTCTCCCCAGAGACCCAAGCATGCTGCAAAGTCTTGCCAGTCGGCGTAAATTTTTCCCGTGGAAGTTGCACTGAGTAACAAACATAGTTTTTGTAAAATAGGTTTCCCTTCATTCTCAAAGAGATAAGACGCATGGACTTGAGATGAAAGTTTTTGAATGCGTAACAAAACTGTGTCTAAATTTGGGGGACCACTAACTTCATCTCTTAGTTTTTCCAGCTCAGGATCGAATTTCCTGAAATCATTGATTTATTCATAAAAATATATACATATATAAGTACATATATCAGTGTGTCGAGCGAAAAATTCCCTGACTTTTTCCTCACATTTCCCTGACCGAAAGATGAAATTCCTCGACTATTTTTTTGCTTTCTTTCTTATCTAAGTCTACGAAGTACTTTTTCATTGGGATGAAATTCGTAAAACTAAGTAATTTTTTCGCATTGAGTTCGTATTTTCGTTATTGACAAAAAATTACTTTGTTTCACGAATTTCATCCCAGTTTTGACAGCCTTTGTATCCTTTTTCATATTTCCTAATTTCTGCCGAAATTCGCTCACTTTTCGCAGTCGCTCGTCACCCTGATGTACAGATATATTTATATTTATTTACGTTTGTTTTTTTAAAGAAATTAAAATAAGTATTAATATTTTCCTTACCTGGGTGAGAACATTTTAGGCTTTGGCACTTGGTCGATTAGAATCGTGTGAATGTAATGTAATTTATTTTTTGAATCAGTAAGGCTGTTTTCTTAAAATCTTCTGGTGGTATGTTTTACTGTCTTTCATTATTGATGGACACTTATGAAGTTATAAATGTAACGTAAAAAGTGTAGGTACTGAAGTATTGAAATTGAAATTTTAAGGTATAACACAAATATTTTACAGATCTCGGGTTATATTTTGTACACATAAGACATGAGCCTGCGAGCTGTTCGCTTATCTGACACAAAATTGTGTGAAATTGTGTGAACTGTAAACTTCTGTTCCATTCGGTCCACTTTCCTCGTGATCCCCTCCACTGCTTCTCTCAAGGTCGATGACTCAGAAGTGTATATTGGACTCATACCCGCTCAAATTTGAAAGTTGATATTTCTTTACGTGTTTATAATTTTTTTGTTTTGAGATTAGTTTGCTATCACAAAAGTGACGCACGTTACAATAATCAAATAATAATGTAAAATCGGTGCACCTGATCAATTTTTAAACTGTCGGTAATAAAATTGTTTGGTTATAATAATTTGAGATTAAAAAATGAGTAACCTACAATACTATTATATTGTATTTATACAATCTTATCAATTGAAAGCATTCTAGACAAATATGTCATTGTAATTTCAAGGTCTTCAAAATTCGACAGTATTTCAAAATAAAATACATATTGACAATTCTGTAATTCACAATTAAAAGTTCTTGGAATTGAACATTTTTAAATTGAAATGTTGAATATGGTATGTTTTCTAATTATAAGTTTAAAAAATGTACGATAATTTCAAATTCAAAGTTTGAATAATTAAAGGAATAAACGGGAATTTTTAAGAAAATGTTAAAGGTCGAGGTGGTGTGAAAATTCAAAATTTTCGCTGTTGGCCTATAAAAGGCTATTATATCGTTGGAATTTATTTTTCCATTTTGAAGCGAGTTTTTTTTACTTAAAGATGATTCAGAATATGACTTCGCATAGAAAACAAAATTTTCGGCGTTCTAGGCGCGACAGAGAATTTTTAAGAAAATGTTGAATGTCAACTGTCAAGGCCAACAAAATATCAAAAGCCATTTTTTTTCTTAAAATGTTTCGGTGGTTGATCGAATGCAATTCTGAAACCCCGAGACCCTGAGCTCTGTCAGACTGTTTTATATATTGTTAATTAACAATAAAGTCAAAATTGAAAATATTTTTAAACACGTTTGCTTGGATTGTTGCCTCTGGTTAAGGGCGTTGGAACCAGGCCCCGACCTCAAAAATGAATTGCCTCATTTTACTCCATAAATAATAGAATTAAATCTTTGTTAGATACTTAGGGCCTACTCCTGTTTTGAATCAAGTCTGTATTCGGAGTGAAAAATTGCCTAATTTCAATACTTCTGTGTAAAACGACTTTTTTAATGTTCGAGTTAGAATTTAAAAAAAAGATTTCACACAAAAAGTACTGAAATTAGCCAATTTTCACTTCAAATACAGACTTGATTCAAAACAGAAGTAGGCCCTAAGTATCTGACAAAGATGCAATTCTAGTATTTATGGAGTAAAATGAGGCAATTTAATGTTGAGGTTAGGGCATGGTTCCAACACCCTTAACGAATTTTCATCGTTATAAAAATTTCTCCTATCGGATTTCCCTTGTTAGATCCTTAAAGTGGAAGGGAAAACATTTTTCGAGCAACAAAATTATTTTACAACATAAATAAAAACTTACATCTATTTTAAGAAAATAATATAAGAATTTTAAGCCAAACCAAGAAATTTGGTTTAAAAAATCATAAATATCGATTGAGCACCCCCTAAATGATATCCAATTCAATTTTTTTTAAATTTTGCTCATGAAAAAGCAACAATTTAGGATAAAGTACTACTTAAAATTCAAAACAAGAAAATTCTGGACAATCCTAATGTCTATAGGTGTACCACTAGGGTCGCCTTTATTTTTCACTTTTCTAATTTCTCTGCTCTCACCCCCCAGTTTTGTTCGAATGCATAAAAAAATGATCTCTAAATTTGAGCTAATTGGGTTAATATTTAGGGATGACGCAAAGACCATGAAGTTTCCCATTGTTTTATAACATGGGAAAAATTCAGCTTTTTGTAAATTTAATATTTAAACGCGATTATATGTTACAAATAATTCCTTGTTTCAGTATATTGTTCAGAATTCATTAGAGAATGAGAATCAATTATAAATTTTGAGGGTGAATGACGAAGTGACTCTTATGGGTCCCCAAAGAAAACCCCATATGTAGCTTTGAATTCTACGTAATATTGCGGTTTATTAACGCTTTTTGGAAGTTTTTTTTCATAAATAATCATTAATCGATAATTTAAGAATACCCAGTCATTTGTTAACTAATTTTCAAGTGATTAAGCAATTTTAATTTGTTTAAACATTTGTTTTCTTTTCAGGTAAGTCGCGAAGTGAACGCATTTTCTAGACGTTATGAGTTTTTTAATCAATGATAACAATATAATAATTTGTTCAAATAATTTTACGATTATTTCAATAATACGTATTTGTTCAAGTATATAGTTTACCTAAAAGAAAGCAGGCGAAACATTTTATTTCACTAAATTTTCGACAGATTTTAATATTTTTATGTACTAATTTGTTTTCTAAGAATACTCGTAAATGTTCATACAAATTTGAATTGCTTAAAAAATTTTATTTTGTTTTAATATTTTATTTTTGACATTTTTCGAAAGTTCGAAATTTAAACAGAACAACATTAAATCGGTGATATAAAATACATTTTTTAAACAATTTCAATTTGCTTAAACATTAAAGAGTACTCTGAGAAAACAAAGTAGTACCTAAAAATATTTTAATTTTTGAAAAATGGCAAAAATAAAATATTGGAACGAAATAAAGTTGTTTAAACAATTCAAATTTGTTGATTGAGTTCAACCCAAAAGGACTTGCACCTCTCGTTTTTCTTCTGTAATTGTTTCATTGATGCCTCACGATTATTTTGAGACAAAACAGAAAAAATCGCTGGAGGGATTGTTGAATAAACTTAATTTTTTTTTATTTTCAGGTTATCATGTATATTTTCGTAAAAATAATTCCAAATTATCTAAACGTTAAACATCTTTGGACGTCTGGGACCCATTAAAATTTTGGAAAAAGTGTGAAAAATTGCAGTTTTTATCAGTTTTTAAAATATTTCTTCACTTCAGAGAATTCTACTTGAAATTCGTCACAACGAAAATTGAAGTGCATTAAATTCCTCGTAAAACTACACACAAAAAAGAAGAATTTTTCATCTTATATAGTTTAGGAGATATAGCCTACGAAAGTTATATTTTTCTACAAAAGTTTGTCAAAAAAAAATTTAGTTTTAGATTTTGTGAAATAGCATATTTCCTGTGCGTAATAAAAGTATATAAAATAACATGTAAATCTGGAAAACTTTAATAATTTCTGAAATATATCCATAAAAATGAGTTTTCTTTCAGAAGTTGATGTTGTAGAAATGCGTTAAAAAAAAAAAACAAAAAAAAAAACGTGAATTTTAACGAACTGTCATGAAAGTGTCACTTTATAACTTCAGTCGCATGAGAGATATAACATTTTATTTGTTTGAGGAAATGTGCTATTTCACAAAAACTAAAACTAAATTTTAGTTTTACGGGGAATGTAATGCACTTTAATTTTTATTGTGACAAATTTTGAAGTAGCATGCTCTGCATTGATGAAATTTAAAAAAAAAAACTGATAAAAGCTACAATTTTTCACACTTTTTCCAAAATTTTAATTGGTCCCGGAGGTTTAAAGATATACAAAAGCAATGCTTTGGAATTATTTTGACGAAAATATGCTATTGATAATTTTGTAGAAAATGTTGAAGGTCGAAGTCAGGTGAAAATTCCAATTTTCCGATGGTGGCCTATAAATAGCTACAGCTTTCTCGAAATTTATTTTTACATTTTTATCATAAGAGAAGGTATTAGTTTTATGTAAAGTTTGAACTCGCAGGTTATCATCAAATCTTTGTGTGTTGAGACACATCACACAATCAGGTTCGACCAGTTCCCACGGGGGTCTTCTCAAGCCAAGCTACTAACAATTTTAGCTTTCTTAAAACGATGCAGGGGCAGCAACATCGTTCCAAAATTCTTACAATTGAAAAATCATTTGGGAACATCTAAATCCAAATCAATTCTACATAAAACAAGTTTGCTTCTCTTGAAAGAAAGAATATAACATACCAAATTTGTCTTGCACACTACCTCCAAAAAACTATTAAAACTTCACCTTTTCCTATCAAACACCCTCAGA
>JAUMHM010000016.1:9801862-9833968 GCA_032362435.1 Melikaiella ostensackeni
CGATGGTAAAACTCTTTCGTAATAGCAGCGCCATCGGGCGGTGAGGCTAAGTACTTGTTGAGTGACCCTCGTACATATGAAAACAATTTGCATTTGGCTGGATGTGAGAAAATAATCGCGCACTCAAATGCATACTTTTTTTAATTCGTTTAAAAATATATGGAAAATATCGGGTTAGTGTTACAAGAATTTTGATTCAAAAAGTGAAACCTTTATTACCATCAATATGTCAAGAATAGTGCCATATCCAAGATCCTTCCAATTAATTAAATAATCTCCTGGGCTATCGCGAAATTCACTTTTCGTAGAGACTTCCCACCATGTGTCAGCACCATCATTTGCCATTTCAATCATATCAAACAAAAGTAAAACTCCTTTCGAGGTTTTATTCCAAATCGGGTGTGCTTCAAAGTACTTTTTGCATCTGAGAATATTATTATCGTTTTAATGTGGCTGAATTATTTAACTGCAACTATACGGTAGTTATAATAAAGCAGTTGACTCTTTGAAAATATACATAAGAATTCTACTCTCTCACTCTCATATTAAAAATAAATGTTGATTGTTATAAAAAAATTATTAAAATCAAAAGTAAAATTGCTTTTCGAAATTTAGAGAACAACACCAAATTTTCAAACTAATTTTATTTTGTGAAATCGCTGCTTAAAACATATTTGATAAAAACTTATTATCCGAATATACTTATATCAAATGATGGGTTCCGCGAGTCTCCTTTCTACATGCCTCTTAAAAATGAATTAAATTGAATTAAAAAATAAATAAATATATATATATACTCATTATGAAAATATTCGCCACTGGATCCGTTTGCCCTTTCAGAATAATCCGACAGATTTTCTTCAGTTGTAAGGAAAAATTGTTTTATATCATTGGCGACAGTCTGGTCTATAAGCGTCCCTGAGGAATCATATAATTCAAAATCTCGAAGCCTAATACCTCCTCTTTCTATTACTCCAAGTGGCCAAGCTAGTTCGAATGCAACATTTCCAACTTCTCCATGAACCCACTGACCTCCCAAGTCCACCAAGTAACCACCTAGTTTCAATATTACAATATTAAGATGAGTTAAAAATATATCATTTTCAAAATATCGACCCACACGGAGATATATTTCAAGATACACTTCTTTAGTAAAACTAACTATCCCCGTCGCTAACAAACAAGATATTAATGCAACATTAAGTGTGGGAGTCCACATGAAAAGGGCCCCTTATGGTTGGTATGGAATCACATATAGGGCCATATAGTGGCGGATGAAGTCCCAACATTTCGAGCCCATGATGAACCTTTTGGTTGAAAAACGAGTCGCCGAGGCATTCTTGCAGCTGGAAATTCGACAAACCAATTTTCGAGAAAAACGCATCTAAAGTTGGCGAGTGCAAAATGAACTCTGCAATCCGAATAGATTACAAATGTATGATGTTCAAATTGAACCGGATTGACGTAGGAGCTTAGGTCGAGATTCCAAAAGCTCAGTTTGGAAATTCGAACTAAAACTAGTTCATAATGAATTCGGAAATCCGAAAAGCTTACAGCTGTATGATGTTCAAATTGACCCGGATTGACGTAGAAACTTAGTTTAAGTTCAAAAAGCTCAGGTTTGAAATCCGAACTGAAACTAGTTCATAATAAACTCGGAAATCCAAAAAGATTACAGTTGTGTGATGTTCAAATTGATCCGGACTGACGTAGAAACTTAGTTCGAGATTCAAAAAGCTCAGTTTGGAAATCCGAACTGAAACTAGTTCATAATGAACTCGGAAATCCAAAAAGATTATAGTTGTGTGATGTTCAAATTGAACCGAATTTAAGTAGGAGCTTAGTTAGAGATTCCAAAAGTTCAGTTTGGAAATCCGAACTGAAACTAGTTCATAATGAACTAAAGAATCCGAAAAGATTACAGTTGTATTATGTTCAAATTGAACCGGATTGACGTAGGAGCTTATTTCGAGATTCCACAAGATCTGTTTGGAAATCCGAACTGAAACTAGTTGATAACGAACTCGGAAATTTGAAAAGATTACAGTAGTATGATGTTCAAATTGACCCAGATTGACGTAGGAACTTAGCTAGAGATTCAAAAAGCTCACTTTCGAAACCCAAACTGAAACTCGTTCATTATGAACTCGGAAATCTGAAATGATTACAGTTGTACGATCTTCAAATTGAACCGTATTGACTTAGAAGCTTAGTTCGAGATTCCAAAACATCTGCTTGGAAATTCAAACTGAAACTAGTTGATAACGAACTCGGAAATTTGGAAAGATTACAGGAGTATGATGTTCAAATTGAACTAGATTGACGTAGGAGCTTAGTTCGAGATTCCAAAAGCTCAGTTTGGAAACCCGAACTGAAACTAGTTCCTAATGAACTCGGAAATTTGAAAAACTTACAGTTGTCTGATGTTCAAATTGATCCGGTTTGACATACAAACTTAGTTCCAGATTCAAAAAGTTCAGTTTGGAAATCCGAGCTGAAACTAGTTCAAAATGAACTCGGAAATTCAAATACATCACAGTTAGAAAATGTCCAAATTGAACTGACTCGATGTAGAAACCCAATGCGTGATTTAAAAAATTCAGATTGAACTCGGGAATTCAAATGGATTACAATTAAAAAATGTCCAAATGGAACAGAGTTGACGTAAAAACTTAGTGCGTGTTAGGAAAAATTCAATTTCGAAATCCGAACTGAGACCAATTCAAAGTGAACTGGGAAATCGTAATAGATTACAGTTGATGGATGTCCAAATTGAACCTGATTGACGTAAGAAATCAGTGTATGATCCAAGAAGTTCAGTATGGAAATCCGTTTTGAGCAGAAAATTCCAAATGAACTAGGAATTCCGAATAGATTACAGTTGTTTGACATTTGAATTGAACCGAATTGACGTAGGAACTTAATTCAAGATTCGAAAAGTTCAGTTTGGAAATTCAAGCTGAGATCATTTCAAAATGAACTCGGAAATCCGAATAGATTACAGTTAGAAAATGTTTTAACTGAACGCAATTGACCTACACACTTGGTGCGTAATTTGAAAAATTTTATTCAGAAATCCGAACTGAAACTAGTTCAAAATGAATTAGGAAATTCGAGCAGTTTACATTAGATAAGGTACAAATTAAACCGGATTGACGTAGGAACTTTTGCTCAAGATTTGAAAAGTTCAGTTTGGAAATGCGTACTGAGACCAATTTAAAATGAACTCGGAATCCCGAATATATTACAATTGGTTCATGTCCAAATTGAACCGACTTGACGTACAAACTCAATGCGTGATTTGAAAAATTCAAATCGAACTCGGAAATCCGAATGGATTACAGCTAGAAAATGTCCAAATTGAACAGGATTGACATAGAAACTTGATGCGTGATTTGAAAAATTCAAACCGAACTCGGAAATCCGAATGGATTACAGCTAGAAAATGTCCAAATTGAACAGGATTGACACAGAAACTTGATGCGTGACTTGAAAAATTCAGTTTGGAAATCCGAGCTGAAACAAGTTCAAAATTAACTCGGAAATCCAAATAGATTACAGTAGGTTGATGTCCGAATTGAACTTGATTGACGTAGGAACTTGATGTGCGATCCAAAAAGTTCATCTTGGAAATGCGTTCTGAGACCAACTCGAATTGAACTCGTAATTCCGAATAGATTACTCTATTATACCGTCTAACGGGAATCCTAATAGATTACAGTTGGTTGATGTCCAAATTGAATTGACTTGACGTAGGAACTCAATGCGTGATTTAAAAAATTCAGATTGAACTCGGAAATTTGAATAGATTACAGTTAGAAAATGTCCAAATTGAACAGAATTGACAGAGAAATTTAATGCGTGATTTGAAAAATTTAGTTTGGAAATCCGACCTGAAACTCTTTCAAAATTAACTCGAAAATCAGAATAGATTACATTTGTATGATGTTCAAATTGAACAGGATTGACGTAGACACTTAATGCGTGATTTTGAAAATTCATTTTGTAAATCCGAACTGAAACTCGTTCAAAATGAACTGGAAAATTCGACTGGAATACAGTTACAAAATGTCCAAATTGAACACAATTGACGTAGAAACTTAATGCGTGATTTGAAAAATTCAGTTTTGAAATCCGACCAGAAACTATTTCAAAATGTACTCGAAAATAAGAATAGATTGCAGTTGTATGATGTTCAAACTGAACCGAATTGACGTAGAAACTTAATGTGTGATTTTGAAAATTCAATTTGTGAATTCGAACTGAAGCTGCTTCAAAATGAACTCGGAAATTCGAATGGATTACAGTTGTATGATGTTCAAATAGAACCGGATTGACGTAGAATCTTAATGTGTGATTTTGAAAATTTAATTTGGAACTCTGAACTGAAATTAGTTCAAAATGATCTCGGAAATTCGAATGGACCACAGTTAAAAAATGTCCAAATTGAACAGAATTGGCGTAGAAACTTGATGCGTGATTTTGAAAATTCAGTTTGAGAATCCGAGCTGAAACAAGTTCAAAATGAACTCGGAAACCCGAATGGATTACAATTAGAAAATGTCCAAATTGAACAGAGTTGACGTAGAAACTTAGTGCGTGTTAGGAAAAATTCAATTTCGAAATCCGAACTGAGACCTATTCAAAGTGAACTCAGAAATCCGAATAGATTACCGATGGTTGATGACCAAGTTAAACTGGACTGACGTAAGAACTTAATGCACGATATGAAAAGTTCAATTTGGAGTTCCGAACTGAAAGCAATTTCAAATGAGCTCGGAAATGCAAATCGATTACAGTAGGTGCACAGTAACATGTTCCACGAGATTATCAAGGTTCTTAAGCTACAGAGTAAGGAAAAACTGGTTTTTATCTCTAAAATTGATGAAACGTATTTTTTAATGATTGAAATCTCATTTTTCTTGAAAACGACGCTAAGTATGAATAGCAATTCATAGTTCAAAATTGTTCCACTTCCTGAAATCTATAAAATTATACCTTTACCAAGTGTTTATCTCGTGTGTTTTAACAAATTTTTTCCAAAAAAATAGAAAAAGTCTATAAAAATCGACTTAAAAAGCATTTGGTTTAATGAACTTCAACATTTTATTTTTAAAAAAGTTTGTTTCTATTTCAGTAACAATATTAAAGTAAATGATATTTTAGTACATTTTTGTCAATGTTTTCTATTTTTATGGAAAAATTTATTGAAATCCACAAGATAAACATCTAGTACGGGTATAATTTTATAGATTTCAAGAAGTGGAACAATTTTTAACTATGAATTATTATTCATATTTTGTATCGTTTTCGAGAAAAATTTGATTTTTAGTCATTAAAAGATGATGTTTCTTCAATTTTAGGAATAAAAACTCATTTTTCTTTACTTTGAAGCTCAGAAACCTTAAAATCTCATGGAACATGTTGTTCACATTTTTACTGAACTGAAAACAAACGTTTTTAGAAATAAAATGTTGAAGTTCGTTCAACTACATGCTATTTGGATCGATTTTTTCTTTTTTTCCTTTTTGAAAAATTTGTTAAAATACAAAAAATAAACATCTAGTAAGGGTATAATTTTATAGATTTGAGACAGGGAAGCAATTTTGAACGATGAACTGCTCTTCATATTTTGCGTCGTTTTCGAAGAAAAATGAGATTTTTTTCTCGAAAACGCGTAGTACAATTTTTTCTTTCTTGGCTTAAAATAACCATGGAGTATCCCCGAAACACGTACAAAAGAGAAACTATGGATATGCAATCACTTTTGGGTTGAACTTAATCGAGGCTAGCCGTGTTTATGTAGAGATAATGGCCACTCTGAAAGTAATATTTAAAACTGACTTGCCGAATTGAGTAGTATAAACACGTCCACCAATTCTACCTTCGGCTTCAAGAATAGTGATGTTCCTGAAACCATTTTGAAAAAGTTTTGATGCAGCTGCAATACCGGAAGCCCCAGCTCCAACAATTATTACATTCGGTGAATCATGATCGCCATTTACTAAATTAAAAATCACTGAATGTACCAATACCACCAGAGTATTGAACAATATTTTTTTGTAGGACATTGTCTTACGTATAGTCTTATCTTTAAACTAGTAGAAAATGATCAGTCCGCGGTTTGTTTCATACTAGTAGATTTTCCTAGTTGAGTTATATAGTTACTGGAACCTGAGATTCAATAATCTATGGTCGGAATTAAAGGCAAGGTCAATTCTTACATAGCGAACGAGGGATCATCGCAAACGATAAATATCATAATACATAATCAAAACTGCTGATAAATTGCGTTATTGTTTTTAAAATTTTTAATTTCCTTTTATTAAAAATAAAAAACTTTATCACGAAACTTGATAAAGTTACTCAATGTTGCTATTTGATTCACTATTAATATTGATAAACGCAATAACTGAAGTGTGTTTTCACTTATTTTAGAATCTGTGTGTATAAATTATGTGTAAGTCTGTAAGAGCTATGCAGAGAAATATTAGTGATTTCACAAAGGAAGCTGATTGTTCAATGGGTGAGGGGAAAATAATAGGAATTTGTATTGAAGCAGCAAATACTCAATCTTTTAGGATTCATAGGAGTTTTTAGCTAAACTATTAATTAACTTTGCGTTACATATTTTAATTTTTATATTTATAGGAAATATGTAATAGAATGAATAACGGACGGAATCATTTTTCTTTAGCGATTAACTCAAATGTTTATTTTGAAAGTGAAAAGTATTTACAGCAAGGCATATACATGAATACAACAACCTGAGTTATCGGAATTTTGATAAAGTCCAGGAAAAACGCACTCCTCCATTGGGATTTGAAATCTTAGGTGCGCTCCCGTCGGCAACATATCACAACGACGCACAGTACAAAAATCAGTTTTACGTATAAATGTAAGAAAAAGAATCAGTCTTCAAAAGAGTCGTAAGTGATTTACCGTTGTAAAATACTTTCTTATACACAGGCAATGTATAATAAAAGGTGGACTGAAATTATAGAAACTGCAGAATTGAAATCTAATACTAGAAAACGAGCTTTCTAATATGCAGAACATACTCTTACATTTTTATTTTGTTCGATTAAATCGTCACTGTCTCTAATAAAGTATTTTTTAATTTAAGTAAATATGTACTGAATATAATATTCTGAACATCAGAAAGCAAATTTCGGTTTTTAAAAACATATATAAAAAGCACATATTAATTCTGAAAGAAAGCGCCTTGCATTACAATAGCTAATAAGAAATGAGGATCTACTACTGTACAACAATGCATGAAAGATATTCAGCGCAATACACTTAATATCGAATATATATATACTATTAAAAATATGTAAATAATGGCGAAAAGCTCACTCACATGTGTTAATAACAGGTTGAGAATAGAGCCTGAAAATAGGGCCTTCTGTAGTCATTTGATTAATATAAAAATGCTCTTCATACCTCAGATTAAAATGTGGAACTTTATAACTAAAAACGAGGTTTTCTTCATTCAAAATTCTTTAGGATTTTTACATTCAATAAGAATCGCTTTGATATTGGCCTTAAAGTTTAGCTCAATATCCATTTGATATCTTGTAGATTCATAAAGGATTAATTTGTATTCCTTATGAACAGGTAACGAGTAAAAGAGCTTTTAAGGTATCATATAATCTTGGCATCAGGCAAAAGTAGACTGCTGTCTTTTGGCACGTTTACGGAAGATACTTGACATTCATCCTACCCATAAAACGAAAAATATTGCTTAGCCCTGTAAAAAATTTGTTGGACTAGGCAGTTTCAATATAATTTTCTGACATTCTACAAACAGCCAAATATTCATTCTATAAATCTATGATTTTCATTGAATAGTTTCTTCAATTTTCATCAAATAAACTCAAGATTCTAAAAATGATCTTTTAAACACTTATAAATTACAAATTTGGATACTTTTGAATCCGACTAGTAGTAGAGTGCCGGGAATGAACAAAACACCACAAAGATATGTGTATTTTGGGCCACCTCAACAGGGTTGGGAAAGTTACTCAAAAAAAGTAAAATTGAAGTTACTGCTACCTAAAAAATTGGAACGAAGTCAGATTAAACTTATATAGTCCCAATTGTAACTGTAACCTCAAAAGTTAATCTGGTAGTAACTTTTTAAGTGTATTTGTTACTTGTAACGAGTTACTTCCCCACAATGCAATTCAGACACTGGTTTCCTTCTTTTCATTCGATAAATCAAACAAGGAATCCTGAGTGAGACAATCGTCTAAGGCTGCGACGTCATCGCCAGAGTAATTCTGCTTGCTATTGAAGTTAGTATCTTCGTAATCAACACCTATACTGGCGTTAATATCTTGATATCTTCGAACAACACCAATCGAGCCTTTTGTCAGCTCGAGGTCACTTAGGGAATAAAAGTTCTTCCCGATTTTACGTGGAATTTCGTCTTTCCTTTCGAAATTCGATAATTGCAGTTCTTCAAGCGCTCGCTGTTCTACGCAAGAGCTTAGAGGACAGTCTTGGCTATTTAATAAATCACAGATCGGTCCTCTCCGGACCAAGTCATTTTCGCTGATTGATTTATAAGTCTCCTGTATGAATGGTGAACCTATTGATTCCCGAGAACCGTCGGTTGTTTTTTCCTGTAGGTGCGAGTTTGAGGAGAGGGAATCAACGTAAGAAGATTTCGAGTATTCGCAATTTTTTGAGCTTGCAAGGGACATTGTATCACGTATAGAATCACGACAGCTTCTGCTTTTTAAAGAATTCGTACAATCTGTGGGTAAAGTATACATACTGCAAGAATAACTTGATTTCTTCAAGGCGGATCTGAATTGATGATCGTCGATATTACTTGTGTCGACGAAACTTGAGCACCTGCCTTTCTTTTTTCTTGGTCTTTCCAGCATATCGTCGATTTCTGAATAGTTCTGCTCACTCTTTTCACTAGCTATTTGGACCATTGAATCCATATCTGAGCTGCACTCCAAACTGCACTGTTGGGAGGCGTTACGCAGTTGCTTTTTTTCTTCTGTTTTGGATCCTGTGTCTGATTCGTATGGACTAATTGATACCGCGTTCTGATTTTCCTGGATCATATGATGAGAGTCTGTTTGGAAAAATAAAGAAAATTAATTATTGGCATCATTTCCAAATCACGGAAAACGTTTTTATGGAAAAGCTATTTGACTAATTTTTTTTTAACAAAAAAAGTTATCCTCAGAAACGAAATCCCAATTCTCAGCAGTTTTATAAGTAAGTTCTGACTAGGAATTAACAACTCGACAAAATTGTTTCATTTTTTATTTTTATAAACCCAATTTCGAAAGTTATGAAGAATTTTGGTGAATTATTATTAAAATTAGGGTAATACCAACCCGGGAAGGGCTTCCATCCAATTGCTCTGACTTAAACTATGTGCAAGCTTTTCGAGAGGATGGTGCAACGTAGGTTGGAATTTATGGCGGAGAAGGAAGAGTGGATCCCGAAATTCCAATTTGGCTTTCGGAGGGGCAGGTCGGTCATGGACAGTGTTACTACGGTCACCGCCGAGATTATGCGGGGCTTGGTAGATGACGATCATATGTTATTAGCGTTAGCCATAGATATGCAGGAGGCATTTGATTTAGTTCTTCTCGGTGTTCTGATCGACAATCTCAAAGAGTTATGGGTTGCTGCCAGGGTGATCCACTTCATAGCGTTTTTGATCACTAAGAGAAGGTTATTTTTCTCCTTAAAGAATGTCAGAAAATGGACATAGATGCGGTGGCTCCATCAAAGCGCCTCTAGGAATGTGTGGTGCTACTAAAAATCCCATTGGAAAACACAAGCCAGAGATATCTTTCTATAAAGACGAAGATATCTCTGTCCTGTTTTTTAATGGAATTGTTAGTATCACCGTACGTTCCTAAAGGCACTTCGATCAAGCCGCCGCATCTATGTCCAATATCTATGGTGGTAATCCTAGAGCCATTTGCTGAACAGCAAGAGCCACAAACAAGAAGACTATATCAGAGCAGCGACTTAGATGCTGATCGGGCAATACTTTATGCATACTTGCTTGATAAAATATATTAATCAAAAAGAGATACAAACCTCTCGTAGAAGATGTCAACCGATAATGGATCGGATCCTGCGGATCGTGATGAGCAGAATCATTGTTGACCTTCTTCGTGCTTCTAACGTTATTTTCTTGTCCAATCACGAACCGCAAAGGAAGATTCCTCTCTTCTGACATACTACCTCCACTGTCTGAGAGAATGTTAACGTTTTTCAAGTCATTGACCGGGTTTAACTCAACGTGAATATTCGTATTATTAACTTTGGTTCCACCACTGAGAATACTCCTTCCAATATCATTTTCTAAGTTAACTGCTCGTCTAGGAATAGAGATACAACTACCTCCATCACTTGTGATTCCACCATCGCCTTGTTTCCTTGGCCCAAGATTATTGTTTTTAGTATGCTTGCGCTGCCTTTTGAAAAACTTTCGCGCTACCCCACTTTGATGTGGATTGTAGAACATTTCCACACAAGCAGGCACCAATTCAGTATTGGATGTCGTGACTGAATTATTGGACCTGTATTGCTGTCGATGCATCATTATCAATTTCACGTTACTCACTTCAGATGGATTAACTGTCGCTATAACTCCTAAATCCGCAAGTTTGGCCATATTGTAACTGGTTTGCGATTTATTAGTGTGTCTTGATGAACTGACTGAATTCGTATCCGATGTTACCTATGAATAGAAATACGATACATTTATCATCTTTAATTATTTTACGCTTAGAGGCTTTAGACTTACATTAGAGGGCATACAGTAAATATGTTATGGAAAATCTATTAGGAATAATTTTAATGCGAACCTGAGAAGCTTGTGAATTAGAAAATGGAACCGGAAGGTTCGATGTTAGCGGCTGGGTAGGAACAGGCGACACAGCATCAGAAACGCCGCGTGGTCTGCAGCACCTGTGCTTTCGTTTCTTTAACCAGCAACTCATCAACAACCATTGTGATCGTACATCATTTCGGGCAATTCCATAAAAGAAAAGAATAAAGATTCCCAATGAACTGGCGGAAATTGCGTATAAAACAGCAAACAACGTTTCCTTATGAGAAATATAGGAGTTTAGTAAGTTGGCAGTAGTCAAAGCAGCAAAAGTCCAAGTAGCGAGGTACAAAACCATGGCAATAATTTGTCCTTTCAGTTGTGTTATTTGAGAATGCTCCACATCCTCAACTTCAGAGGAGACGGTTTGAGAACTGTGCAAACTTGCTCTATCAGGAGTTTGATTGGCATTTGGCTCTAATAATTCTAAATCCATATTTTCAGTCGCTTGAGTTCCTTCAGATAGTTGACCATTCAAGTCACTATTTCTAATAGTGCATCTGATGAGCATGTAGAGTATGATCAAGTAGATGAATAGAAGAGCCGCTGGCATAAATAGAGCAGCTAATGAAGGTACAGATGTTAAGAAGCAATGAGAATATGAAGCATATTCGCGAAGGTTGATTGCACCAGATATACCACAAATTATTAATGCAATACCCCAACCGGCAAGATAAAGCCCAAGCAAGGGTTTGCGAATTTCTGGCTCGTGCAATTCATCGTCTGGTAAGTTCTCCACGACAGACTTTGAGAGACGTTTGTACATGTGGCTGTAACAATGATAATTTAGATTAATATTAGATGCAAGGTTTTTTTTTAATTCAAAAATATCTTTAAGCCTAGAAAAAACCTTGTAACATTTTTAATATAATATAATCTCCAGGAATTAAAAAAAATACAAATTTATATTTGAATTTTTAAATTTACATTTTAATATTCTTGACAGTTATTTAAAGTGCCTCTTACAGAAATTCCTTGACATCTGCAAGTATTTTGTTCAAAATCCATGACTTTACCCTGACTTCCAGGTTTTCTCTGACCTGCGGCCACATTATACATAGGTGGATAGAAGGGAGGAATTTAGAAACAAAATTCAAGTACACATTACATTTAATAAATTAAACGTGAAATAAACTAAATTTAGTTATATTCCTCTTCTTAAATTGACCTAAAATCACTTAAATTGAGCTGGATTTACATAGAAAGAGTTTTTTTTTTTAAATTTATTCATATTCACCTCGAATTTAATTTCATTTAAGAAAATTTAGGAGAATTCAATAAAAGCAACTAGAATTCAATTAACTAAAATTTACTTGAACGTAAGTGCTCAATAAAATTAGAAGTCCTGTAAATTCAATGAAGACCAGTGTATTGATTTATAAGGAGAAACAGACTTTAAGCTAAAAATATAAATAACTAAAATAAAAATATAAAACATACCTTGCCGACGCGGCCATCCATAAAAAACAGCACAAGGACAGATAATGCAATACTAATCCAACACCTTGGCAAATTTCGACATTTTCAGTCTGTTGAATTCCAGCGCTATATAGAAGACAAAGCAGAGTCATCGCGATCCAGGTATTTATAATAGAATGCTTCGCCTTTTTAGGCATTGCAATTGATGGGTAACAGCATACGTAAGTTACAGTGATAGTAACGAGACACATTATCACGATGAGACTTCCAACGTAAATCGCGGGATTAGAGTATTTAAATCTGGCACCGGTTAAACTGAAAACAGAAATAAGAACGTTTATTGCATCTCAGATTAATTATTATTGATGCCGATGACAATCTCGAATTGATAAACTCAAAAACTGATAGATTACCTTCTGCCATCCCTATTAAGATTAGTTGCGTCTTGGAGAAGCCCGTAATATCCAAGTCTGTTACATTGAAAGAATATCAGGTTGTTAATTAAATTTAGAAATTGACAGCCATCGCTACTCCATCCTCCTGTCTCACTTAAAGTAGAATCCCAAACAACAGGGATAGGTTGGCTGCCAGAGTAATGGAACAAAGGTGCTTTCAGCATTAGGTAAACTGGCTCTGTTAAATTTTCCACTCTTGCCCCAACTGTAATATAAAGGATGAATTTAATATATTTAAAGAAAGAAGGCAGGAGAAAGGAAGGGAAACAGAAGACATTTACAAAAGTGAGTAGCATAAAGGCCATAAAGACCATAAAGACATAAAAGAATACGGAAGAAAAGATTTGGGAATATATATAAGAACAAGAGGGAAGAGTTAAGTAAAAAATTAGGAGGAAAGTCGGAAGGAATATGAAAGAACACCGCCTTCAAATCAACGAACATTGCTAGTATTCACCTTCTCACCCTTTTAATCCTTTTATTTACCGCATAATTCAACACACATATTATCTATTACTCCCATTCTTTTCCTGAACCCTGCCTGATTCGGTGGGATTCTCATTTTTTCCTTCACCTCTTTCATTAACGTCCTTCCGTTTTCCCTTTTTCAATAACGGTACCACTATCCCTTATTTTCATAACTCTGACCAGCCCTCTCCTCTCTACACTATACTACACATAATTATCCATTCCATGAAATATTTTGTCCATTCTACCACCTCAATATCCTGGTTTACTATTTTTAGTTGAACACGCGCAGCAAAAAGAAGACTTATATGTTTGTAAATATTTTATTTATTCTTCATGTTCCACTGTAACTTTTGATAGAATTGACATATTGGCATGAATTTTTTGTTTAAATGCAAGTAATGATAGCCAGAGTGACATAGGCATATAAAGATTCGCACCTGAGAATCACAACCAAGTACAACCACGAAAATGTTACACTGAAAATCGATTTTTCTACCCGCATTGGATATCTCGGTCAATTATTGACTGATTTGCATAAAACGTTTCAGAATCAATTAAAAACTAGTAAAATATAAGTTGTGTGCGTGAAACTGAAGTATAAATTGTATATTGTTTCAGAAAAGTGATGTGGTGAAGTTCCGAAAAGTATATACCTCCGATATTTTTGAAGCCTCGTAAATCGAAGTATTTTCATGCGATAATTATGAAAAGTGGCCATAAAAATACCCGCAAAATTCATTTTTAAGGTCAAAACTTGAAAAAAAAATTTTTTAATAAAAATGCAGAAGGAGGCTTTCTTGGAGCCAGAGGTTATCGTGTTTGTTAAAGGGGCTATACTGGAAAAAGGGTACGGTTGAGTAAGATCACACCCCTACCCCCTTTCCAGTAGCCCTTCTCTTCATTATTAAAAAAATTAACTAACATCTCAAATTTAATAATAACATTTTGGAAATTAATCAACGTATCCGACAGTTTTACATACTTACTCTATTATCCCTAGCGTATTCAACATACCTCTTTCTCCGTACGAGCCTTCGCTTCCTCTTTGCAGAATCCTTTGTTTTCTTTCTCTTTTAGAGTTTCAAAAAAAAAAAGGTAAAAGTAACAGAACAAGCAGCAGATGGTTTCTGGTTAGCACAATGAATGAGACAGTTGTTCCATGAGTCCAACTTTATTTGTTAATGTTACCGTTAATACCCGAATATAGTAAAAACTAGTTTTACCTAGTTAATACGCGAAGTAACTGAGTGCTTTTTTTGAAATCTTAAGAATTTTTATATTTAATCTGATTTCGAGTTCGAAGGGGTTGGTGGTAGCGGTACCACCCATCACTAGGGGGTGAAACTCGAAGGGGCCTCCTGAAAAAGAGAGACGGATGTGATCGGTCACAGGACAGTGACCGCTTCACTCTTTTGTGACCGCTGACACCCTTCTTCCTTTTCCAGGAGCCCCTCCACGAGATTCACCCCAGTGGTAGCGCCCACCCCGAACGGGTGAAAAGTGGTATCCACCCCTTTGGGATAGGTTGTACAGCTATCGCCCACTAGTTAAAACTCAAAATCAGACATTAATGACAACATACATATTGGCGTGGACCGCGGGAGGCCGGGATATATGGTAATGAAAGAAGAGGCGCAAAGAGATAAATTAGAAGGCATGGAAGTTTGAAGAGAAATTAAGAGAGGAGAGTCAGGCATAAAGTGTTGGGAAAAGATCATGAAAGACGAAAGAGAACCGTAGAGCTGAAGAGATGGAAAGAAAAAAAGGGATTTCTTTAGAGTTTGAGTCACATGAGAAGGGACGAGAATAGATTATGAAGAATTAGAAAAAAGAGACAGAGAAAGGCAAGTAATAGAAAGATGGTAGAGAGGAAGCTGGCGGAAGAATGTTGTAACAATTTTAGGGAAGGAAGGTTTGGGAGAGGTGTGGATGAAGGAATTAGAAGAAGCTAGAGGAATTAAGGAGAAAGAATGGCAGAGTGGACGGAGGAGAGAATAACAATAATGAAAAAGGAAAGAAAGTTGGAGGAAATAGGAGACGGTAGTTATATAGAAGTGTAAAGATAGGTGAACTGAAACATAATTATAATTCAATAGAATGGAATATGTGGCGAATATGTCAAGTCTGAGAAAGAAATACGGAAATTCATCATTTTTCGAAAGAAGAAGAAAGCGGTAAATGGAAGAAGGATGAAGTGATGGAAAAGAGAAAAAGAATGAGGTACACTGTAAAGGAAGAATTGAAGGAGCAGCAGAAAGATTTTGTAAAAGTGGAGAATATAAAGGAAAAGGAAGAAGTTTGGCAATGTATTATATAATTAAAAAGCAGAATGATCTAAGACAAAGAGATTAAAAAGATTAAAGGGAAAAAAGTTTGGGATATAAAAAAGGAAAATTACGACAGGGCAAAAGAAGTACCTATAGGAAATGCGTAGGAAATAGAAAAATTTATATAGATAGGCTGCAGAAGAAACGTGGAAGAAAATTGTCATAGAAGAAAAGCGGCAGGATAGGAAAGGGGTAGAAGAATGGAATGCGGTAGAGGGAGAATTAAAGAATGGAGAGTTAAAGAATGAGGCATTACTGATCAGAAGAGAGTAGAGAGGCTATATGAGAAAGGTTGAAGGATACCATACAGACAGTGTAGAGAGGAGAATGGTTTCTAGAAGAATGGATGGAAAGAGGAAAAGTAAAAGGGAGTTGAAGAAGTAAAGAATAAATATAAAGAGTGGAATGTATATGAGTTGTAGGGAATATTTAAAGAGTTGGGATAATTTTTAAATAATAAAAAGGTAGGGGGATAAAATACTGAGGAAAGAATGGCGAAGTGAAAGGATAAGGATGGAGTCAGAAAATAACTGTGAGAGTTAGGTGTAAAAATTTCAAGGAATGGAATCGTTACAGGTTTACAGAGGAATGAAAATGAACCGTATAGCATGAAGTACAACAAAAATTTAAATAATTTCAGATCACTTACTTATTTTACTTCCGATAACGCACGACGAAATATCCATATTATCTGTCTCATTCGTATTAGGAAATAGTCTATTATCACTATACATGGAGATCATAAGTTGATGTGCTGCTCCCGTATTTTTGACACGGTTGAAGAGTGAGGGAGGTAATTGCACAGATGCTTCGATCGTCTTATCTTTCATGCTGACCATTGTTGTTTTATTATTAATAGTACAGTGCAATTCTCGTTTCTCATTGGGATGATTGCTTTTGTACCAAATGCACACCAGTCCCACAAAACTTTCAGGCCTGACAGTAATCTCCTCAAGTGCCATCTTATTTTTATGTGACTGAATAGCCGGTGTCAGCTCTGCGATTTTTTCCACAGCCTTGTTTAATTTCGTGCAAGACTTGTAGCTAACTTCTGCTGCCTTCAACATTTGTTTCGGCAAATTCAGTATTGTATTTATGATGTCTACAAGCATCGGTCCGAGTTCTTTCTCTTCAACCAAGTAACTCAAGTAATTTTCAATCGTTTGAGATATAAAGTTGATCTCGACGGGGTCCGTGAGTTTAACAGTGTCTCCAGTGTAGTTCTTGAATTTTTTAACAGTCTCAATTAAGTTGGTTTTTGTCAAAGAGAGATTGACTTTCGAAAACTGCTCGAGCACTTTGGTTGTAGGGGATACGTAGGGGCATTGTTCAGTGTTCAAATGTTGCCATCCTCCAGTGGCGTTGCACTGGTAAGATGCTAATAATGGATGTTGCATTAAACTAGATAAGTGACTACTTTCGCAAGGTAGTTCAACTTTCCACCCTACGACTGTGTGTGGCCATGTGTAGGTCCCTTTGTTGTTTCTGGTAACTACAAAAAAATAATTTTGTATTAAGCATAGGTAACATTTTTGTCTGTTTTTTATGAACTTAATTAGTTACCTGTTAATGGACAATAACGAGTACGATTCGAAATTACTATCACGTTTATTGTCTTTGATTTATTCCCATACACGGAGGCTAATAAGCAATTCCATTGACCGTTATGCTCTTCTTTTACAGGGATGATGCTAATAGAACTAAAAATATAGATTAATGCATACAATTCTTTACCAAATCGAAATTAAAGTGGCCACTCAAGACTCAGAAAAAAACACTCAGTCATTTTCCGCTTATTTAAATTTTCAAATTAAAACCTTCAAGACTAAACAATTTATAATTTTAAGTAGGGGAGAGTCTGGTAACCCCGGCGACTCGAGATTTTAAATACAATGTACTCTCTGCAATGATAAATCAACATATTAATCATTTAGAATTGTTCCAAAGCGTAATTTTAAAAGTATGGACTCATATCTTTTATGAGCTTAAAAGAAAACCCGATATAAATATTTCTTCTCTAGAAAACAAGTGCATTTTCTTAATTATGGCCTAAAATTTATTATCAAATATTGGCCAAGTTACAAGAAATATTAGATTGGTTTTGGTTGGAATATCTGAAATGAATCTTGAACTATGTGGAATGTAATTTTTGTTTAATAATTTCACGCATTTTCTTATTTATAGCAGCTTTATTGTAACACATTATCACAGTCGGGTAGCCCTATCCATTTCGTGTCGGACACCCCCGGCCAGATTTTTTATTGTTAGATTTCATTGGTTTCTGGTAAAAACTAATAAATAACTTATTTAGATAGATACTGGCTAGTTTATAAATAAAAAAAGCTTACGAGGCCGAAACTACTCAACTCTCCCACATTAAAAAAAAAAAAAAAAAAATCTCTAGATTAATTAATCTGATGCGGAACAAATCTAAATTTGCAGCATTTAAAACTGAAAAGTGAACATGCAAAATTGAACAATTTCAAATTCAAACGTTCAACATTGTACAAAATTGGAAGCTTTCAAAATTAGACAATCTCTGAGTGAAAAACATTAAAATTGTACAATTCCACAGTAGAAGCCATCAAAATTGAACAACTTTTAATTCGAAGTTTTCAAACAGAAAGATACTCGTAATTCAAACTGAACATAATCAAATCGTATTTATTCAAAACTAAAACATTCGAAATTGAACAATTTCACATTTAGATAGAACAATCAATATTTTACAGATCGAAAAAAGAAGCACTGAAAATTGTTTAAATATTAAGGCTTTCAATTTCGAAATGTATAAGATTGGGCGATTTAAATTGCCCCATTTGTAAATTTTCCATCTAAAATTATTGATTTTTTGACTATTGATTTTTTTTATTGAATTTAAATTGATTTTTTAATTATTTAACCATTAACCATTTCAATTGCAAATTTAGATATTTGACCAATTTGAAGATTAAACAAAACAATTTGTAAGGCTTCAAGTAAAAACTGTACAAGCGGTTTTAATTTGAAATTGTCTAATTATCGAAATTTCAATCTTAGTCTATTCGATTTTCAATGTAGTGAATTCCCATTTGTTCAAGAATTTAAAAACTTCAATTTTAAATTGAATTAAATTTCTTCAATTTCAAGTGCTTTCAATTGAAAATTGTCCAATTTTCAACATTTTAATCAGATGTTATTCAATTTTGAAAGTTACGAATTAAAAATTTTATAACTATTCAGGTCTTAACTTCTAAGTTATATAATTTTGGGAAATTTAAATCTTCAACCAAACATATTTGTAAAATTTAATTGAATAGTATTAAACTTTAAGCATAAAATTTATTTCCTTTTGTGGTCTTTGCCTGCTTCAAACTCTAGAATTTCCCATTGACATCGTAGCCATTTTAAAGAATTTACAAACGAACTCATTCAATCTCACATTATTTCATATATCATGTGAGACTTGAAGTAGTTGAGTAAGTCTTTATACTAAGACTACGAATTAAGAGAATTTTTGGTCAGAAAATAATTTCACTGTTATTTCCAGGTCTCAAAAAAATCCTAGTCATTTTCCGGTTCAGTGTCCACCCAGAATTAATAGAGGAGATAGCAACGATTATACAACTTTTCTGGACTTTTAAGGGAAGAAAAACAAATTACGGTTTTCGACCATGAATGATGATATACATCCAAAAAATGTTACCTGTCTACGAGGCCGCTATTTTCCAACCGTCTATATTCAATTTTAATGTTAGATAAACTGTCGTTCGGATTCAGGTACATGTTGAAATCCTCGGTGTTGGCAGTGACATTAGGATTCCATAGCCATTTCAATTTAGTACCTTCATCATCTGTAATACTAGGTGCTCGACATTTAAGAGTTATTGAATCACCAGCAAAAACAACTTGGTTTTGATTTGGAAGCACTTCTAACGCAGGAATTTGTGTTGTCCAGTGACAACGCAAGCCTTCCGCTAACCTCAACTTTTTCATTGCCTGATCTTTAAGACTTGATGGTGAGACACATTTTGGTGGAGGACTGTAACAAAATCATGAATCTTTAATACTCATAATTAATATTTAATATATAAATAATATAAGTAATAAATATTAATCAAGATATGTAAATCACTTTAATTTTAAGGAGCTGTTGTAAATCCAACTGCTAAACCAATAAAGATCGCAATCACAATTCCATGGATAGTCAGGAACGTCCCTGAAAATAATAACATTAGGATATCCACCCATTTAAAGCAAATTCAGAGTTTATGCTTTCAGATAATTTACTTACAGCTGTTTTAAAGATTTAAGCCTGTGGAAAATTCCTTCTTTTAAAGTTTTCAAGTAGTTGTCGTTCAGTTTCCTACAAAATATTATTCAAATTTATTATTGAGGTATTTAAAATATTTTTCTCTCTGTGTATAAAATTCAAATCTTATTTTATGTGCTCTTCTTAAAGTGGTAAAAATTAAAAATAAAGATACACTTACAAGCGTTCTAAAAGCACCAAATTATGAAACAAGGTTTGACCCAACTTGTTCAGTTGATTAGCAGATAAGTCACTAGTAAAAAGTCAAAAAATATATCAGCGAAAAATAACTTTTATACAAATTCATTTATTATTATTTCTAATGACTTACAGTCGTTTCAGATGCGTTAGTTGTTTGAAGGCATGCGATTCTATCGTCGTAATTAGATTGCGACTCAAGTCTCTGAAATGATAATTTGTATACAATATTAACATGTTTTAAAAACATATTTTACAAAATAGTAATATATAAAATTTGCTTACAGCCTTTCTAAGTTTTCAAGACCATTAAATGATCCTTCGTTCAAGATAGTGACTTTGTTAGACGAAAGGTTTAGTCGCTTTAAATTCGTCAAGTTTCTGAACACATTTGGCTCTATCATGTAAATTTCATTTTTGCTCAGATCCCTAAGAAAAAGAGTCGTTTTATTAAACAAATTCACATTTACTGATTCAATTGAATCTTAAAGGAATAATTATGTATTAATACAACTTACAGTTGAAAGATCTCAACACTAATAGTATCAATTGCAACTTCTTTTATTTCTTGTAAGTTATCACTGCATATTAGTTTCAACCACTCTGCTTGTGGACCTACGCGTTTGCAAATGCAATGCTGAAGACATGGCTCAGTGGAAACGAATCCTTGGACTATAATTAGGATTAAAATGACAGCAATCATGATTGATAATGTTTGGATCCTTACCTTGAAAAAGCAGAATATAAGAGTTATTCATACACCCAATATAATTTTATTATCATCTAATTTTTAACCAGCTAATGCCGTGTTTCGTTACATATTAAATTAATATTGTCGCTAATATTTGGTCTTTGAATGTTTTTTGAACGTATATTATTTTAATGTATTCAAGTTATAATAATGTTTCCCGATTACTCGGAAATTTAACTTAAGGAAACAGCTGTAACTGCAACTTTTAGTTTAAAAAATCCTATAATTAATTGCAAGAGATTTAAAAGAACTGAATGTTATCCTAAACGAAGTGCCTAGGCACACCGAAAATATACGGCGAATTTCGGTGAACCTAGCCGTCCTTTTCCATTTTCCCTGGACTCTTTGGTCACAATTTGGGCATTACATTTTAAGAAATATCTAAATTACAATCTTCATTGCGAAAATTAGTTTTATTACGCAAAACAATTTTTTTTTGGCGTATAAAGGATTCAAAATCTTAGAAAATTATACATTTCGGTAAAAGTTAACTTAAATCATAAAAACTGTAAGACTCGTCGAAATCAACTATACTTAAAATACTCGTGCATTTTAAATATTCGATACAAAAAAAAATATTTAGAGATTCTTATTAACAATTAGAATAACAATGGAAATATTAATAAGAAGAATTAGGTTAATATAACTTAGCGTAACCCATTAATATTAATTTTATAAAGCAAAAATAATTCTTATTAATTAGAAAAAACTTTAATTCATGTACGAAACTGAAAAATCGAAAGAGCTGTTTCAAATTCATGAGAAAATAAACATTAGATGATATGGGGAATCTGTCACGGAAATGAGAGATTATTCAATAAACACTGCAATGTAAACATTTGCATTCCCGGCAGGAACAATTGAAACAAGCACTCACTTTTTAGTTTCAATAACTGTCAATTGTCAACATTCATAAATAGCAAGTTAAAAATGACCACAAAAGGAACAAAAATAAAGCCAAAACCCGTAATTGACAGAATTATTGATGCTTGGAAATCTATACGAGAATTCTTTTCCAGCATAGTCTTTACATTGTTGGAAATAACTAAAATATTCCTGAGATTTAACAGAAATAATTTACTTACGGCCAAGATAAGTGTTACGTATCTCTCACATCGTTTGAAAGGGAATTTTTGTGTCAAACGCGTTTAATCCAGCCAAGATCACAAACATCTTTTGGAGCTTCACATTTACATTTTATGTCTATCTCTCTCCTCCTCTCATTCACGTTTCGTTCTTTCTCTCTCCTTAAATTTTCTCATTCTTCCGGCGTAAAGGCGGCCTCACATGTTGGAAGGAGTTTTATAAAAAAAAATTTCAATTCTTTTAAATATGCATTTGCATATATACGTAAAGCAAGTGCAAGTTCATGAATTTTTAAACTTGGTAAAAAAATATTCATAAAAATTGTTTGTTTTTATTGATACGTGTAGAATGATTAAATTGAAATTCGTGATTTGGTGATAAACTTCGCGGATTTCACGAAAACATTTTTCAAACATAACCTATCTAACATTTCGATCGGAATTCAAAGCTGTCTTTGGATGAAAGTCCCATTTGGATACGAAGAATCTTTGATTTGGAATTTTAATTAAGAGTGAATTAATATCATAAATAATACAGATTAGTGTATTTTATCAAGTATTTGTAGAAGATATAATTTTTTTATGAAGGATTTGAGCGTTTTTAGTCTTACGCTGCAAAGTGATTGAAAAATCAATTTATTATGAAATTCAGTCAAGGACTTACGAATTTTCTTAAATATAGGCGATACTGTACTCATGAACAGGTAAGCATTTGCTTAGTTTTATTCAATTTAATCGTGTTTAAGCTTCTATTTAAATGTCGAGTGCTCAGTTCAGTGTTTTCAAAAATAAAAGTGAAACTTCCATGCAAATTAGGTTAAAGATAAAACTGATTAAACATTTGATATTCTATCAGTGTAATTATTTTATTAGTTTGTTCTTAAAACTTATCCCTATCTCTTATTTTAGTATTAATGTCAATTAATCATTCCATTGCTCAGTTACAGGTTCAAAGAAAAATATTAACAATCGTCGACTCCAAACAATGTATTCCAGAACCAGACCTCGACGTCAAATTCTTCTGCCATCCCGCTAACCGCGATCAAATTTTCGAGAACATAAAAAGGAGAAAAAGTAATGGAGACATAGACAAAGTTCTTGATCTTTGTCAGAAGCCTGAATTGAAACATTTACTATCAAAAGAATTGAGTAGGATTCCAAATCTTACCCACCCAGCAATCTTAGAATTTGGTGATCATCCAAAAATTTCAAAACTATGCGGGAATCCTCCAGAATTTGATTTTCAGCCTACCGAATTCGAAAAATTAGTCGCAAAAATGCGATTATTGAGGATGGACGGCTTAGGGCAGGTCTCTGGGCCCAGAAGTTATATATTTTTAGGAGATCTAGCAGATTTAGAACAAGCACTAATATATTATACAATAGAAAAATTGAAAACAGAAGGGTTTAAAATGGTTTCGGTACCAGATATTTTGCCCACGAAAGTCATCGAAAGATGTGGATTAAACGTCGATGGCGAGAGAACTCTTGTTTATCAATTAGATCCTCATTACGGAGATGAGTTCAGTCTCTCCGGCACAGCTGAAATGGCTTTGGCTTATAAACTAATGAATTCTACACTGGAACATGATGAATTGCCACTGAAAATGGCTGCTGTTAGCAGGTGTTACAGGGCAGAAGCTTCTTGTGTTGCATTGGAGCGAGGAATTTACAGGTACAAAAAAACTCGAGCACTATAACAAGACATACGTTTTTTAAACGATTCCAAACTCATTGGGATGTTTTTTTCATTTAGAACATTGAGTGTTCTTACAACATTAATGGCTTAATTCACCAATTTTATTTTACGGCGTCGAACTTTGGACGAAAATAATAACAATACAATCATATTTAGTAAATTGATCCCCAGTGTAATACTGCAATATCATTCATTTTGGAATTAATAGAATGTTTCTAAATTCAGACTCTTTCTAATTTTGGGGGGTGTAAAAATTGTTTGAGAAAAGCGTGACGTAATACTTAAACGGCCTCAAAGATTTCAATGGATTTCACCGGGTATCAAAGTATATTAGAGGAAAAAAGTATCAAGAGATTTCAAAAATTTCCACAGGACTTTACGGGATGTTATAGGGTTTCAAAAGTTTTAAGGAATTTTAACAAAAATTAAAAGATTTTAAGGGATTTCTAGGATTTAACGATATTTTATGGGAGGTGTACACCTGATTTAAAGAATGGTTGTTACCCAAGTTTTAAGTTTTAACAAATTCAGTACGCTTCTCTAATTATCTGAAAAGACTTTCCAATTTGGGACACTTTTAATATATTAGATATGTCGTAGGCTTTTAGACAATTCCGGCTCTTAGCCGAATTCCTTGACATTTGGCTAAACCAGGCGCGGATCTACAATGGTGGCGAAACGGCGATCGCCCCCCCCCCCAGCAGTGGGACCCCGATGCCTTAAATCGAACGGACTTCTCTTTTTACCATCTTTAATTTAAATTTATCAACATGCAAAAATAATTTAGAATCGCTAATTAATATTAAAAAGATTGCAGAAGATATAAAATAATATTAAATGTGTAAAATGGTATATATATTCAACATGTGTATACAATTTTCTACCCCCCCAAGGACACTTCTAGGTCCGCGCCTGGGCTAAACGCCGGCCGATATCTGACTTTTCGTTTCAATGATCAATTCTAGTCTAACTGCCGGACCAACTTAGGAAGTTGGTTACATCTGGTTACTATTATTTTAAAAGTAAAAAAAAACTACTTATTATAGCAAGGCAAGCTCAAATGGCATCGAGAATTGCGCATAATTCTTGCTTTAAAGCATGCTCACCTTTCAGATAATGTAATGGTATCGCCAACTCTTAAAGGCAGAAATTTTTCTTCACAAATTGTAACACATTTATTTTTTGCATAGCAAAGTATCTTAAATTTTTAATTTATGTATGTTCAAACTCTGCTCAACTTACATTCTCCTCAGCCACTTTTATTTTAAAAATTTAGAAAACAAGACGACTGGTATTAAACTGATCATTCAAGCTACTGTTGCCGCTTTACTTCATAATATACTACTCGAACATAGTATTTACATTTCTTAATATTCGACAATAACAAAGGCACACAAAAAAGAAAAAATTGCATGTCCACTGAACCCAACTGAGCCAGACCACCATGGCTATAAATTTTTAGGGTCGCTGAATCCGAATCTGGTGTCAGATTTGCTCAATCTCACCAGGTTTTTGAAAAAATTAGCCTTTTTGGCCATTTTTTAAAACAGGGTACGAACCTGACGTTCTAGAAACTTCTAGCAGGGCTTAAATTAAAGGTTGAACCTTGTATGAGCACGCACGCAGCAAAAACCTGTTACCGCTCAAGATAGGCGACGGAAATATATTTTTCAGTATAATCATCTTAAAATACAAGGTTTAACCTTTAATTTGAGGCCTGCTAGAAGTTCCTAGGACGTCAGGTTCGCACCCTTGTTGTATTTAAAAAATGGCCACAAAGGCTAATAATCTCAAAAACCTGACGTGATGAAGCAAACCTGACACCAGATTCGGATTCACCGACCCCAAAAACATATAGGTATGGTAGTTTGGTTCAGTGGATATACAATTTTTTGTGTGCTTGTGTAATTTACAGTGAAATACAAACGACACTGCTGTCGATTATTCTAATAGCCCAACCATTCTTAGTGAGTTAGGCTAACTTCCTAAGTTAATCCGACAGTTATACTTAAATTGATCATCGAAATGAAAATTTGGCTGCCGTTTAGCCAAATGCCTATGAATGCGTCTTAAAGCCTGATTTGTCTAAAAGTTTACGACAGATATATTTTTTCAATTCGGAACGCTCCGAAGTTTGTGAGATTTCAAATTTAGAACCTTCCCAATTCCTATCTGATTGCACAATGTTGTACACGCTACTACTTTAAAATTGCCTAATTTTGAATGTTTTATTTTGAAATAGCGTCCGCACAAAACCTAAAAAACGCTTAATTATATAGTGTTCATTGATCAAAGTTTGCATTTTTGGTAAACATGCAGTTTTTAAATTGTATAATTTTTAAATTATTCGGAACTGTTGGGTAAAAATTGTAAAAGTTAGGAAACTTGGCACAATTCCAGAAGAAAATTTAAAATACTACTTAATATTTATAATTAAATTAATCAAAAAATTTGGAAATGAAAAGTTTGTTGGTCAAACTAATATTTTAAATTAGGAAACTTCTTATTTCTGCTTCCAGAGTCCACGAGTTCACAAAAGTTGAAATGTTCGCCTGTTCGGTACAGGACAAATCAGAAGAGGTGTTTGCCCATTTGCAGAAAATTCAAGAGGATTTATTCACTAGTTTAGGTCTGCACTTTAAAGTACTCGATATGCCCCCATGCGAATTGGGTGCCCCGGCATTTAGGTAAAATTTGATGTTTCCCTTCTCTTCCTTATAACCATTTTGCAATAATATTTTGAATTAATATCGTCGACAATAATTTACCTTGCAGAAAAATAGATATGGGAGGATGGTTGCCTGGACGAAATATATTTGGCGAACTTTCAAGTTGCAGCAACTGCACAGATTTCCAATCTCGTAAACTGAATATAAAGTACACAACGAAACATGGAAAATCGTTTTACGTTCACACATTGAATGGAACGGCTTGCGCGGTACCAAGAATGCTAATTGCGACTTGTGAAACACATCAGTTGAAAAATGGAATAATTGCCATTCCCGATAAATTACAACCTTTTATGAGAGGCAAAACGGTAATTAGGAAGCAAGCTGTTCCCGACATGAAAACGTACAAGTAACACAAAATATGTTTTCTTAAAGAAATACGATTCAGAGACATTGCAAATTGACAATTCATCTCTCCTAATAATATAAGATTTTAATGCTCCTCTTAATTTTTATAAATGACTCGAATTGACTGATTGATTCGTTGACTCAAATGTTCCAACTAAAAGGTTTCAGCCAATTGATTACAAAATTGGAGGATACCTATTATGCTTTTTCCCTTCCCTTAAATTTTTCACTGTTTGTAAGTTACAGCTTTGCTCAAGAATTCCTTGGACAGAATACTGACGTATTGAGTTCTGGCAATGTTGTTTGAATATATCTGAAAATGAGAAAGCTAGATTTTAACTTCTTGAATCTAATATGCAGATTCTTGAATAAAGAGTTAGTCAACTGTACATACTGCTATGATTTAGTCCTCATCTTCTTCAGATTCTGATTCCTCTTCCGCATTTTGGAGCCACTCGACAAATTTTTTCATCTGGTCTAAAAAACAGCATTTTGCCCTTAACAGAATGTCCCTCCTTGTACCACTTCAAAATCACTTCTTCGGAAATCACGTCGGCTAGACAAAAAATTAATGTTAAAAAAAATAAATTAGATCCAATTTTTGAACAAAATGCAAATTCCCTATAGGTAAGAAACATACTTTTATAGAAGAGTAAGACTATCTTCTGGAAGACTTTCATGAAGTTCATGTTTTCGTAACAGAATTCCTGAACTTTAAGGATGAGCGCGAGTTCAGATCTGGCAGTGGTTGTAAAAGCACCGAATAGTGCAGTATAGATTTTTAAATGTTTCAATGCTTGTTCGGCGACTAATTCCTCTTTCTTGTTCCATTCCGCCTGGCCCATAACTACAGTCCAGATCTGAAAAAATGTAATTTCATATTTATTTATAATTTAAAACAAAGAGAGAACAGAGTATGAGTGACAAATGGGAAGTTGATAAAACTAAACGGACATCTTTCCCCTCTATATATTCGGGCCGGAGCTTTCTATCGAGGGGTACGTACCAAGTCTGTGCATCATAATGAGTAACTTAATAATTATTGAAGAAAAGGTTTATCTTATCGGAAGCTTCCTTCTATAAGCAGGGTACATGAAAAAATTTTTTGGACAGCTGCGATATTTTCACGTATCACGCAGCACGCCCTGTGTTTAAGACATCTGCCCTCTTATTTTAGGAGCGCTGCTGAGAGCTGTCCCACTGTAGGCGTATAATGCAGTAATTTACATGTAATATACGTAAAATACGCAGCAGTCGTACATGCAATAAGTAACGCAGCTGTCCAACATTTTTTTCCGTGTATATGCAACCGCATTGTTTGCGCTTTCGCAGTAAGTTTAGAACGCATAGTGACCAGCGAAACTATTCTGAAAAGGTAAACATTTTGGGATTTTGTCTTTCGAGTGCACCAAGTTGAAGCAATTTTTTTAATCCATGAAGCTTCTACGTAATTTAACGTGAAAATGCAGAATGACTGACAATTTTATTAAATTCGGAATATTAGACGATCGGAGACATGACCGGCCTGGCTCTTCTTACATTAAAATAACAGAAGAAGAGAAGGTAGACGAGATGGAGGAATATTTTGATAAAAATCCCAATTTCTTGATGCATAAAACAGTGCAGTTTCTGAATTAAAACCGAGAAACGTTACGTTGCAAAATAGCACAATTTGTATTTAAAAATTGTATGTAACGTTTCTATGCAATACTTTAATCAACATTTCAACTTCAACAGGTAAAAAAATTCAAGAAGATACAATTCTTAGCTTTTCAAGATTGATTTCTCGATAACGTCCCCTGCGAAGTTAAAAAAAAAAGATTGATAATGAAATTTCTTGTTCAGAATATTTTGGGAAATGACGCTGCAAATTCAAACGAGAAATTTGTTCTCGAAGAATGAAGATCGGTTCTCCAGTATGGTTTTCTTCTCCAAAAACATCCTGACAGAATTACGTAACTTCCTTTCTGAACTATTTTTCTTAGCATACGGAAAGGCATAAATTATGGTTTAAAAATTAACCTTAGCTTTTATTTTAGGTAAACAAAGATCATGACCACCCTTCTGCGAAGTTCGGTTTTTCAACGAACACGTCCTTTTAATAATAAGACCATTGCCATTTTTCGATTCTGACTTCCGCGACAATGACCTCCTTGATCGAATACCAAGCCGCGACCCTTCATAAATCTTTTTGAGAATATAATATTTATAAATAACCCGGAATTTATGATTACAATAAATTTCGGCTTCTCTGATTGATTTTTTTCGATTTAGACTTTCCCGGCAATTACCTTCGAGTACCAAGCCGCGTCCCTTTACACTTCCTGAAAATAATTCAGGAGGTAATATACTGTGTAAAAAATATGGAAATTATAATTAAACTTTTAAGGCTGAACATTCCAAACATATATCGGTGCTTAAAATAGCGGACATGTTATTTTACCCAATCAGCGAAGAAATTCGAAAATATTTTTAAAGGTGAATTGAAAACAATAGTTGCATTTGAGGACAACGTTAGAAAATAGTAGTAAATTGTTGTTTCGCTAAAAAAAAAGTCAGAAAGTATCAATGATGGCCTGAGACCAAGGCCTGTGATATAGGTAAAATAACTTACCAAACCGATGACTTCATGTTCTGGAATAACACATCTCAGAGCCATGTCCTTTAGATCAATGACAATATCTTTTATAGCTCGGCTGTCGGCTAAGTTGTCTAGAAGAAGTTGTTGAAGATCACGTTTTGCTTCCTGGCTTGCTTGAGCCTTGTGCAATTTGACTATGTCTGCCAAATCAACAGCCTCAAATACAGATCGAAAGTATTCCTCTGACCTCTTATTCGGTAGTACGAAATCCATTAACCTAATCGATTAGAAATTCTTATTACTATGTACTATAATATATTACTTAAAAATACATGCATAAGTTTCAAAATTATCCAAATAAATAAATAATGGCATTTAAATAAGAATTACGTGCCTTCCTCCGATTCCGCCGCGTTTTAAGGCCGTCATGAGACTGGGGAGTCCTTTTTCTTGTTTCCACGTAACAAACACCTCGAGTAAGAAGTCTAGAGCTAGATTGTCTTTAACAAGGTGTTCGTTAATAAGAACAGAGAGCACAGTTGGTGGCACGGAGCCATTTGAGATCCACAATGCCGTCATCCTAGCCAGTTTGATTCTTTCTTGCGGAGTGAAACCTTTCATGAATACCAACACCTTCTTCATTTCCTCATCGAACATTTTCTCCAAATACTTATACCGCCGCATGAACTTAATAAATACCTGGAAAATGGTATTATGGTATAAGCAAATAGTTTAATTATTTTAATAAGAGTAAGTCCTTATTAACGATCTTTAATTCTTCAAGTCCATTTGAAACATTAAATCCTCAATAGTACATTTTCATGTGTAAAAGAACTTTGAAGGAAAAGTACATTTTCAAGGATATTAAAGTATTTTGTGCCTTTGAATTAATGTATAAGTGTGTGTAAGTACGCGAGATTCAGAACTTTGAACTTTTATAAAAAGAATTGCACAATTTTGATTTTGAACCATTCTAAACTTGAAAATTTGACAATTGCAGAATTTCAAATTAAAAAAGATTTTAGAATCCAACAACTTCAACTTGAAAGTTTTCCAAATAGGGCTGTTTCATAGTTTTACGTCAAACTATTTCGAATTAAACTTAAAACTTTGTACAAAACATTTGTTTATTATGCAAATTGACAGAGTAAACTGCTTTCCAAGATCATTTATGTACAAATTTAAGCATCGCTGGAATATTCATTAATTACTTTTTTAGCGTTAGTTAAAAGTTTCCAATCTTGTCTTGAACAATAATTTTAAATTGAAGTGTTTAAAATAAACAGATCAAACTAAAATTTCGTCAAATTAAAAAATGTTAAATTTAAAATATTTTTAAAATGAAGAGACTGAAGTATTCAGAATTAAACATTGGTAATCCTTAAAAATTTAACTGAATACTAGAAGAAAAAGTTTAAACATTCTTAAGTCAAACAAATTTCAAAATTAAAATGTTAAAAATTAAACAACTTTTTTAACTTGTAGATAACCATACTTTTACTATTTAATATTGCAAGTAGTAAAAGTTCTTGAGTTTCAAAAATATAAAAATGCTTACAAGACAAGTTCCACCCTTTATTTTCGGCGGGTCTCAAATACCACCCCGTGTCTGAACTTAATTAATATTTGAATAATGGTTTTAATCAATTTTTTCACGCGAGTTTCAAATCCGTTTTCTAAAACTAACCGATCACTCTTCATTTTAGAGTTATTTCATCTCAAAAAAAGACGAAAAATGTCCATTTTGGCACATTCAAGTCACAACATCTCGAAAACGAGAGCTGAGAGCAAATCAGACTAAGTATTTTGATTCAACACGTCAAATTACTTTAGAAACACATATTTAAGACTCCAAGCTATATACATTTTTTTTATTTGTTTGCCTATACAATAATACTTCAATAATAGTTGAAAACTTTAATAAGTACTAGGAGAAACTTGAAGTACATATTATTTGCATTATTATAATAGCTTCCAGTGCCTTATATTTTCAAGTATTCAAAATTGTAGCATTTTCAACTGAAATGTTTAAAATTGAAACATCTTATATTTAAAACATTGGATATTTAAACATTTTTTCAAACATGAAAAAAAAGTTAATTGTTTTGTGCCTAACAAAGTGAATAATAAAAGATTTGAAGCATTCAAAATGAATTAAAGCAGATATTGTCAGTATTCAAGATTAAAATATTGCGACATTTTCAAATAAGAAAGTTGAAACTTAGAAAATGAATTTAAAAAACTAATTAGAAGCATGAGAAAATAACATTTTTGACAGCAAAGTATGCAGAATTTCACAACTTCGACAATTTGTGCATGCAAAGTTAACGATTTTTTAAATAGTCACGAAAATGTACGCAATTTCAAATCAAGATTGTAACAATTTGGCAGGCTTTAAATTGTGATTGGCTATGAGTGGCAAGTTTTAATGCATTGTAAAATTTGTATAAACTTCAAGTGTTGTAGAGTCGACTAAGAACTAAACATTAACGGAACGGAAACAGAGTCCATAGCTTAATGTCTGTTTGTTAAATTTGAAGTAACTTTTAAAAAACATAAACACGAATAAAGTCATCTTGTGTAACAGAAAATCGCACTAAGTCTTCAAAACGAGAAAAGTATGTTACCAAAAATCTGCGTGAGAGACTCATTAGAGACAATTATGTAAACAACCTCGGAACATGTTGGTTCCCAGTAGTATAAAAAATACGGCGAAAGAATAAGGCAAAGAGAGTGAGGTTGGTTTGGTTGTCTCTTTCCCCCTTCTCCCTCTTTTGCCATTTGTTTACATAATTGTCCACACACACACACACACACACACACACACACACACACACACACACACACACACACACACACACACACACACACAC
>JAUMHM010000016.1:9840223-9852510 GCA_032362435.1 Melikaiella ostensackeni
GGGAATTAAAAGAAGTCCACTAGGACTACAATTCAGTGGACTTTCAAGAAAATCGAAGACAACAAGTTTTTAGGCGGGTACACCTGAGGAATTTTGCCCCATATATAGATCTATGCGATTTACCAGGGTTGAGGAATAACCACTGATACAAAATTCTGTGTTTAATACATTTATTGATTAATCATTAAGGACTTGACTTGATCTTTTGACTTTAATTGAATTGAATTTAGATGAGTATAAGAGCCATTGAAGTTGATGGCTGGATGGAACTTGTTAAATCTGCTTCTCTGTCAACGACTTCTCAACTAGAAAGTAGCCGTTGAGATTCTGAACTCTTTATGATACAGATTTTAGTTTACATATGTGGGATTGGGCCTACCGAAGGTTTTATTTTGAGCTGCTTGGTCTTATGTGGGGTCCTTACTTTTGTTGGATTGAAGGACTTCCGGTTGATTGAGGTTATAATCCCAAGGTGTTGCAATGATTGCGTCCTTTTGTCGTCGAATTAGTGGAGTTGATCACAGGATAGTCGCGAAAAACTGAACTGAACTTTAGACAAAGTATTGATGTTATGTCGCCAGAGTACAATTTGATAGAGTAAAAGGAGGCTTGGGCGTTTCTCAAAAAAATCACTGACGGCTCTGAAATTTGGAGATTATCTAAATAAAGTATGCCAAATTCATTTGGAAAAAAGAAATACTATTAGTGATGACGTCATTTTCGAAAAAATTGCTACCAAAAAAGTGTCAGTTTAACACGTAGTCTTATTGGACTCCTGAGCAAAATCGACTAAACTCTGGAACAAAATCACCAGTCCCCATAAATCAAATATGTACTAGTACTTTCGATTACGACGAATCTTTTAGTTTTACAAAAACAAGGGGTTGACGACATCAATCAAGAGAAAATTGCGAGAAGGGACGTCACGTTCACACGAGGCGCTTAGGTGAAATTAATAAATTTTTCCTATCGCTTTTTTTTTGGCGCCTTTTGCGCGATTTCTTACTCTTCTACTTAGATGGGACTCTAATACGTATAATTATCGAAAAAATAAGTAGCAATAAGCATTCATATTAAACGTACCCCCACGGTGACACTTACTTCATACGACACCAAACGCCCAAGCCTCCTTAACTCCAGTCTCTGGTATGACCTGCTATGACTGTGAAGCTCTTCCAAGAATTTCTACGATGTAAACAGTCAGGGCAGTATGAACCATTTCCAATAGGAATACATAATATTAATTAACTGTACTTTGTACAAATGTAGATTTTTGTCATCATAAAGGATGGGCCTTTTTTAATAATGAAGACGAATTAATCAAAAGAGAATTTTCCGCGTGTGTTTGAAAATAAATTCGGAATATGCACGTGAGTGTTCGAACGGCCCGCTTTGTGGCTACAGAACTGCTAAACTTCACTGTGCTCAGGCGCCTCTCTCGGTTCCTGAAACTCCCTCATCGACGAATGCGAACCGGCGGAAATTCTAAAAAGGTGGTAAATGAAGGCGAAATAAATCAAGAGTTGAGTGTATATGCTTTTATGTTTATGTGTACTGTTTTTGATGAAAAATAATGAAGTAATAGTATAAAATCATATTTCATACAGAATAATTGTTGTTAAAACTAGATTTTTTTAAAATATCAACAAAAATTATATTTCTTTATATTTGGTTAATGGTACACTTATTTCAAAATTTTTTTGCAATGTCTTCCACATATCTTTTCTCTTTTCGGTAAGCGAAATTTATCGTCACTTTCCTAAATTAAAAAAAAAATGCAACATTCAATAATAGATGAGAGTACCCAAATATGAGATGCCAACTCTGTTTGGTGAGATAGACGGAATTCTATGGGCAGAATTTTAAAAGCAATATAGGGTATTTTGCAAACTCAAACTCGAGAGTCTATTCTCATAATATGAGATGCTCCAGGAAATCGCCAAAAAATGCAAAATAAAGTATTATTTTGATTAAAAAAACTTTATTTTATGTTTCCGAAGTACAACTCTGAGAAAAATTTACTGTCGCGCCTAGCCAAAGCAGGAAATGCATTGCGAACCACAGGTATAGTATGTCATATTATGAGAACCACGTCTCGCGACTATAAGCACTTACTAAACCTAACATGTAAAATTAAGAATTTGAAAACTTCGTTTTTTCCCATTCATATATTTATTTCCTATACCTCCATGTAGACTTCATTACTAAATATTTATTTAATACATAATAAATGTGGTTTAAAGACTTACCTTCCAAGAACTCGACAACCACCGATTTCGGAAAATTGTCGCTCATAACTAATAAAAGCACAATTCAAAAATGACTTTACCACTAAATAATTTTTTTTTCCTCAAGGCTGTAAGTTAGTGATGAAACCAATGGAGTGCGCGTTTTACATTAGCTGAAACGCCGCCATCTCATATTGCGAGAGTATCTCATATTCGGTCACTCTGCTCTACTAATTTAGCATTTTTTGACTATTTTGATGGGGCTTTAAGGACTAAGTTGAAAAATGTTGGTGTTTTTTTCCATTTAAACAGAACTAATTTTATGAAAAATACTTTTAAAAATCTTTAAACAGGTGTTCCGTTAACCAAATCTAAAAAAGCGTAATTTTTGTTGATATTTCAAAAAATTCTAACTTGATTAAATAATATATTTCAAAAAATAATTTTTTTACCCCACCCTATTGTAAAACTCTTGAGTAATTACAATTAAAAAATTTTTCAGTTTTGTAACACTTCAAGATTTTTATTGCTCAATCATGATGCTTTCATTTTGAATGCAATTATTATTTTTTTAAATGATTCTCATTCATATTTATACCCCCGGCGGTACAAAACGGCAGTATAATATTTGGATGCAAAATCCGTTGTCATTGAAAATCTCATGTTTTGTTGCACGGAAAAGTCAACGGTTTTGCATAATCTTTTCTTAATTGAGGCTCCAAGTTAGCCTGAAGAATTGTTGAATTTTCGATGTTTTAATTTTAAATCGAATGCTTTCAGTTTAGTTTTGAATCCTTCAAATTAATAAAAAATCTGTTTAGTTTTAAAGTCTTGAAATTGAAATTTTGAATGACTTCAAAAAAATTCGTTAACTGAAAAATGACCGGCAATTTTTTTCTGAGATTTTCATGGCTTGAAAACGATTTCTTCTGTTGCAGTGAACGATCTGAATACAAACTCTACGTGTCGAACTTGCCACCGGAACTAAATGAGGTATTTTGATTAATTGCTCACATTTTCTTATTAATAAACATGTAGTGTAGTTTCTAATTTTTATTCATTTAATTCAAGGATGGCATTCAGCAAATTTTTAACTCTTATGGTGATGTTACTGGCGTCTTGTCGCCTCGCGATGCTGATTGGGCGTATGTGACATACAGAAATCACCGTGAAGCAGTCCTTGCAATTGAAAAATTGAACGACAAAAGTCCTTTACATTTAAAAGTCGAGTTCTCAAAAGAGAGACAGGCAAGAAATGTTCAGGAAAGGAAGAGACACAATGTGTTGGATTTCTCACTTCCAATGAAAACTACCAACGCACCTGACTTTAAAGACTCTGGTGGCTTCAAGTAAGTTTCAGACATTACTCGTAGATGCATTAAAGTTTGTTATCAAAATTTGAATAAAGAAACAAAGAGTATAATTTTCTTTTTTCAGTCAGCACAACAACGTGCCTTATAGAAAATTGGAGATTCCTCTCCAGGAAAGATTGCGCTCTCGTCACATGATTCCTCCATTTGATGACCAGGATGAGATGCTTTATCCTATAGAACACGATCCCCGGACTCTGAATTCTTTTGAACATTCCATACCATATCCTGAATCAAAGTTACTGTGGACCAGGTTAGTGATAATAATTTTAATTGATATCCTGTTGCAATCAACCAGGGTTTTTTTTATTAGAGTATAAAGACTGGAAGACCATTTTTTACAAATCGAATATTAGAATGGTAGATAGGTGAAGGGTGGCGTTTTAACAGGGCACATATGCCATTTCTGGGGGGAAAAAAATTGTTGGCTCAAAAACACTAAATAGCTTTTTATGCCATTTTTCAAATTTTTCTGCAATGTAATAAAACAAATTTTATAGTTTTTTGCAAGTTTGTGGAACTTTTTGCAATTTTTTGCAAGTCAACAGCCACAAATCTATTATGCTAGAAATATAATTTTTGTTTTTTCCTTAATTGAAATTTGGGTTTTTAATCACCGTCCAAATCACACTCAAGCGAAAAAAAATTTTCCCTCCCATTTTCTTGGAACTTGATAATATTTTTCAGTCAAACTTTTCACATCCCACTTCAGCAATAACATATCTCGAAAGCAAGGTTATTCTTGTTTCTAGATTCAAAATTCGACTTTTTGGGACGTTTTTGTCTCCTTACTTTGTCAAAATAGGGTTTATGGCCCTTTGGAACGCCACTCTTTATGTTTCAGTTGTAGATTTTATATATTTCGAAGTTTTTTTACTCTGTAACAGTTTGTGACTTCGTTAGCCTTGTGATTTTATAGAGGAAGGCTTGCTGTCACCGATGATGGTAGGCGCCACGTTCACATGGGTCGCGGGTACACCATGTATAACATCCCGGAACCATATCATCCGCGAATAGAAGACAGTATTTCTGCTGCATATGAAACACGTTCGAACGTTAGTATTCCAAATTGAGCTTTATTGCAATTTCGAGTAGTAAATTTAGTAATTTTTATAAGGGGTCGGATTAAATTGGTTAACTTTCAAGCGAGCTTCCAACTTCAAAGAGCTTATAAATTTATTTCCAGCAGAATTTAAGCTGATGCATTAAATCGTCGAAATTACATATTTAAATTAAATTACAAATTAAATTACAAATTAAATCATTTGCATTACATTTTGAGTATATCTTTGAACATAAGATATTAAGTTCATGAAATTTATCTTAGTCCAAAACAATGCCATATACTTTGCTTTTTATATTTAGGACCAGTGAAAAATATTTAAGAAATAACTAAATTGAAGCAAGGGGTTAACCGCTAGTAAATTCAGGTGTACATCTGTTTTTAAATTCTTTGGAATTCTAGTCAATCTTTTGAATTCTTTTGAGTTTCTTTTTAAATTCTTTTGAATTATTGAAATTCTCTGATATATTTGAATAACACCCATCTCCCGTTACTGTGCCAGCCTCAGGTCTGGTCAGCACAGTAACCGGGGCTATTAAAATCTAGTTTAAACCGGATTTAAAGCGACGAGTTAGTAAACACTCAGGACCTCATTTATAGTCTCTGAACCCGACACACGTACAAAAGTGTATGCGCAGAGAGTCGCGATGTAAATAACTTCTAATACGTCGCTGAGTGTCCGAGCGAAGACTTTGGGTATTCGGTGTCAAGGGACGCTCAGGGAGGGGAGACAGAAGCATTCAAGCGTGAACGGCCGAGAAGCCGTCACAGAAACGGGCGGCACAGTTACGGGAGATGAGTGTATATTAGTCTTCTGAATTATTTTTAAGGCTTACAGATTCTTTTGCACTCTTTAATTCAGACATACATCAAAATATTCAGTGGTAAACCCCTTAAATTGAAGGGGTTAAAAGCAAGAAACTTCTAAGTTTAAAACCATTCAAAAGTAAAAAAAGCATTTTAAATTTGTTATATTTCAGAAGTTTGAAAATTAACAGTTTCATATTTGAGTTTTTTAAATTTAGAAGCAAAGAAATTTTAGGTTTACGACTTCAGAATCTTTAAAAGTTTGTGAAATGATAACTTCTGAATCTGACTGCATCCAAATTCCGTTCATTTGACAGATTTCAATAACGAAATTTAAATGTTTCGAATTATGCAGAAATGAAAGTTCGAAAGATATTTTCTTTGGAAGAAGAAATTTTAATAGTATTGCTTCCTAATATAGGGAGATTTTTAATAATGTAAATTTTCAAATCTACTTTTTTGACATTTAGAGATAATTCGACCGCAGGGCGGATTTCAAAAATGTAATTAACAAAAAATTTCCATGTGGGTGTGTCTGACTTTCTTCTGTTTGCCATGCTTCGCCAAGTAAAAGAGGTATGATCATAAAGCTTGAACAAATAAAGCTGTTTCGCAATTTTAGATAGAATCATTTTTGAATAGTTTATTTTGAGCTTAACCTCAGAGTGGTTCGTAAATTTTTTTCCTTACATTGTTAAAGAGAGAGAAAAGTGTTAAGCATTGGAACCGCGAAAACATTTGTTTCTAACGAGGTTCCTGAGCAAATTTTGATAAAGAGACGTGAACAAAACGAAGAAAATATGTACGCAGAAAAACTATGTGAAAATCACTGATACCTACACTGTGATTGGTATAGAATATAGATAGTGAATACACCCATTGTACTTCCTAGTGGTATTTAAATTCGAAAAAGAACTTGAAAAGCCTCTAAATGTTCAGAAAAATATCAGGAATAAAAGTATTCAAATTAAAAAGAATTCACTTGATCGTAACTTTTGTAAAAGTTTGTATGAAATTAAATAATCACAAGTACCTACAATTTGATTATGTTCATTTTATTTGATACAATTTCTATTTTTTTCTTCTCTTAAAAGTCGCTTGAAGACTAAGGCCCAAATTTTTAAAATTAATTTGAAACAAATATATGCTCAAATCTAAACTTTCAATGATTTTCTAATTACTTTATAGGGAATGTACGAGTTTGGAGTCGATCAACTTAAAAATGAGGTTGGCAGATGCGAGTTGTGTTGCACCATAACTAAAATGCGCTGCAGCAAATGCAGCATCTTCTATTGCTCTCGGAGTTGCCAAAAAACCAATTGGGAGAAGCACAAGACTGAGTGTCAAGCTTTACCGTAAGTGTTATCTCTAAGAGATTAACAACTATTACTTAAATCGAACAAACTAATTTCAATATTTAATAACAGGCCCCTGACCGGAATCCCAAATCCTATCTCGCCCACAATGAACGGCGATGATCAGCTGCTAAGATCTAACATTCATGTGAAGCCTGAACTAAAAGAAAGAGTGAATATCCTCAATCAAAGGGCAAAAGAGACGTTAAATCTAAAACAACAGGAAGAAAAGGAAAGAGACACTTCTTTCAGAACTCCAAATTCTCGTGCACCGACTGATGTCAGTCAGCAAAACACAAATAGCAGAGGCACAAGCGATATCAGAAGACCAGAAGTTTCGAATGGAGAAACGTTAAGGCAACCGAAAAATGATGTGCTAGACATTTCGAAACTTCAGATTAGTTCTCTACCTAAAGAGAACCCCGAAACTTATGTAAAACCAATGAGCCATGATATTCCTCAGAAACAAGAAGAGCCTATTGAAGCACCACAGCAGAACAAAAGTACTGGATCTCAGAAATCTTCAGTCGACTATAAAAAAGTAGAGGATGAGCTTGCATTTCAAAAAAAGCCCTTTTTATCCAATGATAAGTTCACACAAGTAGTCAACATGGTAGTTGCAGGAAACGGAGAGTACTGGGTCCAGAAATCGGAAGATGAAGCAGAATTCGCCAAAATGATGGGCGATTTAGCTACAGAACACAGTCCAATAACCCGAGAAAAAGCACCGAAGGTGACACCAGTTATTGGAGGGTTGATTGCCTGCCAATTTTACAAAATATGGCATAGAGCCTCGATTGTATCTTTGAATCCTTTAGTTGTTCACTACATGGACTACGGAAATGACGAAATTTTGGGGAATGATGATATCCGTCCTTTAGGCACTTTTGAAAATGTACCTCCTTATGCGAGAAAAATCCGTGTCCTAAATGCCAAGGGAACGAAGTATGAGGTGATGAAGGAAAATGAACAGTTGTCTGTAAAAGTGATATCGGAGGATGCAGATGGAGTTTTCTCGGTCGTCACTCCAGACCTAGAAGTAGAAAGTCCGTTCCAACCTTTCAAAAGTGGACTAGGTGTTCAAAGTGTACCAAGGTCTCAAAATGGACCAAGTTCTCAAAATGGACCAGGTTCTCAAAATGGACCAGGTTCTCAAGATAAACGAAGTCCTCAAGATAAAAGAGAATCCGGAGAGCCTCGTGGTCAATCTTCGACAAAAACAACCCCACGGGATTCCAATAAGGGACAGGGTAAAAGAACTGTTGAAGCTCTCGAAAAAGGTTTGCCTACTCCAACTGGTTGTGTCATAGACCACCTTGAAGCAAAAGATCGTGGTATGATGGAAATCCATACTCCGCTTAAGAAGGACGTGTATAGCGTGACCATCGTGCCTCAAAGATTACACGATTATTACGAGAAGGTCGTAATGGAAGTACCTGCAAAATGTATTGAAAAAGCAAAAACGACGAACTATCAGTGAGGATTTATTTAAAACTTGTTTCACTTCATTTGACTTCAAAAGTTTCCAATTTAAACTTTATCACATGGAACGTTCGAATTTAAAGTGTTCATATTTAAATGCTTAATTCGAGTTTGTAGTAAATACAAAATTGTTATTTTTCAGGCCAAAAAAGGTTGATGAATTTATTCTTTGTCAAAGACAAGACGATGACTGGCTTCGTGGAAAAGTTTTATCTGTTGGCCCTCCAGTGAAAGTAGAGTTGGTCGATGAAGGTAGAGTCAGTTTAACAAAACACTGTATACTTATGCCGGCTTATGTAGCCGAAATATGTACATTTGGAGGTACTTGCACAATAATTGACAAAAATCTCGAGGTAAGTTTAAAAACATGTAGTCAGGTAGGTAACGTTCTTAAATTTTCAGTTTTAATCCCAGGGTATTTCATATTTTGTAGGTTAAACAAGGTGGAACTGTTTGTTTTGAAGTACTTTCTTCCGTGACAGTTGAAGGTCAAAAGGGACTAGAAGTCTTGATTATAAGTGGTGATGAAACGACAGTTCTGGGTAAAGCATTCCTGTCAGCGTGGAAACCTCCACCAGAGCAGGTTGGAGTTCAGATAATGGAATTGAAAAGCGATACCGAGGTATGTGAATCGTGTAATTTTATATAAAATTATTTTTATGATTCTTTTTTTTTAATTCCGTTCATTTTTATTTTATTTTGTAGGTTGTTCTAACTGCTTTCCGCAGTCCATCGCTCTTGTATGTGCGAAGTTTAGAGAACGCAGAAGTGGAGCGATTTAACAGGTTGTTGCAAGACGTAGCCAAGAAAGCCCAAACAGGTTAATATTTTTCAAAGCTTCATCAGGACATGGTACATTCAAAATACAGCTTTTACTTACTATTAAAAATTACAGCTCCCAAACTAAAGAAGCCTCCGATCGTTGGTGAAATGGTTATAGCGAAGTTCAAGGAGGATGGCAATCATTACAGAGCCATAGTAAGAAAGATTGACGGAGATAATATTCACATAACCTATGTCGACTTTGGAAATGTCGAAGTTTCTTCAATGAAGCACATGCTGGAATTGCCCACAGAATTAAAAGCGGTTTGTGTGAAAATTTTTATCTCGTTTTTCTTATCAATTTTTTAATTAGTTTGATTAATTTTTTAGTTGCTCGATTACTTTATCTTCAAAAGGATATTACAATAAGATCGGTTTACATCTCATTGAAATGTTATTTTTTCACTCATTTTTTTTTTTTTTTGGAAATTCTCTGGGATAACAAGAAATTTGATTTTCAGTGCCCTTCAGGGGTAGCAAGAATTGTCCTGAAAGGTGTTCCTACTGACGTTCCCCTAACGCCAGATCTATCCCAATATTTCGGGCTCCTAGCCGGCCGAGAACAGCCTTTGAAAATTGCTTTTGAAGGTATACCTTCTAAAGATGGGGTTGAGCTGAAAACTGCAAATGAAAGTGTCAACGAAAAAGTTCAACAGCTACTCACGCCAAACTGGGAGAAGAATTCTGCGGAAGAAGGTTTTGTTATAATCTTCCATAATGAATTTTTAAAGTTACTCAATTTCCTAATTACCTTTAGGGAAATATTTAATTTCGGACGTATGCCTTTGCATTTAGAAATAGATTGTGGAACTTCATGACGTAGCAAATTTTTTTAGCATTCTCATTCTAAAAACTAATTCTTAATCAATTCAGTTGTCAATCATTTCATATTTAGAATTTATTAATCATGATTACATAAAATGTAACTTAAAATTTGTAAGCACCCTAAAACTTTTAAGTGAGAAAAATTCTTCAAAATTCGACACATTCACCTTTGGTAACATTAAAATTTTATTTTTTATAGAGAAGACATGTTTGACAATGCGAGATTTGGAAACTGCAAGTTTGGGAAAAGTAGGAGAGACAGTTACAGCACTTGTCTTACACACGGAGGACGTGGGTGTTACTTACTTTATGTGTCCAATGGACATTGAAATGGTCAGTCATGTCTCCGATTTTCTTCCGGGACAGGTACGTTTGGTTTAAATTTTAAAATTATTTTGACAAAGACAGTATTTTTCAAATTTACATGCTTTATAATTAAGAAATTCGACAAAAATCGTAAAATGACCTTGAATTTTGGTTTTAACCGGGAAATATATATATATATATACCTGTATATATATATATATATATATATATATATATATATATATATAAGCAAGGGATGTGTAGGAGAAGGGACAAGTTTTAGAACAATCTAGAAGTCGCGTGTTGTTTATTCAAACGACACACTTATCCCACAACACTGCTCCGACACGGGTCGCTGATCCATCTCTTTAGCAATCACCCCAGGTGAAGAGCTTCGCAAAGCCATTATTCAAATCCACTGAGAAAATCTCTTCACGCAGGCCCTTTAGTATCCAAAATCTTCCATTTCAGGCATCACTCTTCTTCTTATGAACAATTGTTCTCCATACATCCCTATCCTTGCATACATATTTTGCTTCCGTTACATCCATACATTGTTTCATGCACGCTCTTGTTTTTGTACTACTTCTAATATCTCTTCGCTCCAGTCTCATTCACACATTCCAACCATTCTTTCTTCGTACAATGTTTCTTGTACACCACATTCTTTGAGAACCCACTCATTACTGAGTTTGTCCATTAGCGTTTTACCGCACATGTTCCGCAGGAACTGCATGCCAACCGCGTTCACATTGCTCCTATCATTTTTTTGCTACGTTCACATCTCGCTACTATACAACACTGTTGGTGCAAGCACAGAGTTATGTATTGCAATTTTAGCTTTATTCGTTACATTTTTACTTCAAATAATAGCATCTATCATCCCGTCAGCAGTAAATAAACTTCCAAGATAAACGAACTCATCAATTTGTTCTATCCTCTCTTCGTTTAAGGCAATGTCGCATACTGTTTTCTCACCCCTTCTTTCAAACACGATAATTTTTGTTTTATTTGCGTTAACCTTAAGACCCATACTCTTCATGCTGGTATCTAGTCTGCTTATTCTCTGCAAATCGTCGACTGATTCTGCTGTAACAATCTTGTCATCTGCAAACTCCAGTCCACGTACTTTCACGGTCCCGAGATCAACACATTCTTCGTCTAAAAGAGCCAATCGCTCAGTTGCCCATTTACTCTTACACTCGCTTTACTACCATTATATATTGCTTTTATTGCTCTTAGAAGCCAACCATTCACTCTACGCTCTTCCTTAGTTATTCCCATGACCTTCTCAATGAGTATTTTTGTGAATATTTTGCCCACGGTACTTAGTAGGCTAATCGCTCTATAATTAGTACAGTCACATTTATGACCCTTTCCCTTGTAGATTGGGACTATAATCGCCTTTCTCCAATCATGTGGAACTTCACCATTTATAGCACATGTATTCATAAATTCGCTCAGCCACACAAACAAATATCCGCCACCGCTCTTAAGCATTTCAGAGGTGATACCATCGATACCAGCAGCCTTACAATTCTTTAGTTTTTTAATCACGGATATAATGTCGTCAATATATATATATATATGTGTGAATATTTTTGAAAATATCTCTCATACAGTCTTTCACTTTGTCCGAATCCCATACCATTTCACCATCAGCATTCTTAATTCTGACTACCTCATTGCTAAAACTTCCTTTCCTAATCTTCTTAACCCATTTCCAAGATAATTTATTTCCTTCAATGTTGTGTTGCATTTTTTTACCCTCCGCTTTGATTTTGTCTTTGATTTCTTTGACTAGTATCTTGGCTTTTCTGTTTTCTTTCCCATAATCATTTTCTAATCTAGTCTTCTCTTCATCGCTAAGACCTTTACTATTTAACATTATCGAGTACGCTTGCTTTTTCTCGTTGACAGCCACGCGGATTTCACCATTCCACCAAGCATTTCCAGCCTTTCTTCCTACAGTCGCAGTACCGCACACTTCAGATGCACTCTTGAAGATGCTATCCCGTAGTATTATCCA
>JAUMHM010000016.1:9873211-9884303 GCA_032362435.1 Melikaiella ostensackeni
AAAACCTGATCGGATTGATGAATTTATTCTACTCTTAAATCTAAGGAATTTACCGATCGTATTCAATATCTGACATATTACATTTTTCGTTCAGAATTCTTATTTTTTGGTTAAAAATGTAACTAATCGTTTGAAAAATCAACAGTTTGGTTGATATTTTTTTTGCCATCCCAAAGAAAAAATCATTCGTACTTGAAAATTCAACTACTTTGTTGAAAATTCAAGTACTTGCTTGAAACTTAAACTTGTTTGTTGACCAAATCGTTTTTTTCGTTGAAAATTAATTTTTCTAACTAAAAATTTTGACTATTCCATTTTCGGTTCAATACTGATCTTTTTTAGTTGAAAATTCAACTATTTGTTTTAAAATTCATGTATTTTGTTAAAAGATCTTCTTCTTCGGTAGAAAATTAATCTTTTTGGTTGAAAATCCATCTTTTTGGTTTAAAATTCCACTGTTATATTAAAAATTAATCTGTTTTGATTGAAGAATCAACTATTTTGTTGATAATTCAACTACTTGGTTGAAGTTTGAACTTTTTTGTTGACAAAATCTTTTTTTTTGTTGAAAATTAATTTTTTTAACTGAAAAATTTGGAATATTCCATTTTTGGTTGAAAATTATGTTTTTTGTTGAAAGTTCCTTTTCGGTAGAAAATTATTTTTGTTGTTGAAAATTCATCTTTTTCACTGAAATTCAAACTATTTAGTTAAAAGCTCATCTATTTGACTCAAAATTCCACTATTATGTTGAGGATTCATCTATTTTGATAAAAATTCACTTGCTTGGCCAAAATTTGAAAATCGATTTTTCTTAAATAATTTTTTTGACTAAAAATTATAACTATTCCATTTTTAATTCGAAATTGATCTATTGATTTATTTACTGAAATATTGAAAATGAACTAATTGGTTAAAAATTCATCTATCTGGATTAAAATTACACTGCTATATTTGAAATAAAAATCATTTTTAGTTGAAAATTTAACCATTAAATATTATATATATATATATATATTAAATATAAATACTACCAAAATCGTTTTTTTTCTAGTTGAAAATAAATTTTTTTTTAAGAAAAATTTTGACTATTCCATTTTTGGTTGAAAATTCATCTGTTTGGTTGAAAATCCAACTATTTGGTTGAAAGTTAATCTATTTGATTTAAAATTTCACTCTTATGTTGAGGATTCAACTATTTTGTTAAAAATTCAACTGATTGGCTGAAAGTTGAAATCTACTTTTCTTAAATTATTATTTTTTTTTTTGACTGAAAATTATAATTATTCCACTTTAGGTTGAAAATTGATCTGTTGATTTATTTATTGATATTTTGGAAATTAAACTATTTGGTTAAAAATTCATCTATTTGGATTAAAATTTCACTGCTATATTTAAAATAAAATCATTTTTGGTTGAAATATCAACTAAATTATTTATTCAGAATTTATCTATTTTGGTTAAAAACTCAACTACTTGACTGCAAATTCAACAATTTGGTTGATTTTTCATTTTCCCTCACAATCTTTCTTGGTTGAAAATTCAACTCTTCTGTTGAAAATTCGTTTTTCTGGTTCGAAAATTCAACAATTTTGGTAGAAATTTTATTTTTTGGTTAGAAATTAACTTTCTTGTTAAAGATTCATATTTTTGTGTTGAAAATTCAACTGTTTTGGAGAAAATTCGTCTTTGTGGATTCAACTATATTGTTGGAAATTCAACTAGTTGGGTGAGAGTTGAACTACTTTGTTAAAAATTAATTATTTTTTTGTTCGAATGTAGATCTCTTTGGCTTAAAACTCAACTTTTTGTTAAAAATTCATCTTTTTGGTTAAAGATTCATATATTTTGGTGAAAATGCAAAATTGGGAAATATATCGTTTAGGAAATATTTGAAATTGGTATCATCAAGAAGAATCACTTTCATTCCGTCTTGTCTTCTGTTTATTATTAAATATTAATCACTATAAATTATTAACAATAATTATGTTATTTAATATTAATGAATTTCTGTTTATGATTCTTGAGAAATGATTCGAAACTTTGTAAAAAAGGGAGAAGTTGGGTCGAAATTTTCGATTTTAGGTGTTTTAAGGGATTTCTTAAATTTAAGGAAAAAAAGGGAGAAAAGGGGATTAGTTAAAAAAGGGGACGGAATGTGATCTCCGTAGGAGTAATAGAAAACAGCTGCTGTGTGAAAATACAAGGAATAAATGTCACAGTTAGTTTTCTCAAAGGACTTCAGAAATATGCTAGACAGAGATAATATGAAGGTTGCTCCGCAAGTTTAATTTTCGACACTCTCGCTGCTGAGCTTTTGCTTAGTTTGGATATCTTAAAACTTTCGCGGTAGGCAAATCCCTGTGGCTAACTAGATTCTGCCGCTGCATTTTAATTCGTTTTTAAACTGTTCTCAATCTTTCGAGAATTCTTCACTTCTTGTTTTTGATTTTTAGTTGTACAAACGGATTACAAACACAATGTAGGAAAGGAAGAGGAAGGGTGACTGTCAAGTGTTGTAAGCGTAACGAGAGAGCGTCAGTAAAAATTGACTCCGGCCCAGGGATTGAACCCTTGGCCGCCGGCTCGAAGTCCGATGCGCTACCACTGCGTTAACCACGGAGTCGGTGATAAGTTACAGTCAGTCATCCGATCAGCTTCTGCCTCACCGCTTCCACTCTAAGACAGGCTTCGGGATGGGAAGGAGAAAGCTATGTGACGTGTACCATAGACCACGTTACAAACTTTAATCCTTGAATTCTGCAACTTCGGCTACTAAAACTGGCAAACCATTGTTTACATCTAGTTTACGCGTTGTCACGTCGTATTCGTTAAAAACACAACGGCAATTTTCCTCTTCGATAACTCCCTATAATCCTGATTTGCGAAACGTCATAATCACTGAAAACGAATACTAAAAAGTCATTCCATGTTACGAATATTCTAGGACTGCCGCTAAAAAATCTGCTTTCAACGGGCAGGAAAAAAATGAAATTAATGCTTCTCGTTTTTCAAAATTGTTGGCTTTGTCACAGAACGTCGAGTGGTTACGAGTGTTTCAGTTTAAATCTTCTCAACTATCTATCAATTTCCACGAATTTGCAATATGTTGCTTTGGCTTTTCGGGTTGAAGTGACCGATGCTTTTTTTTGTATTTTTTTCAGGATGGACGACACAAATCTCAGGAAAAAATTCCTGGTCATTTTCGGGTGTTTTTTCACAGTTTTCAAACATTTTCTTCAAACCTTCAAAATTTAGTTGACGTGTTGAAAGTGGATTGAAGTGCTTCGAATTGTACCGTATTACATTGAAAAACTTTAATATTGAAAATTTTGAAGTGCAAGTTCTTGAAGTGTTTTCAAAGTAAAAATTTTTTGTAGAAGCCTACAAAAATTGAGCAATTTTAATTTTAAGATCCACAAAAATAATCAATTACGGAAATAACAAACAAATCACCAAAACTAAAAGTTCATAAAAATTGGAAAACTTCTATTTTTGCAAATTGATCAAAACTTCTTTTAGTATATATGCATTCTAAGCACTCTCAATTACAAAAAGATGTCCAATTTTAAAAGTTTTAATCCCAAATTATTAAATTTTGGAAGAAATTTAAAATCGTTCAACTATGAATAAAATTATTCAATCTTCAAACTTCTTGCTCAGAACACAGTATTAGTGATAATTTGACAATTTTAATTTTAAATTATTCGATTTAGGGGCCACTGAAAAAATACATGACGTTTTTTGCTCCCTCATAAAGGAAGCTTTGTGATGGCAACAATTTCGAAAAATTTTGAATTCGTTTAATTAAACGTTCCTCAATTGAAAAATGTCTAATAAAATGTTCTAAGCAATTGTCTGGATGTATGTGTGCGTGTATGGATGTGTGTATGAATGTGTGTGGATGTATGTCTGCGGATGTATGTCTGTGGATGTCACACTTTCTTGGGAACAAGATAACTTGAAGGTAATTGTAGATTAATTGATGAAATTTGGAGGGCTTATTCTCACAACTATTTAAGAAAATAAAAGATTTCTTGTCCTGAGATGAATCGATTGACCTATAATATTATCAAATTTTATTGGAGAGTGAGGAAGCTATGGTCACTTATAATATTAAAAAAATTACGCTTACAGTAAAACTTTTTTTAATAATATAATTCAAAGTTGATGTAAGAATAAAAACGAAGCCTTGATTCTAGACGAATCGATTTACCTATAATATGATTACACTTTATCAAAGAGTAAGGAAATTATGGTCACTTATAATAGTTGAAAAATTTGTTCTTAACAGTAAATATGTTTTCATCGACATAATTTCAAGTTGATGCAAGAATGGAAAATACGTTTTGATCCAAGATGAAGTAATTGACCTATATTTTCGAGTAATTATACATACAAAATGACAAAAAATATATAATAATTTGAAAAAGATTTTTTTATGCCTGAAAATGATAATCTAATTCATACCTATTTACTTATAAAACACGAACTGTCTACCGTTCTACAATTTTCTGTACAATTAACCCATTTCCAGCTCGATTTTATTTTTTCAGGTCGAATTGCAAGTTTTGTCACGTGCAACCTTTTTTCCAGCTCAAAAAATTATCAATAATTGCTATTTTTGACAATTTAAATTTTTTTAAAAATGACTTTGAAAATCTCATTTGCTAATTACTAAGTTATACCGATTTTTTGCATGAATTTCGGAGGAAATTGTTCGCAATAATTATACTATGAGTTTGAATGTTATTAAATAAAAATTTGAGAAATCTGTTGACCCCCAAAAAAATGCTCATTATTGTGAAGAAAAAACTAATGAAATCCCACCAAAAACACTACGTGTGAAAAAATTCTGCCAAATGCATGACTTTTCATATTTTATTTATTTATTTTAGAGGTGATCAAACTTGTAAAATCAAAAACTAAAGCCAAGTATGAATAGTAGAAAATTCATAAATAGAAATGTTTTTGGATAAAATTCCAAATAGCTGAATTCTCCGATTTCCTTCAAACTTCGTATATTTATGTATTTTGACGCGTTGATCACGAATATGATAGTTAAAATTGGCGACAAGGCGATTTTCATCGTAAAACCATGAAAAAACCATAAAAATCATGGTTTTTTGCGCTTATCTAAGCCAATCTGAAACTTTTCGCAAAATCTTTCAAATAAAAGTTATACAGGTATATCTCATCAAAATACATATTTTTCGTAACATACGTTTTTTTGTAAGAGTGATAATTTTCGCGAAAATTAGTGATAATCGATTTTCATTGAAAAAAACCCCATAAAAATCATGGCTTTTTGCGTTCATCCAAGCCAATACGCACAATATCGCTTAATATTTTGAAAAAAGTTGTATAGCTCATTAAGTTACACATTTTTAGTTTCAAACATTTTTATCTGCGATTGATAGTTTTCGCGAAAATAAGTGATAAATCGATCTTTATGAAAAAAAAACCTTAAAAATCAAGGTTTTTTGCTTTTAGCTCAGCCAATACACAAAATTTCGCAAAATATTAATATATAATGATGATGATATATGATAATATATAATAATATTCGAAACCAATGGAGATACGATGAAAAAAAAGATCGAGTGTACAGGTAGGTGTTTGACCAATATTATATCTGTAACCAGTCACAGGGGTGCCTTCCCGCCCCCCCCCCACGGGACCTGGGAAGGGGTAGGGGTTTGACCAACATTATTTCTGTGACCAGTCACAGGCTTCACTTTCCGCTCCCCACGAGAAGCTGGAAATGGGTAGGGAGAAATAGTAGGGATTTGACCAGCATTATTTCTGTAATTAGTCACAGAGGTGCCTAATTACTCTTGTCGCCACATAGGGCTTGTTGCCACGGTAATGCACAGTGCCGAAATAGTTGATCGTTAGATGTATCACTAATTGTCTCGGAAACTATCACTCGTGGAAAAAAATGTTCAAAAAAGAAAATTTGTATCTCAATGAGATCTACAACTTTTGTCTGAAAAATTTTGCAGAATTTTGCGTATTGGCTGAGATAAACTAATCTTTCCACATCTTCAATGTAGAGTTCTTTGGGAACACATACCTATAATTCTATCAAAATTTTATATTTGAAAACCTATCGCAGAAACCTTTTTTTGTTCATCCTGTACAATTTTATTTTTGGTCCTTATCCAGTTCTCATTTTCATACCTTCGATTGAATACATGAGAATGACAACTGGATAAAGACCAAAAATGAAATTTTACAAGATGAGAATGTGACCCTCAAAAGTTCTATATTCAATATGTGGCAAACATTCAGAAACATTTATGTACTGTGTGAGTGGGGGAAAATGATCTTTATCCAGTGTTCAAATTAAAAAATTATAAAACTGCGTATTTTCTGACAAAATCACGAAAATGTACTGTTGAGCATTGATAAAAAGTTCATTTATAACTGGGCAACTTTTTAAATTAGAATTATGAAATTAAAACTCAAAAATAAAGCAGTTGAAACTGTAGTATTGAAAATTGAAAAATCACTATTATAAAATTCTGATCATTCACGATTAAATGGTTTGTTTAACTATTGAGGCTTCCAATTTTAAATGGTTCAATAAAAGTTAAGCCTTCCACATTTTATAAATCTTTAATCAGAACCCATTCAATTTTGAACATAATTATTTCAACTATTAATATTCTCGAGTAGTTAGAAATTAGTTCCATTTTTGAAATCTTTGAATTAAAATTTTTCAAGTTTGAAGAATTAATATTTACAATTCCTAAATCAAAAAATGGCAGCTTCAAAATGCCGAAGAATCAAGAAAAATGCGTTTTGTATAAACCTTATTATCTAGGGGTTTTATCAGTCACAGATTCGAAATATCGCATAAGTGTTCTTCATTTTGGATCATTGTCTTAGAAAGCTCCCAAAAAATAAGTTTTATATGAATCGGATGATTTTTCGACTTGTTTTTCCGGGCTTCTGTCCCACTGTGGAGCGCTTTAGTTTTTAATTTTCGAAGTATGAAAATGTAAACGATTAAACTTCCGAAAATTAACACTGTAAATCTAATAATACTTACCTTAATGTACAGATAGAGAAAGAAGCGATCTGGATTGCTGGAACTGAAGTTAGTGGTAACAAGTGGGGTTGGATTTTAAGTACTCGAGACGACCACGGAACTGAAGTAATATTTCGCAGAGATGTGATAAACCTACAAGAATCTACTAATACGTCACCCCTAAATGTTGTAGTACTGCCAAAAAACCTGTGCATTCATACAATAGAAATTAGTCTACTGGAACTTGCACTGGATGAGGGAATAGTAGTCTAATAAATACATGCAACTTTCACGTTCTGAGATTAAAAAAAGGACAATAACAATTTATTCGTCATACAAATCTAAAACAACAATTGTTAGATATTGTACAATATTACATAAAACTATTACATTGTTAGGCACTATAATAAAATCGACTTCACTTAATGTGAAAATCATCATTTCACTCGTATCATTTCATGCACAATCATGTCACTGGCACTTGAGGGATTATCCTAAAGCTTAATGATATCGAACGAGATCAACGCTTCTTATAAGGTAACAAATAATTATAATGTAATTGTATTATCACGGTTTTTCATATTATGATATAAATAACGAGACGACTGTGTTATCGTTTGTTTGAAAACAGTTACTTTAATTAAGTAACGCATTGCACCAACAATGATGATACTTAATTTTGTTTACACTACAAAAAAAAACATTAAAAAAAAAAGGGACTAAAAATGTGAAACAATGATTTTGAATTGTGTTGATTTCTAAAGCTGTCATAAACACGAGAAATGGAAAGAAGTGTCAAATTTCAATATCTAGAAAGTGAATCAGAACAAAATTGGTCAAAATTCATTTGAGCAACGAAACTTCCTTTTTATGAAAAAATAAACTTCTAATTCTATTCGCTTTCTAGATACATATTCGACGAAAGAATTTACAACCCCGCCAGCGAAGTACAAATAATGTAAATTAAATTTTTATTACTTAAATTATGTAGATGATTTAAGTGTCATATTCAAGCTTGTGGTCCCTTACATTTTACAAGACTATTACTGTTATACTGGTTACATAAAAATCTTATTCAGGTATGGCTTGTAAAGTTCCATCTGGCCAGTACGCAAAGCCTTGCCGGCCATAATGTCATAGGCGAATTTCTTAACGGCCATTGCCTCTTCTTTTCCCAGGATGTCTAAATTCAAGTTGTACACTGTTGTATCCTCATTTGGGTTGCTAACTCTTTTGCCTATAGGTGGTAGTGTTGGCTCCATCTTCTCGACTTTTCGTTTCTTGCTTGGAGGACGCTGCTCACCACTGCCTTCCATTTCCTCCTTTACCTTGTCCCGCTTTGGACAACTACAAATCCTGACCTGAAGACTACGTCGTCCCAAAACCTCTCTTCCATTTTCCAAAGTGAATATTAGCTCCGTAGCCCGGCGGTTCATTCCGGATGTACAGCTATTTTTGCACATAAATTTAAAATGTACCGGGACATACATCGAGCCGACCTCAGGTGTCCCCAACGGAGTTAAGATTGACAAATGTCCCCCAGGCATTTCCTCGTATTGGCTCTGAGTCTCGAGACACCTGACAACATATTTCATTATGTTGACGTCTACCCCCGCATTTGCCTTACTGGGCATTGCCATGTGATTGTGGCAACGCATTACAGGATCTCTTCGATGCTGTTCAAGACTAAAGACCATTTTCGTGCGAAGAAATAGCCCTTCGCGAGCTGGCTCCCATTTGAACCTAAGGGGAAGCACTTCATCCATGTTTATAAAAACTTTTGACAATGACTGGGAATACTGGAACAAAAAGAAATAGACTCGTCAATTATTTAGCAAATGGCCATCCACATGAAAATAACATATGAGGATAATATTTGCAAATTTTTTCATTTTGGTCCTTAAAACACTAAAATTTTCATCTTCTGTCAGATTATAATACCGGATCTGGAATTATAAAACCAGCTTAAAGAGAACCTACTAAAATATAATCATAAAAAATACCCAAATTTCGGCACCTAAAAGTTTACAGTTCATTCAATGGGAAAAGCCGTTATAAAAAGATCCATAACCTGGCCAATTTGTAACTTACTCTTCTCTCACCCCTAAACTTAGAAAATCGAAAAGAAGACCAATATCCACATTAAAAATTGTATAACAGATAATAACATGACCATACCAACGACAGTATCTGCACGGTGACTCTTGAGTCTCGGACGTTAAGCCCGGAATGACGAGGTTAGCACTCGGATGGGCGACCGTTCGTAATTTGAGCTCAGTCGTGTTTTTCACTGCGTCTAACTATTGTTGAGCTGGTTTTACGCCGATGATAGGTACATAGACAGTCGACGATATATCGAATGTCTACATCCAAACTCGACCGTCGATAACCGACTGCACTCGGGAAAAGTTTTCTGCAGTTTTCTCTCTCTTGGTAAGAAGTCCAATCAAATGCCAGCCAATTTCACCTGGAAGGATTCGTCTTAGGATGACGAACGTGGAAGCTCAACTCTGGCTGGGCGGTCAGCTCCAGGTGAGCGGCGGCAGGCGGTCAAAGTTGCAAAATTTTATAGGTAAGTCATTAGTAAGTTTATGAAAATTTGTGTACATTCTATATAGAATATGATGTTAGAAAGTGCACTTGCGCATTGCCAGAGGATTTTCTGGGGCAGAAAGCGCCGGCAGAGCGTGCCAAAGTTGTGGAATTTTGACCAAAAAAATGTGATAAGGTAAATTCTTGAAATTAATTTCCATGTATTGCTTATGCAAAAAGTGAACGGTGGGCAAAAAGCCAGAGGAAAGTGGCGCATAAGACCCTGCCAGAGCACGACAAAGTGTGCGCGGCACTTGCAGGTTCAGTCTTGAAATAAGGAAAATATTGATTGCACAGGAAAAAGTTTGAAACAAAAATTTTACTACTCAGAGAGGTGAATATTTTTGTCAGTATCAACATTTTTTATAAGTCATTTATTTCGAGAAAACATCAATTAAAGAAATACAAAAATAATGAAGAGCTGTTTATCTTTATAGCACGCAATTATATCAAACATTTTCGAGAGAGAAAAGATACTCCTTTTCGATTCTACTTCAACATCCATGAAGAAAATTTTACCAAATGCTTATTTTTACCAACTTGTACACTTTTTTGAATGCACATACTTTGACGTGCTATATCTTTAGCGGTTCGAAATAACATTTTATGAAACTTTGTCCATCAATAATGTAAAGCTGCATTAAAAAATTAACCTAAGATATTTTCAGATAGAATGATAACTTATTCTGCTGTAAACAATAATAAACAGAGCGTCCATTTCAGCTTCTAATTGTCGTAGAAACTTGTAATAAAGCTCAATACTCTTCATAAAAATTAAAAAATAAAATGGCTTGATTTAAACACTTCTAATACTTATTGTTATTCAAGTTTCTTTTTTGCCGTTAAAATGTAATGGATCTTAATGACCGTTACGAAGATCAGTTTCCTGCAACCAGCATGTGTCTCTACCTATTTTTCCTAGACCAAAGGCGTAGACGCCGTAGACGCAGGCTCGAAGGAAAATTCACAAGTTATGCAAAATTATCTATACGTTTCTGTATACAATTTATTTATTATTGATTTATTTATTATATTAATTTATTTAGTACAATTATTAGTGTGATTGCATTGTATATCGTGAGGTATGATTATGCTATTCTGAAATAGAATATTTTCGACAATGTTGATGAGGAAGGGAACTCCAAGGAAATATACGGCGTCTACGCCCATGGCCTACGAAAAATGGATGGAGACTCCATGTTATATATATATATATAAAAATTATATTAGAAATGTTTAAATGAAGCCATTTTATTATTTAATTTTTATGAAGAGTATTGAGTTTTATTGCAAGTTTCTACGACAATTAGAAGCTAAAACGGAGGCTCTGTTTATTATTGTTTACAGCAGAATAAGTTATTATTCTATCTGAAAATATCTTAGGTTCATTTTTTAATGCAGCTTTACATTATTGATGGACAAAGTTTCATAAGATGTTATTTCAAACCGCTAAAGATATAGCAC
>JAUMHM010000016.1:9903940-9916806 GCA_032362435.1 Melikaiella ostensackeni
TATAAATAAATAAATATATATATATATATATATATATATATATATGATCAAGGAAAATGGAAATCAAGGCGCGGATACAACTTACGAGAACGAGTTTGGACCTCACAAAACTGTATCGAGGGTATCTAAGCTTTGTAGTAGATGTTCATCCTTCGAGCACCACTGAACCAATTCCTCGATCGTCACAAACCCGTCCTTATTCGCGTCCATTTGCTGAAATGACAACAACATTGGTAAAGAAAATAACGTTGATGGAAAAGCATACATTCTATTTCATTTTATTATCTAGATTTAAGAAAAATTGGTCTGAACTTATTACCTCACTATCGGAATTCCATATCTGAGTTGAAAGTTTAAAACTTACTTGGGCCCTGGGACAGTGTTCTCTCGGGGTTGAGTAATACAAAATTGAGGCTTGAATTAAGACAAATTTTATTTGAATCCGGACAGATTTTTTGAGTTCATTGCGATCAATAATTTAAGACGTAAGGGTTTTAAAAAACATTCGTTTCTAGTTTTAAATTAAGAATAAATTAAATTTAGATTAAATAAAAATTCAAATTTCTCTTCAACGTCCACAATTAAACTTAGGTAACACTATTCTTATACATTAAAAAATTTCGAACTTTGTTCTTGGACAAATTTAAACAAATTTTTGTCGAAATAGGTATAGTGGTTTTTAGATCTTAGAGTTAAAAATTTTTTAATTAAAAAAATATTGTTATTAGCGTTTTAACTTTGTTATTTTAAGAAAAAATACTTTTTTATCATTAGAAACTTGAAAGAAATGTGATTCGTGATCGCTACATTAATAAATAAAGTATTTCGAGTCGAGATTTTATTGACACTCATTTTATGAAAAAATGTATCAAATTTTTCTACAATCGGTTAAATTTCATGACATTTTTATGGAAACAAATGCACATGAAAACACCTCGTAAACAAAAATTTTTCAAGTCAAAGGTTAAGGTTATTTAGGTACATAATTTTTCCTTTTAGGCAGCGTCTATATTGTGTACCGAAAAAATCTGGCTATTTGGACCAAAATTTCGATAGAAATAAGTTCCTTTTCCAGGTCCGGCTATTTGTATAGAAAAAATGCAGCTATTCGTTCCGAAATTTCGGTACACGTAGCCACAGCCTTCATTTCAAGGTCATTCAACACATTTTTGCCTCACCCGCATTACATATAAAAATGGAATTAAAAAATGGTAAATTACTGGACGTTCAAATCTCAATTTTATACTAAAAATATTTTGAGAGCAGTATTATTTTGTTACGCCGAATAAATGAGTTTGGAGTTTTTAAAAAGCAGTCGAGCTAGCAAAAGGTACTCGACTAGTTTTTATTCAACTAAGGTACTAATTTGAATACAACATTAAAAAGAACTGACTTGCGCTCGGCCAACGCACTACATATACAGCCCAAATTTGTAGTGGGAGGAGTTCAAGGATATGGGTAGGATTCTCTACCTTTGTTTTAACGCAGAATAAACATAGTTTTTTCGAAATAGAGTTTGATATTGCGTTGAAAACTCCAGTTTTATACAGTATAAATATTACAGCTGAAGCTGCATACCCAAAGTATTGTAGCCATTCTACTCCGCTTTCTGTCCAAGTTTTAAAACGTCTACGAGTAGCTATGGTTTGTAATGTATTTTCGGTACCGTCTAAACTTGGGCGAGCTTGGCTTAGTTCATTATTATCTATTTGCTTGGGGAGCTGAAGTAATTTCTCTTCTAAATTGTTCTGGTCTTGTTCGTCGTATTTAATGTCGTAAGTTATATCGATCCAATAAGTTTTTTTCTTCTAGGTATTTCGGTAGATCTAATTGGTCATAATTATTATACAATTTGCAGTTGTTTCGTATTATTTTAACAGGCCTGACTATTTCTACGGCTGTTATATTTTGTTCGCAGCTTATGTCTAGGTTTATTGTGTTGAGGGGGATTATAATATATGCATCTGATACCGGTACAAAAGTTTCTTTGTGAAGCAAATACGAGACTGATTACAATTCAGTTCAGCGTATCTTCTGCAAAGGCTTGACTCGCAAGTTTTACTTTCAGAAAGTTTAAGGTTAGGCTGATTTCGTTTACAAATTAAGTAGCCTACTATCGTATTACACTAGTAGATTGATTGCAAGCGTCATCTACAAAATAAGGCATACATTGGTCTATGTGTATCCTTATAATTTTATTATTATGTCCAATTTTGAGGTTGTTGTTTTCTAATATTTCTATTATTGCTCCGGGGCCTTCCGAAAGTAGCTTCGAACGGTGATATTCCGAGAGTGCTATTTTTCATGGTGTTAATCGTGAAGTTGATATATTACAATTTATCGTCCCATTCTTTGTTGTTCTCGGCAATAGAAGTCTTAATAAAATTTTTTAGTGTTGACTGCATACGCTCAATATTACCGTTAGATTGGGGATGAAATGCAATTGTTTTTACGTGTTGAATTCTCAATGCTTCTTCAAATTGTTGCATGAGTTCTGAGAAAAATTTTTGGCCTTGGTCTGTCAGAATGGCCTTAGGGGCTCCAAATATATAAATGTAATGGTCGATTAAGTTGTTGACGATTGATTCTGTGGTCTCGTTCTTTAGGGGTATTAATACTGCATATCGTGTTAGCCGGTCTTGGAGGCTTAATATGTACTTATTTCCTCGGATAGTTTCTGGGAAAGGTCCGAAGATATCGAGTGCGATTTTCTCGTTGGGTTTAATAGGGATATCGGGTATTATCCTACTGGCTTGGTTCGTGAGTCTGGTCGTTTTTTGTAGTTGACAAATAGGACAAGATTTGACGTATTTTATTACGTCGTTGTCCATTCCAATCCAATATTCTAGTTTCTTGGCCCTATCCACCGAGTTCTTTTCCCTTAAATGTGTCGAATGGGCTTCGATTATTATTTTCCTTTTTTCTTCTTCAGTGAGTTCTCTAGTATTTGAGAAGCATAAGTGGAAGCTGGATTCGCGATAAATGTTTGAGAGGTATTCTATTATTTTTCGAATTGTTTCTTTTTCTATTGGCGTAAATAAGTGGCCTCCAAAGGCAAGTCTGATTAAGATAAGTTTTCTAGATTTAATAGCATCAATTATCCAACCTAGTTTTCTTAACTACTCTTTCATGTTAAAAGGTAGCACTTCTTTTTTTTGTATAAGTCCAGAGTTTTCCCACAGCGTTCGGTTTAATTTTAACTGTTCCTAAAGTTGGATTTAATCTCCATCCTATGAAATTTTGGTACAGTTTGTCCTTCACGAATTCTTCTTCTTGTTCCTCTGGTATTGGCTCTGAGGCGTCTGATCTTAGTTCCGAAGCTTCTGCTGAGGGTTCTTTTATTCTTCTGTGGGGGATTTTATTTATATTTTCTACTTTTACCTCAACTCAGTAGTTTTGATAGGTTTGTTGGTTACTACATGTTCTGGTGTATTCAAATCTCGGTTGATGAGAGTATCAAATATTTCTATATTATAAAGTTCGTTTTCGATAGATTCTTCGAGATTAATTTCCTCTAGTGCCTGTTCCAAAAGGTCATTTTGTTTGATTGGAAATAATCTAGATAAGCAGTCGGCTGCTTTGTTTTTTTCCCTTCTACGCATTGGATCTCATACTTGTATTCTTCTAGTTTGATTCTCCATCCTAAGAGTTTTGAGCTAGGGTCTTTACAATTATGTAACCAAAATAATGCTTTATGATCGGTTTTGATTTTAAACGTATTCCCTAGGAGATATTGTCTTAGGCGTTCAACAACCCAAATTATTGCTAAGAGTTTCTTTTCGAATGTGCTATAATTTTGTTTTGAAGGGGTTAATGTTCTGGATATAAATAGACACAGGTGTTCATTCTGGGATAGAACAGCTCATAATCCTTGGTTTGAGGCATCTGTTGTGAGTGTAAATGGGCTTAGCTATTGATGAGAAATTTTTAATAAACTTTCTGTAATACCCCGCAAGTCCTAGGAAGGATTGGACTTGCTTCACTGTAGTTGGATTCTTGAAATCCTGTACTGCTTTGATTTTTGCAGAGTTGGGTTCAACTCCATTTTTTGTTATTAAGTGACCCAGAATTCTAACTCAGGCTTAAGGTATTCGCATTTAGTGGGTTCTAATCTTAAGCCAAGATCTTTGATGCGTTCTAGAATCTTCACTAGATTCTCGTTGTGTTCTTCCAAAGTCGCTCCGAAAAGTACGATGTCATCAATGTAGACAAAACATTCTTTTTTATTAATCCTCTGAATTCGTTGTCCATCATTCTCTGGAATGTTGCTGGTGAGTTCTTTAGCCCAGAAGGCATTCTATTATATTCGAAATGCCCTTGGATTGTGGAGAAATTTGTGTATTTTTTGCATTCTTCTTTCATAAGAATCTGATGAAAGCCAGCGCTCATATCGAGAGCGGAAAAGAATTGAGCTTGTCCTAATTGCTTTAAAATATCGTCTATTACTGGTAATGGATAAGCGTCCTGGTCAGTGTCTTTATTTATTTGTCGATAATCTATGACCATTCTAAGTTTATTCCCTTTTTCGGAAACTACCCATAGTGGTGAGTTGAATGGTGACTGTAAATGTCTGATTATTCCTTTATTTAACAGTTTCTGAGTTTCTTCTAGGGATAATTCTCGATGCTTTTCTGGTAGTTTATGGGGTCTTAGATTTATGATCTTGCCTGGGTTTAAAGTGATCTCATGCTCTGTGAGTTTTGTACAGGGAAGTGGGTCATCTGGTAGTGTAAATACCACTTGGTATTGAAGAAGTATTTTATATATGCTTTCCCTAACTTTATAGACTTTATTCTCGATGTGGTCTAGTTTTATTATTTTTTGTAGTTCTCGGATTCTATCATTGTGCGCTAAATGCTGCTTTACGGATTGCTTTGTCGTATTGGTGTTATTCTCCCTTGTTTTAGAGTGGATCTTGCCTCGAGATTCTATTCTTCGAATTATTTCGTATTCTAGATTGTCTGGTATTTTTTTCAGGGTTTTCGAATTATTTATTATAGGTACTATAACTTCATTATTTTTGATTTTGTATATACCGTCAGGGATTAAATTATTTTTTTCTATCCATATCTCATTGTCTTCATCTTGAATTTGGAGTCTAAACACTTGATGTGTGTGTGTGTGTGTGGGGGGGGGATATAATAGCCATTATCATGTAACGGTACTTTTTTGTGATCCAAAATAAAAAAAATTCGGTGTTATTGCAGATTCTGGTAATGGAAAATCATCATTTATTATATGGAAGAGATGTTTTTTAGAAAAGTATGGCATATATATTGCTTCCTCAGATATATGCTTATCTTTTCCCATAACGAATGTTTTTTTTAATTTAAAAGATTTCATATTTTCTGGTATTTGTTGTTTTTTGATGAGGTTTATTGATGCTCCCGAGTCTACTGACAGGAAGTATTCGTCTTCTTAACAGCCTAATCCTTTCACTATCTTCTGGATTTCTAAAGTTCTATATTGGTTTTCTATTCTCAATGCTACCATGTTAGCCGCCCGGGTTTCGATGTTGGCCCACATCCTTCGTGCCATTTCTTCGTTCCTCAAAAAGGGAGAAGTTGGAGTAGGTTTAGGGGATTGCGTTCCTGACATATCTAGTAGATGAGTCTGTCTCGTTTGTATTGTAAGCTATTTCTAAATTTTCGCGATATGCTGGGGATGCCAGTGTGCTTATTTTATAATTTGTTGGTGTAAAGTGGTATCGCGTAAGGATTTTTTGTGTGTATGTTTGGACTTTTTACCCTTTAATGCAGTGAAATGCAGGGTATCGTTCTACTACAATAACCTGATTTCAAAGTAACGCAATTTTTTATTAAGGAAGAGTAGTGCTCTGGAACACCAGGACGTGTATGCTCTACCGGAGTTACAAAATTTTGCCTCGCCTAACGTGAAATTAACTTTGATTCCACTTAGTTTCCTTCCTCAGACAGCAAGGAGGACTTATTCTCTCTGCAATTCAATACGATTTGTTTATTCTTCTTTTTGTTTTTATTTTCATTTGCTTACTCTTCAAGCTTGATGCTTATCTTCTTTCTTGACTGGGACCGCTTGATCCTTGGTTGGTAGCCAGAAGTCTGTAACCTTTCTAAGTACTGACCGGATTTTGGCGTTGACTGATGACATTTCGTCAGTTTTCCCAGTGTTGTTACGCAGATGCGTCTTCCGTCTGATTGCGGACCTCGTTCTGTTTTTTAGTTGGTTTTTAGTAGTAACACCTACTTAATTCAGTTTTTTAACTGGTCTTTCCTTGGATAAGATTCGGAGTTCGTTCCGAGTTCCGTGGAACTCTACTTATTTTCTAATTCCGTAGAGATAGGTGAATTCCGTGGAATTCGACAATGGTTCGTTTTCAAAGATAGTGTCTTTTTGATTCCTTATTTCTGAAGGGATCGTTTTACACTATCCTGGCGGGATCGCCAATTTATGTTGCGCCGAATAAATGAGTTTGGAGTTTTTAAAAAGGAGTCGAGTTACCAAAAGGTACTCGGCTAGTTTTTATTCAACGTAGGTACTCATTCGAATACAAGATTGAAAAGAACTGGCTTGCGCTGGGCCAACGCGCTACACATAAAGCCCAAATTTGTAGTGGAAGGAGTTCAAAGAGGCCATCCGTTACAATTTTATCGAAATTTGATACTCTTCACGAAATTCAATACTATATATAATTTTGAACGCGTCATAATAAAAATTATCCAATTTTGAAAATTTCAAATTTGAAATAGTTCATTTTGAAGTTTCACGATTACGGATACTTCAAATTTCGATTTGTTGAATTTTACATGCTCTGAATTTGAATTTATTTAATTTTAAAGACTTCAACATTTTTAATTATCCAACATTGTACGATTTGAATTTAAAATTCTTCAATTTTTAATATTATCTCTTCATTACATTCAAACTTTAAATTGTTCCATTTTGAATAGTTTCAAGTTTTTAATTGTTAAAATCTGAATGCTTTATTATTTATAATTAAAATGCTGTACATGCATGTTTTCAATTTGTTGATGCAGTTGAATAATTTTCAAATTTTCACGATTATAAAAATTGTTCAATACACATTTGATCAATCTGCATGGTTCCATTTTCAGATTACTAAATTTCTATCGCTTCAATTTAAAATTATGCAGGAACCCGACCGAAACTTTTGTTCCTGAAATTATGCAATTTAGAAATTTCATACATTTTAAATTAAATATTTTCAAATTTAAGTTTAAAATTTTTAAGTTAAAAAAACGTGATTTGAATGATTAAATCTTGAAATATATAAGAATATGCAATTTGAAATTAAAACGTTTGGAACCATAGAGTTTTAAAAGATCCATTTCGAAATATTTTTAATTTTAAACGGCTTGTATTCAAAATAATTCTTCAATTTTAAACGCTTTCAGCCTTCAATTATTGTACATTTACACTGAGGTTGTTTAATCTCGAAAATATAATGTTTTAATTTTTCAATAAATTTCAAACATTTTTTGACCAAAATCTGAAACCGTTTGATTATAAAGGTTTTAAATGTTAAAAATAATACTAGATTGAGCAGCATATATTTCAGTTAATTGGGCAAGCACAGTTCAAATATTTTCTCAGAAAAAAAGGTATGCATCAAGAAAGTCATTTTTGTTTTTCGTTACTAGTGCTAAACAATTTGATTCGTTACAATTAGAAAATTAAATAGCAAAAAACATTGTAAGTATGTATGCATAAAACTGTGGCAAACTTCTGAAATGAATTTTACGAGAATAGTATATTGTGTAACAAGTGCGAGAAGTTGACTATTCCCCGAGTGTGAAGTTTTATAAACTTTTCACGCGTGGAATAGCTTCTTGCACGTGTCACACCTGATATTTTTTGCAAAAAGTGCATGAACATGGTGATATTCCGTGCCTGTAAAGTGTGCGAAGTGCCAGATTCCTTTGAGATTAGCATGCGGGATATGGTATTCACGCACAGTTTTGCGTACGAGAATATTCAGGCACGGCAAACTGTGCGGGAATACCATGTTCCCTCACGCTAATCTCACAGTAGAGGAATCTGGCACTTTGCGCACACTTTACAGACACAGGTAGATGTGGTTAATGAAAACGAAGGAATTTCTCTATGTCACTGTTTTAATTACTTGAGAAGCACAAACTGAACACCAAAAAATAGGTTACGAGCACAGTGTATGTAGCATGGAGATATTCTAATTCAGTTCATTTTAGGGAGAACATAGTGCAAATAATATCATTGAATTACATTAGAGACAATGGGAATGCTAGAATTGAGAGTTTAAATTTTTCACCCTTCTGAATTAATATTCTTAGTTTCCTAATTTGCCACAAGTGAATTCTTGTAATTCTTCAACCATCGAATATTATTAAGTGAATTAAATAAAAAAGTTGATTCAAACAGTCTTATAACAGTATATTGTTCGACTAGTGGGAGAAGGAGAAGATTCCGTGAGCGTCGGTAACACACTCGAGGAATCTTCTCCTTCGACCATTAGTCGCACACAATATTTTCTTCAACTACCGCAAGAAATATGTGATTTTGCGGCCCTGTTGAGAGGGGGGAAAATAATAGCTTACCTGATTGATTGACGCAAATATAGTCCTCAAACATGTTGATTAATTACGTTAATCGTCAAAAATCAAGTAATCTATTATTTTTCCCACACTGAACAGGGCCGCGACATTATATATTTCTCGTGGGTGTTGAATAAACATTATTACTAGATTATCATTATTATATGCGCGTGGTAGGATTCAAAATTAATATGGAATACAAATGTAAAACAAGAATGCTGTGATGCCCATGTGATTCCAATGTGAAATTCCACACTTTTAGTGCATTGTTTGATGTGCCTTCATATTACAATTTTTTAAATTTGGAAGGCATTGAGGTTGAAATCTTTATTTTCGAAAATTTTCTAGAAAAAATAACTTTGATTGTATAAATGTAAAATGGTTAAGTCTTCAAGACACAGATTTGAAAAAAATGCTTTTTCAAAATGTTGTGATTTTGCATGTAAAATGACCCATTCCATATAAAGTGCCATGTCCATTAAAATCAGATATCCTACGTCGAAAATCAATTGGATTTTCACTACTATAAACTTTTAGTGCATTAGTGAAGAAATTCCAGGAAAATAATCAAGAAGCTTTTTTTTAATCTATGAAGTTAAATATCAGTTTTTCTTTACTATGAAATACCCTTAATTTCCATTTTTTTTTTAATTGACTTAATACTCTGCATGATGTATATTTCAGCCATCAAGATCAGTTGACTCAATTTGGAAAAAATTAAAATTTTTCATTTTTCAACACTTCTTGGTAATAATTTTTTTAAAATTAATACGTGGGGTAAATTACTTTGAGATTGATGAACGTGTTGATAAATGATGAACAGTCTCGCGATTTTGAAGTTTTACAATTTTACGAGATTTAAAATTGAAACTGAACGATTTTTAATATTTTAATATAAAAGTATTCAATTTGAAATTATTTTAATTTTTAATGATTTTAATAACAAACTGTTGGATTAAAAACGCTTTTAGTTTTAAATTATTTAATCCTGACTGCCTCAAACTTAGAACTGATTATTATACAATTCAGAATATTTTATTTCAAAATACTGTCTAATTTTTGTGGCCCTTTGAATTGGTTGTAGTTAAAATTGGTCCATTTTAATTGTTTAACATGTTTTAAAATTTAGATATTAAAATTTGAATGACCGGGGAAAACAAGCTAAATTTTCTAAGATTTGAGTGGTCACCCAGATTTATTTATGGCAATTCCATTGTTTGTACATTACCGACGGATAGTATCGGGCCACTAAGCGGCTGACCTATCGAAAATTAGCCTTGACTTTAAAAGGTAATAGCGCCATCCAAAATAAAGATGAAAATATTTTTTTTAACGGTTGGAAAAGCTTATTAAATTTCAACGTGGTTCGACGGTGCGGTAAGGTATTTCAAATTCAGCATGCTCGCACCAAATAATTATGATTTCATGAACCCGTGATGATTTTAAAATGTTTAATGGCTCAAAAGGAAGGTAAAATCATATAGATCATCTTTCTATTAATATCAAATTGATAAATTCATTTAGTTAGTGGTCTGATACTATCCGTCGGTGGTGTAATAACTGAATTTGTGTCAATTTATTATAAAAAAATCTATTATGAAGATGCAAATTTTCAGGCATCTCTCTCTCTGAACAATTTATATGTAGGTACTTTTTTGTCGTTTTGTACATGTATGCACACACTACTTTCTTATTGATTTCATGCATGCTTAAAGCTTTTTTTTTAGTCGCTAGATGCTTCCACCTTTTTACAAATTTGTTGGAAACGATAACATTATCGTAAAAAACCATGAGAAAGGATTAAAATATTTGTAGATGTTCGGTATGTGTAACAGATATCAAGATTATATTTTCGACACGAATTAGTCTATTGACCTAGGTGTAACATAAAAAAAATCAATTCAAATGTACGTCTAAAGTTTGGCTTCAATGGAATTCAGAATAAGTTTTAGATAAGTGGAAGTTTTGTGAAAACTCTCGTCAGAGTTGATTTAAAAACCCCATTTTTTACATGCGTGAAAAATGTACATATAATATGAGAATGAGTACTAAAAAATTCGACAAAGTAACTTCATATCAACACATTATGAATTCTATTCAATAACACTTACGTGAAATATTCGATTAACATGCTCGCGGGCCGCCGCGTGTGGTTCAGCTATTTGGGGTTGTGTATAGCGTCCAAGCATGTCGTAAATGGATCCAACGACGTGTAGCATCTCTTCCTTGCTTATCAATCCATCACCATCTAAGTCGTAAAGTCCAAACACCCACTGAAGTTTTTCTTCCACCGATCCCCGTGATACTTTGGAAAGAATTGAAAGGAATTCCTATAAATAAAACAAAATGTGATTGCAGAATGAAAGTTTCACAAACATAGATTTATAAATTTTTTTACGCTTTCCTTTGACACTCAAGGGTCTAGAGGGTTTTTCGACACAACGTGAAATCTTTTATTTTATCGCTTCTTCAAAAATTCAATGTTAGACCGTATATTGTCATTTTTACAGTTGTAATTTCAATAGATTCGTAGGGTTTAAATATTTGAGTCACTTATTGTTAGCTATCCTTTTCTGAAGAATACAAAAAGAAGTTGAATTCTCTAAGCACCGTTATAGTTTTCGAGAAAAAAGTACTAAAAAGTCAAACACACCAAAAACCGATAATACCGAAGAATTTATTATTTTTTCGATGAAATGGAAACAGATTTATTTCTACTTACTTGTTTCCAAAAATAATTTAAAAGACACTTCAAATAAAAAAAAATTAGTCAAAGGAGGCGAAATTCGCCTACAAAAAATAGTTTCGTAGCCTCTTTAAATATAGTACTTAAATTTTGAAGCTTTCATATATTGGACAACTTTGGCATTCATGCCTTTTTGGAGTGCCAAACGTTGGAGCTTACGCCCTTTTAGAGTGCCAAACGTTGGCACTTACGCTCATTTGGAGTTTCAAACTTTGGTATTCATGCTTTTTGGGAATTCCAAACTTTGGCACTTGGTCCCGTGGGTTAAGTGGGGACCCAAGGGATAAGGAGGCGTCCCATGGGCTAGGTGGGGTCCCGAAGGAAAGGTTGGGTCTTGAGCGATAGGTGTTGTCCCGAGGGATAAAGAAAGTCCCGAGGGATAGCGAAGGTCCCATGGTATAGGTAGGGTCCCGAGGGATGAATGAGGTCCAATGGGCTACGTGTGGTGCAATGGGATAAGGTGGGTCCCGAGGGGTAGGGTAGGTTTCTTGGTTTAGGTTAGGTTTTAGGTCCCGAGGGATAGGTTGGGTTCTGAGGGATAAGTGAGGACCTGCAAATTAGGTTGCGTTTCGTGGATTAGGTGGGGTTCCGTGGGATAGTTTGGATCCCGAGGGATAGATGGGGGGGTCTGGAGGGATAGGTAGTCCCGTAGGCAGATGGAGTCCCATCGGATAATTTGGGTCCCGAGAATAGATAGGGGGGATCCGGAGAAAAGAATGGGTCCCGAGGGATAGTTTGGGTTCTATGGGCTAGGTGGGGTTCCGTATGATAAGGGGGGTCCTGAGGGTAGGGGATATCCCATGGGAGAGGTTGGGTCCTTAGGGATAAGTGGGCTCTTGCGGGTTAAGTTTGGTCCCAAAGGGATAGGTTGGATCCTGAGGGATAAGTGAGATCCTGCGGATTAGGCTGGGTCCCGTGGGTTAGGTAGAGTCCCGAGGGATATGTTGGGTCACGTGGAATAGTTTCAGTCCTAAGGGATAGATAACGAGCCGATCTTTTGTACACCTTCACCCCCCACTCTTTAGCCCAAGTCCCCGTTTGCGCTCACGGCTTCCAGCTGAAAATTAGTTGTCTGCTCATGGTATAATTTATATTTTTGAGAGTGAGAAATGGGTATGTTTTCCATTTTAAGAGAGGAAATGGGTATCAGACATACGCAAACATAAAAAGTGAGCAGATTGGAGCAAACAACTAATTTCGAGCTGGACGCTGGACTGAGAGTTGCACACGGTGCGCGTGCGCGAAAACGGGTGCCCCGGCTAAAGAGTAGGGGGTGAAAGTGTGCAAAAGATCGTCTTCAGATAGGTAGGGGTCCAGAGGGATGGGTGGGTTGCTGTGGGTTAGGCTAGTTTCGATGGGTTAGGTGGGATCCTGAGGAATAGGTTGGGTTCCGAGGGATAGGTTGTGACCTATGAGTTAGATTGAATTCCGTGGTATAAGGGGGGTCCCGAGGGATAGGGGATATTCCATGAGATAGGTTGGATACCGAGGGATCCAAACTATTAGGTGGGGTCCCGAGGAATAGGTTGGATCCCGAGGAATAGATAGCG
>JAUMHM010000016.1:9944419-9956239 GCA_032362435.1 Melikaiella ostensackeni
ACCGTAAAAATTCCTAAAAATCTTCGAAAACTTTTGAATTTTCTGAAATACTACGAAATTATTTGAAATTCCTTAGAAATTTTTAAATGTCTTAAAATGTTCTACAATTCTACAAAATTCTTTGAAAGCTCGTGAAATTTCTCGGAATCTTATAAAATACACTACATTATTTAAAATCCTTCGAAATGTTTAAAATCCATTAAATTTTGTGAAATCCTTAGAAATCTTTTGAGATCCCGTGTAACATTTTGGAATCTTTAATATCTTCTAAATTTCCATTGAAAATGTTTAAATCTTTGAAATCCTCTGGGGCTCCATAAAATCCCATGAAATCCTTCGACAGCCTTTTAAAATTTCTTGCGATTTTATAAATATCTTGAAATTTCTTGGAATATTGTAAAATACACTAAAATTTTTTGAATCCTTTAAAATCCATTGACATTTTTTAAACCTTCAAAGTCCTTGAAGATCATAAAAAAACGCGTATGTCTGGTACAATCCCTACAAATTCCTTGAAATACTTTGGAATACCGTAAATTATCCTGAAATTTGTAATATCTCTTAAATTTTCTTTAACAATTTTGAAAACTCTGAAATCCTTCAAAATCAGATGAAAATTCTTAAAATCTCCTAAAATCCCTTGAAATCTTTAAAATTCTGCGAAATTCCTTGGAATCTTTTGAAATGCTCTGAGAGCTTTGAAATCCTATAAAATCCTTTCAAATCCCCGAAATTATTTGAAGCTCTCTAAAACCCCTTGAAAATTTCCAAAATACTCTATAAGCTTTGAAGCCCTATGAAATCCTTTGAAATCCTTGAATCAGTTAATCAGTTTCAATTCTTTCAAACCTCTTGAAATCTTCAAAATCGTGACATCTTTTGAAGCCAAAGTAAAAAAAAAAGTTGCATTAGCGAGAAATTTGATAAAGGAGGAGTTACGCGACCCTAGAACCATAGGGTTTCTATCTTGAATTTTAGAAGTCACTTGATTCTAATTTGTTTCTTATTACTTCACATACAGAACAAGTGAAAATCAAGTCATATTAAAAATTCGAGATAGAACCGTATGGTTTTAGGGACACGATTAGTGTTATTTTTTTCAAAATAGTAGCAAAATAGTCGCACCATTGAAAAAAGTGTCAAAAAGTGTCAATGGTGGCGTGAGTCCGAGGCCTGGTATTTCAGCTTCAACAATTTTCGGGTTCAAGTTTTAAAAAATTTTAATTGATATGAAAATATTATCCAAAATAAGGTACTTTTTGATCCATCAAAAATGAGAAAATGTATACTTTTCATACTGTCGATCGATGGACATGTGGGTATGGAAGGACGAATTGTATATATGTGTATTTGTATACATGTGTGTATGCATGTGTATATGAATATGTGTATATATGTATACATATATATATATATAATGGAATATTTGAAAAAATTGTAGACCCTAATGCCAAATCAAAAAACATCTTCTTAAAAATTTTATATACTTTGGGTCAATAAAAAAACGATGTCTTTCAAAAAACCAGCAAAGATGTCATTTAATAAAGTCAAATTTAACCTTTTTGTTTATATCGAAAATCTTTATTGGAAAAACCCCATGAATTTTACATTTTAAAATGAATTCTTTTTGTAATGATTCCTTGATAATTCTACTGAGAAGTTCTTATAATTTTCTTGTGGGTGAACCTATTGTCAAAATAACCGGTCGTAACACCGTATTGTGAAGTAAAATTTCGTTAAATTTATTTTAATTTCCAAACACAATTTTCTTTAAATAAAGTTTCAACATTTTATAAATTATTACTGAAGTAACTTGATTAGAAAATTTTTTTAGTACCATTTGCTTGATATGTGGATTGTCACAAGAATCTTCTTCAGTGGACAAATCATTAAGAAATCAAATAAATTACTAACCTAACCTAAAAACAGTTCCTCATGTACGAAACTCTCACCTCTAGGATGCGTTTCTGGGTATCGTTCACCCATATGTCATACTCAATTCTTTATTTAGGTATGATCAAACTCTAAGATCAGCGATTTTTTTATTTTTAATTGAAATGTAATGCAAACTACATGTACAGGACCTCCATTTTCCTCATAATTCGGTGTACAAAACATGTATTGTGAAATTACATTACGTTTTGGTAATAAGCTTCCAATACATTTTCTGTAAAATCACAACAGAAATTTTTAACAGAGTAATAATCAATAATTCAGGATGACAGTTTAAAAAAAGTTTTGTTTCTCATAATCCTTCGCTTAATAAAGTTTGCCTAATAAAGTTTGTGGAGCATCGTTCAAAAATTCATTCGATAAACCCATTACTACTGATTGAATAAAAATCTTTGACATTTTTTACTGGTCCTCCAATAACCTTTTCTGTTTTGTATGCCTATGTATTTTGACACGCTGATTACGAATATAATAGTGAAAATAAGCGCAAATTTGATTTTCATGGTGAAAACCATGAAAAACCCATGAAAATCATGGTTTTTTGCGTTTATCTCAGTGAATAAAGAAAATTTTCGAAAAAGCTTTAAACAAAAGTTTTAGACCTACTCAAAATACATATTTTATATATCCTGAAGTTTTTCTGAAAAACCAATATTTTTCAAGAAAAGTAGGAAAATGTTGGTACAAAGTGTAGAATTGCTTGGAATAGAATTCTATTATAATTATTGAGGGTCCGGATAAAAGAATGGGTCGCGCGCTTGAAAACGCGGAAAAGCATTGTCCAAGCGTCTCCTAATATCCAAATTTTTAAATTCGAAAAATTAAATTTTGAAAAACATGGACTTGTAGAGAAGGACAAACCGGAACTTTTTTCTTCCTGAAGTTTTTTCGCCCCATGAATATTTTCAATAATAAAAATGAAAGAGTGAAAAAAAAATTTCCACAAATTCAATTATTTTTTAAAACATAAATCATCAAAACTCTGCCAAATATCATTGAAGCTATTTGAAATTCAGTATACGCACGCAGTATACCTTAGCAATGCCTAAAAAATGATGAAAACAATGAAAACTTCCTATTGTTTAATAATAATTAATTGCAAATTGAGACCTATCGATAAGCATGTTTTTTTAGTTTCGACGAAGAGAAGTATCGAGGAAACTTCAGAGTTGGAAGAACTTCCAGTGAGACATTTGTTCCTCACTATTGAAGTAAGATTTCTGGAAATTTTTAGATTGATTTATTGAAAATTGACGGAACGCGTCGCCGTCTATGATTGAAAGCGCTTCTCAACGTTCGCCTGTTACTCTCGCCGGTACTCGCCTATAAAGGACGCGACTTTTCAATTAATGAACATTTAAAATCCTGACCCTTTCTCCCAATTAATAGAGAATCAACTGCTTCATATGTTTTGACTTTTCTTTGTTATGAAGAAATGCACATTTTGACTATTCTTTCATAAATAGGCTTGATTGGCTTTGTGGAATCAACTCGAAATGTACTGACATACTGACAGCAAGGAGTGTTTGGCAAGACATTTCTAGTTGATTCGGCAAAAAAAAATGAACCCTATCCATCAGAAAATAATCAAAATGTGCATTTGTTTATAATTCTTTTTTATGTAATTAACATTTTTTAACACTATGAAAAATATGACAGCGCAAGGAGTCTATAGCAAGACATTTCTAGTTCATTCCGCAAAAAAATTAAACCTATTCAGGAAAAAATGGTCGAAATGAGCATTTGTTTACAAAAATTGTTTAAATAATTGCTAAATAGCAACTATTCTTAACATATTGTAATCGCAAATTAATATCTCCCATATATTACACAAAAGCTATGGATTTAAAATAGCTATAATCTTTGCGAATCAAGAAAAAATGACTCTTGTTCATTTATGTTTATAACATTGAAAACAATTTTTGTTCTTACTCTAACCCGCTGGAAATTTTTTAAAATTAGTTATTAGATTGATTTATGGCCTGTTTTAATGAATTTCAAAGTCTTAAAAGAAATGGTATCACTAAAAAGTTAGACAAAAACCAGTTTAAAGTTTGTTATTATATAACAAATTTTTCTTTAGTCGAAGTGAAATATTCGAAGTTATCCGTTATATCTGGAAGCCCTTCGGTCATTTCTAAACACATCAAAATCCCCTAAGAATTGTACTGCCAGGCGTTTTTTGTCCAAAAAAGGTATTCCCCCCCGTGCGCCCGGGGTCCTTTAATGAACTTTATTTGACATGCGCAACAAAAATTTTACATTTTATTGAATAATTTTACAGTACAAAATTCTAAAACTTATATAATTTAAATTTTTAAAATAAAATTAAGATATTCTTCTATTGCCTTCTTCCTGCAATTTTTTGTCACATTTCTCTTCCACTTGCTTTCTTTTTCGGCCTACTTGACATTCTGACACATTTCACGAACTTGAAAATAACTAAAAATATCCATCCATAATGTCTTACAGTATAAGATAACAAAAAACATGTATTAAATTTGATCTAATAAATCAGAGAGCGACCTGCACAGTCCGAAAAAAATGAGACATCCAGGCCCTATCATAGCGAAAATTTCAAAACACAGGCACTAGACGGTTTGCTTACATTCTTTATTGCTGTGAAGAAAAAACAAAGTAAAGGGTGAACAAATTGCAAAGGAAAAATTCCCCGCTTTCCAATTAAATTCTAATTCACTGAAAACAAAGAAAAGTCAAAAACATAAAAAGCAGTCGATTTTCTATCAATTGGGGGCAAGAGGCAAGTTTTAAAATATTCAGATATCATTGAAAAGTCGCGTCCTTTATAGGTGAGTACGGGCGAGAGTACAGGTGAACGCTGAGAAGCGCTTTCAATCATAGACGGCGACGCGTGCTTTCTTACATAATGGATATTTCCATCAATTTTTAATGAATCAATCTTAAAACTTCCAGAAATCAAAATGTGTCTTATCATTGAAAAATCGCATGGAAACGATACCCAACGCGTTTTTAAAGAATCAGAAATTTAAATTAGTGATTTTTTGGGAAAATTCATGTAGCAAATATTTCTAAAATTGTGAAAGTTATAGAAAAATGGAACATGATATTTTTAAACGAGAACAGCTTTCCTTTAAATTGCTAATTCGTTATTTATGTTGTTCTTTTATATAAGAACGACTTTCACTTGTAAATCTTTTTTCGCATCTCGCGTATTTTTTGAAAAAGTTGAATTTTTTTAGATAACCGCCACTATTTTGTTACTTTTGAATATTTTAAATATTTTTCAGTGAATTTTGAAACAGTGTTGAAGCCTTCAATTCCACATAATTAAAGAAGAAAAGTTACATATCTTAATTATGTATGTCCATGTGAGTCAGGGTCAAAATGATCATTTTCGGGTTTGAGTGGGAGATGATACAAGGGCCAATGCTGAATCTATTTGCACTATATTCATATCCCGAAACCAGCCAGGAGTGGGTAGGTATATAAAATATGTTGAAGAAAAAATATAACTCGTGCGCTTATGGAGCTAGCCAACTTTAGATGCATTTCTCTCGAAAATCAGTGTTTGGAGTTTCCATCTTCAAAAAAGCCCCGGCGACTCGGTATTCTACCTAGAGGGTTCATCTTGGGTTTAAAATGCGGGGAATTTATTTGGCTATATGACCCTATACGTAACTCCATACCGACCATAAGGGCCTTTTTCATATGGACGTATGCAATTAGTTTTAAAAAATACAGAAATTAAAAAAGTTGGCACCATTTTTTGAAAAAAAAAGTTTGAACAAATTTTTTGCACACCATTCTAAAAGTTCTCTAATGTCAAAAAGAACCTTTACGCCAAATTTATGCTTTTGCAACAATTTGCACAATATTCACCTTTTTACGAAGATGTTCTCAAAGCGTACATTTCTATCATTTTTCCAATTTCAAATTCTGTTTACAGTGCATTTAGAATGCTTGGACAATGCACAATTTCAAATTGAAAGCGTTTAAAATTAAACAGTTTTTACTTAAGAACGTTCCAAAACGAATAATTAGAAATTGACACCTCCATAATTCAACTATTTCGAATAAATGTTCAAAATTTTACCATTTTTAATTATTGATATGGAAAATTTAGCTTCGTATTAAAAAAAAAACAATATTTGACCGCGGAAGACGTTAAGAGTGAACAATTCTGAATCTGTTTAAAATTATAGATTGTAGAGAATGTCAAATTTAATCGTTTAATTTTGCAATTGAAATAGAAATGATTCAACTTTGAAGGTTTACAATAATGTTCAAAATTCTTTAATTTTTAACTGTGCGAATGACAGTAAATCATTTTTTGACAAGATATTATAATTTTCATACTTTCTACGATTCCAATTTAAAATTGGAATTTTTGCATTGAGCATTGAGTGTGAAATAATCAATTTAGAAAATTTTCAACTTTAAAATTATTTAATTTTCAAAGCCCCACATTTCAAATTTAAATGCTTAACATTGAACAATGTATAATTTATTAAGCGTAAATATAAATTATTCAGATTAGAGTAATTTTAAACTCAAAATTGAAAGAAAATGTTAAAAATTGAATAACTTCGGATTGAAACATTTTGAATTGTAGAAGGCTTCAAGAATGAACAATTCTAAATGCTGTGTTGAATGGTTTAAAATTGGTTTAGAATTTTGTTCATGAAATCAGCTTTTCGAAATTTCTTGATTCTATAGACAGACCTCTTACTCACTTATAATATTTTGCATCGTTTATGATAAAAATGAGAAAATTCAATTTTCTGAAGAAAGCATTCTCCCGGTTACATAAATAGTTCATACCTCATAAAACTTATAGGATGTCTTATTTGTATACTATATTAGCGCACATTTTTGAGAAATATTGGAAAAAATAAAAGAAATGGTGTTTTTTATAAAATTTACTTTTTAAGATTTCCAAAATGTAACCATAAAAATAAAGACGATGTTATGGAAAATCCCATCACTTACTTTTTTCACTATTTTTTACAAAATGTGTGCTTATATAAAGAAGACATCTCATAAGTTGATGCGTGCCAAACCTTTTTTGTGGCCACCATTTTATTAATTTTAAATTAAAAAAAAATTCGCCGGATTTCAAAAGAGGATAGTAAACCTCACAAGAATCTGAAAAGAAAATTTAAATATCTGACGTAGATAAAAAATTAGAAGGTTAAAAAAACGTGTGTATTTAAAAAAAAACACGTCGAAATTCAAATAGGTACTCAAAATTTTATATAACAATTTTTATTCAAGTCAGAAATACGTGTCAACAAATTTCATCTGAAAGGCAACATATGTATTCCGTCGCCGAAGGATTCTACGATTTAAAGTGTAGAAGCTGCCTAATTTGAAATAGATCCGGAAGGGGATTCAAAACATTAATTTTGTTCTAAAATTTTACATTCCCTAACGCAGCAAAAATTTGTAATTTTTTAATACCCTCCTTTTCTACTCTAACTTTATTTAAAGTAAGACAAATATTGTTTCAGATTTTCTGGATCCATACTGGCCGAAGTGGTCGGACAACAACTCAGGACAATTTCGTTTAGAAAATGTACTAAATCTGAAAACTGGTATCACCACGGATTACTCAAAATTGGACAACACCTCCACTGTTTACTGTTTTGCACCTCCCTTGGTTTCTCAAATATCGGGTATTTTGGGTTCTCAGCTCGTTGAACGGGCAGAAATCGTTACCGCAAGGAGACAACACACATTCACCACCAACAGCTTAGTGTACAGCGACTCAACTACAGGTATGAGAATGGCCAATTTGACCAGCGAAATTGCACGAAGTTCGGAGAGAACAGGGAGTGACGAGTCAATTATCACTTTAGAATATATATCAGACGACAGCCATCATCATGAGCCAATTCAGGAGATTTGGATTCCTGATTACAGCAATCGCGACGAGAAGGACTGTAATGATTTTCTCTCGTCATCTTGCGAAACTATTCCTGAGTAGATAAACATTTAAAAAAACTGACTTTAGAAGGTAGAGCTTTCTGCAGATAAAAAATTATCAACCAGTCTGTGAATTTTTGTTTTTTCTCCTAAATCAAATTAAATCAGACTCAAAATTCTATTTTTTATAGACAATTAAATCATTTGGAAAATATCGAACCATTTGAATCTTAACTCTTTCAACTTAAATCAATGATAATGATTTAATTGAGTGATAATTGTGCCTTACTTTTCATACTCCATATTTTAAGAGATATGTTTACATAGAAATGTAAGCAATTTAAATCAAAACAAATGAACTAGGTATTAGAAAAAGTGATTCGAATTTTTCAAAATTAAATTATTCACATGTTACGAATAGATGAAAATTTAATTAGATCGCGAGTAAATATCGCATTGTACAGTACTATTTTCGAGACTCTTAACTGTGTTTCTAGGTAAAGACAAATGTGAAGGAACTGTTTAGAAAGTACGTGTTTGAACTATCCTTTCCAGTTCCTTGTAATTGGTAATCTTTTTTTTTTTTAGTAAATATACTTATTTACATGCATAATTCAATACTCGATCATAATAGCTTTTATAACATTTAGTTGCTAATTATTATTTATAACAGTTACCACTCTACATTTAAGATCCACCAGGCCTGGTTCTTTGTGTTTCGTTATAATTATTTATAATTCATATAATATTTCGCTTCAAATATCTGATTGGTAGATCTCGGATAGAGAGAATACTTTAAACATAAATTATTGAAGACAAATCGCTTAAAACTTAATAGCGATGTATTTGGTAGACAGATTGTTTTTGAGAAGCAAAAACCAAATGATTATTGTGCTGTAGTAAGTTACAAGTACTTTTAAATATTATTATACTTATAATCTTTCATAAATATTTATAATAAATATTTCGTGGATCATTAAAAATTTGACACAAATTCAAAACCAGTCAGATTTCAAGATTTGAATATTATCTCAAAAATGTGATTTACCGATAAATTACTACTAAAAGATCGGTGAAATGTGTAAGCAGTGAAATTTTAGAATCATATCGTCCATGCAGAAATCAATTAGGATGAAGAAAGCCTTATTTTACTAATGAACTTATTTCATGAAACTATAGTTTCGTAGATTCGAGCTGAAGATTGATAAAAGAATTCAAGATTATGACTTTTAGATCGGAGTTTTTTAAAAAAAGTTTAATTTTTCGTTTGAGGAAAATTTGATAAAATTTTCAGACTCTTAAATGCACATAGTAAACATTACGAAGAATGTGTAAAAACCTTTTATGGGATTTTAGTTATGGTTCTATAATTTCACAGCTTCGTGACATGTCTAATATTTAATTTAACTGTTTAGGATCAGCTTTTACGAAATTGTATTAATAAAGTAATGTAAGTAAAAAGGTTTAGCGGTATATCATTGGAATAATGCGTGTAGTTTTTTTGAATCAGGTCAAATAAATGTCTTGTAAATAGTTTTCTAATAGTATTTTTACGCTAGTTTTGAAATAAAGATAAAATGAATGTAGATCATTAATTCTTTGTATATTATTTTGTATTAGTATACAATCGAGTGTGAAAGACACCTATTATTTCTCTGATCTACCGTCAGTCTTTATAAGAGATTTATTATGCGTTAAAAAAATCATCACCTATATTTTCAGTTACTTAAAGTAAAAGTTTCTAAGTATGTAATATATTGTATGGAATTTTAGGAGGGGATAATTATATCAAATAAATTCTATACTTAAAAAACTGTTTAAACTTTTACTTCCCTTAAAATATTGGAACGCATTTGCATTTAAATGACATCAGTGTACTTCATAAAAATAGATATTCTTGCTTATTTTTCGAAGCATGCATATTGTTATTATATTATCTAGCAATTTGAGTGAAGCATTCACAAGCAGAATATAGAAATTAAAAAATATTAAACTTGCCAGGAATGTCGTGACTTTGAAATTGAGAACGGATATAATTCAAAAGTCTCACAGCCATCGATTCCCTTCGTCTGCTTTTGTAAACAATTTCAGTCGTGGAGCTTCGTGTAGATCCTTGAGTACTCGAAGCTTGAGTACTTGTTACGTGAACACTATACATTTTAAATTTCTATATTCGATTTTTTTTAAATTACTTTTTATATCTAGCACGACTTTAATATATAGGCATTCGAAGTTTAGGTTGTGTTATAAACGTAAAATACAAGAATTTTTTGTTAGATAAAACTGCGAGGAATATGTGATTGGATGGAGAGTCTAAGCTCATCTTGCGAAAAATGTCGCTGCAATAAGGTCTCCAGTCCGAGCTGTACAATAGAAAAAGAGATGAACATGGATTGTGCAAGTTCTCCAGAGCATTCGTCAGATTTTTAATGAGGTCCTTCAACAGTGGGACTAATTACACCTCGTGTATGAATGTATACCGCCAACACAGCTAGGAGGCTTTATTATACACATAAATTTAAAACAACCAAGTTCCTCGGTGAAAAATTCCAATTGATTTAGAATGAAAGTGTTTTCGTTTAAGAAAAGTCTGAACCGAGAAAGTTGAGTCAATCTGACAACTTTGCAATCCCATCCGAACCAAAAAGGAGTTAAAATTGAAAAAATAGTATCACGTCATTTATGGACAAAGCTATTCTAGAAAAGTCAGCAACATTCCAGAATATTTCAGACAAGTCAAGACTATCCCAGAATCCTCAATTCGAGAACATGCCAAAAGAATTTGCAGCTCGATTTACAGAGAATTTTAGAAATAGAATAACATTAAAGAAAATTCTAAAACACTCTTGAAAATTCTAGAAGATTCCAAAGTACAATATACATAAGGACCTCTAGTTTATGCGAAACGCATAATCGCATAATGTCTCAAAATAAAGTACAACTCAGAACTTTCATGTTATATGAAGATTCCATGCCAAATATACTCAATTTAACGTCGCATCAAAACGCATCATTTTATTTTCGTCGCATAATTTTGAAATTTTCGCATAATAGCGCATAATTTCATATTTTTTGCGAAATATAAAATATAACATTTTTAACTCATGTTAGATAATTTGAAAAGAAATCAGATTATGAAAAATTTTCATTTTGAAATTTGCGAAGTTTTTTCATTTAGATTTTACGTAGGTTCTTTAAGAGGTAACGTAAGGGGCACAGTAGTTGCCAGCTAGACTTGTCCACTAGAAATTGTTGTGTTTTGTTTGTTTTGGACTGAAATATAAAAATATTTTTGTTTTTATTTCAGGCGCGATATTTGGCTTATTAGTTGTTTTTATTCACCACTAATCATTTATGGCAAAAATGTTGATATTTCAATCCAAAACAGACAGAAGCCAACAACTGTCAGGGGACAGGTTAGGCTAGCAACTACTGTACCCCTTACCCTACTTGTTCCGTGTATCGACATTTAAAATACGTCCGATTAATTGAATCATTTGCGAGTCGAGAAAAGAAAGTTGTGCCTTGGTATTCGAAAGAAGTACAATCAAAATGGTTAAAATCGGTTTTTGAATTTAAAAATTGAAAAACATTTCCCTGTGGACAAAAAAATTGTGGCGAATTTTTTGTAAGTATTGTTTATTGGTGGTGAAAATTGCCAGATAAAAGCGTTACGAATTGTTTAAACGGCCTTACACCAGAAAATAAAAAATTAGAGCGATACGAAATGGGTGGTGGGTGATGCAAGTGTCGCGCCATCTACTTCCGTCGCGCGAAAAACGCGACGAGATAGTTTTGAATTCTTATCTCATCGCAGAATCGCAAGTCGATGAATACTGAGTATTTTAATGACACTCTAACCTCAAAGAACCCCGCACAAACTTTATGGGAAGCTGCCCTCCGTCAAATTGGCTGAAACTTTGGGAAAATGAAGTTCTCGTCACCCCGAACAAAAGTCTC
>JAUMHM010000016.1:9963603-9976511 GCA_032362435.1 Melikaiella ostensackeni
TTTAATTTCCGTGCATGATCTTCCAGGGAATTTGCGTAGATAATTACATCATCCATATATACAAAGAGTTCAATTCCTTGTAAGCCAGTCAGGACGCGATTCATTAATCTTTGAAAAGTGGAGGGGGCGTTTTTTAGACCAAATGGCATTCTTGTATATTCCAAATGAGAATAAGGTGTCGAAAAAGCTGTTTTTTCTCTTGAATCAGGATCCATTGGGATCTGATGAAATCCCATGGCAAGATCCAAGACTGAATAATATTTAGAGCCTCCGAGTTGGTCGAGAATGTCATTAATATTTGGAAGGGGATATGCATCATTTACTGTTTTTTCACTTAATTGTCTGTAATCGATAACTATTCTCCATTTTTTGGGTGCCCCCGGATCACTTTTCTTTAGACAATCCAAAGAGGGGAATTATAATATGGAGATTCCGATGGTTCCAAGATTCCATCCGCAAGCAAACTATCCACCTGCCTATGGATTTCCTCCCTGTGAACTTCCGGATATCGATATTGTTTAACATATAAGGGTTGATTGCCAACAGTAATTATTTTATGTTTTACGAGTGTAGTGGCTCCTAGTTTTTCCCCAGGTAAATGAAATAATTCTGAATGATTTCCAAAAATTTCCACTAAACTCCTTTTTTTTCATCATTCAATCCTTTTAAATCAATTAATTTTAAAAGTTCAGCAAATCGCTCCGCTTTTTTTTTCTTCATATCATTCATACCAAATATAGACCTGTCATCCCGCCTACTAGGCGATACCACCGCACACTCCTCCAGATCGATAGGAGGCAAGGTCAATGCCACTTCACTCGCAGTACTATTGATCACGTAACATCGAACGTGGTCCCCGACCTTAGTCACTAGGGATTCTCTGATAAATACACCTGGACCCGCGTTAATTCTTCGAATATATCCCTCATTCAAAGATGTTTCTTTTATTGGAATTTCCACAATTTTCTTAGTATGAGCCGGAATATTTATTGTTGAATATGAAACGATAAGCAATTCAGAAGTTCCGAAATTTAATTTTAATTCTCCAATAATTAATTTAGTCTGATGATTTTTGAGAAATGACATTCCCAAAATTCCTTCCTGATTTATGGGAAAATCATCCGGTACAATTTGAAATTTTGACTCTATCCCTTTTATCAATGTCTTGATTTCTCCCAAAGTTTCTATCATTTCAGGTCCAGTCCCTACTAAATTATAAATTTTATTTTTATTAATCCATGTTCTCGAATCTACTTCATGTTTTTTTATTAAGTTCAAATCACATCCCGTATCAATCATAAAAGTGACCCTTCCTTTGTAAAAATTTGAATTTTCTATTTCAGTTGTTGGATTTCTTGCTGATTTTCGGGGGTCCCGAATCTAGAGGATAGATCTTTGTTTTGTTGCTGATTTAATTTGGAGGTAGTCATTGCACCCTTTTGACCCCTCTGTTGGAAGTTTAAATTACCTTTACGTACTAATTCTGCTCTATTAAAACGCTCTTCGTCATGTTTTTGTTTTAACCTACATTTCGCGACAACATGATTCGTGTAGTTACAATATGTACATAACAATTTAGGCTTTTCATTTGAATCTTGACTATTTTCTTGAAAATTTTTAGGACATTAACGTTTAAAATGCCCCAACTCCCCACAATCAAAACATCTTATCGAGGAAATTGATCTACCTCGAGACGGCCCTGGTGTTTCAAATTCACCCTTTATAAGATTTACACGTTTTTGATACCAGAATTTAAATTTATTTTCTCGACTTTCTGGATTATATTTAAAAGATGAATTTTCAAATTTATTGTGAGTTTTATTCCATCTCTTATTTTCCAAGTCAGCTTCGGTAGCAATTTCAATAGCTTTATCTAAACTTCTGGGATTTTTATCTTTTATAAATGACAGGCTAGCGCGATCCAAACCCCTCATGAAATTTTTAATTGTTTTTTCTTGATATTCTTTACATTTTCAACCCTTTGTTCCCCAGGTGTCCTTTTCATTACTTGAGTTAAGATTTTATTTAAAATTTCAGGAACACGAGTACCGTATTCTACAATTTCCTCATTTTTCTCGCGGGTTATTGTAGCAAGCTCTTGCATTAATTGAGTAGTGTCTAATTTTGGTGCAAAATGAGTCTCCAAAACTCTCATTAGTTCTTCAAAATCAATTCCCACCCGATCCTGAATATATCACCTAGCCTGACCAATTATTTTTGTCCTTAATAACATTATTAAATAATTCATTTCGCCTAGCTCCATACCTGTTGCGGCCGCTCTACAATGTTCTATGAACATTGTAACTGACATGTTACTTCCGTCAAATTGGGGTATAATGTCTCGAGCTAATTTCAGAAATTCCCCAGATTTTCTCGGAGTTGAAAAAACATGTTTGTTATTAACTAATCGCGAGTTATTTTCATTCCCCTGAGAAACTTCTCGTCTCATGGAATCTTCTCTTATTACATCGCCTGTACCTACTTCAAGATTTTCCGAAAGTCTTGACCCAGTTGGTGGAGATGTGGTTCCGCTGGGCCACCACCTTCACCCCCTACATTTTCATTAGTACTAGGAGTTAATATTTCATTCACATACGTATTATTCCCTGATCCTTCCGATTCTCTGTTATTTACTTCTTCCGAGTCACTCATTGTAACTATTGTAACTTTAAATATCGCAATTTCATAAACAGATCAAAATCTAAAATCGCAAATTTGTGAGAGACTTTTAATTGAGTGCGTGACCTACCTTAATATATGTTGACAATTTTAGATGTTCCTCAATACAATTTTTGCTGCTTCTTCCAAGTTGGTGCTTCTTGGTTCTTGATGCAGCAAGGCTCCAGCCCGCTGAGTTTATGTCCTTATAGTTAGTCCTTGATGTTGTCCTTGCAAATTTTCCAATCGATAATTGCTCTTTTCGTCCTTTGATTTGAATTCCTTTTGATTCCTTTCAATGCCTGGTCCTCAGTTTTCCGTTGGTTGTCCAAAAGAATATTATAATTCTTCTTCGTTTCTAATTGACCTGATGGTAATGGAGGAAATAAATTTCTGCTGCAGGCTCTCGTTATCCACGTCGATCCCGTTTAGTAGAGGAAAACCGCAGCAGTCAAAAAACCTCTACCAGGATCCTTCAGTTCCAGTAATTATTTTTTTATGCCGAACTGGTTTTGAATTCTTATAGTTTCTCTTAATTTTAAAGAATTCAAATTCTAATATTCAAAACTCATTTTTATCCCTGCTTACGTTGTAACCATGATCCTGTCCAAATGATAAGTGTAAGGCTTGTAGAATTTAAACTTCAATCTGAGGTCTCAAAATGGTTGCGGTCCGAGTTTGGTATCTAAAATCCAATCCAAATTTCAAAGTTCAATGGTTCAAAATTAAAATTAACAATTTAAATTCAAATTTTAGTTTGCTTTGTTTTTAGAGGCGTGACACTATTTTTACACTTTTTATCTAACACTTCGTGAATTTTCACAGTTTCCACTTGTTCACGATTTAGATTTCCACTCAAAAACTTGAATTATAATGTCCCAATTACAGGTGCAGCAATCCCACCGCTGTCACTAAAAATATGTTACGTCCTAGGTCGGTCCTGGCCTGGCCCGCTATAGTCCATCCATGTATACTGTGTAAGAGACGCCAAGTTTGAATTTATTAGGATAAATTTAATATGGAGAGTTGTAGTTTAATAATTGGGGGTCCGCTGCTGCCAAAGAGCGATGAGTCGCTGCCCTGAAAACTGGGTTTAGGTTCTGTTCACAGAATTTCAACACTAACAATTTCGGTAAAATAATAACTTTTGTTTATACAATTTAAATTTTCAGTTAAATGAGTTTAGTTTAGGTCACGCACTCTCACAATAAAGTGTTCCGAATATTACTTTAATTCACAATCTTGACTTTGCAAAATCTTAAACGATCCGATATGTGTTCAGACTCAGGCTCAGAAAAAATCTAATCTCTATTTCGTTCCACCCTCCTTTTATAAGCTTCCTATCCCCACCAAATTCCAGGCTAACATTCCTTAGTCATGATTTATGGTCGTAAATAGATTAAATTTTAGTCTCGAATTCCTTTCCCCTGACTGTCGAAGGAATGCCACGCATAAAAGAACACAGGGAATGACGTCACCCCCGAATGATATTTAACAGACATCCAATTTAACGAATAACTGCTTCATGAGTCATTTTCCGATGCTCTAAAAATCATGATAAAATTCAACTGAGGAATGTCTTACTTTATCTTGTTATGCGCATATTATAACTATCGATGAAAGTGCTGAGTCAGCCATTATTTTGTAAGCTACTCCCGCATAAAACACCCCTAATCAATAAGTGACTCAGTCTCAGATATCATCAGAGAATTCCTGTATTTATTATTTTAATTTCTCACACAAGGATTTACGATAAAATACTTTGCAAGAGTCTGACTCAACTATCCTTGCTTACGCTTCCCACACTTCCTGACATATCTTAATTTATAGCCTTGTTCTTCGCCCTAAAATTCCTAATGAGTAATTTCTTTTCGTTCTAGGATATTCGAGTTAAAATTCTTATTCAAATTTGAAGCCTTGTCCAAAATCAAAGTTTCCCGCTTAAATTTTGAGTTATTTTATGGTAAGGTAGATTTCTATCATTTCAGCATAATTGTTATCGAGTTTTCGCCATAGACTATAGTTATTCAAGATCGAAAATCGTGATTCGTCACAAAATCATTGTTGGTAAGTTGGTTATGTTTATAAAAATATCAACTTAAATGACTTGAATTCTAAGCGAGTATTTTGTCTTCTTGAGGTAAGGTGCAATGACATGTTATAAATTAACATTTCAGTTTAGAAAGTAAGTTTATAATTAATCAATTTTTCTATTTATCAACTTGAAGTATATTATAGATAGAAGTATAAATACATTATAATTTCTCAGTTTAATATAACCTATAAATCAATAATACTCTTTAAATCCTAATGATTTAATCAAGCTTTTTAATGAATAGGAGACAGAGAAGAAGCTTTGTTTACAGTTTTTGTTATACTTGAACATGCTTACCTTTACCGCCAATCTTGCATGAGAAATATATATGTACCTACAACGTAAATTTGTGTTACAGATGCAATTTCATCGCAGTTGAAATAATTTTCAGATATCATTATGTCTCAAGTAACAAGAGTTCTGGGATGTAGTCCGTTGACTGCACGCTATGTATATTCCAACATTTCTTTTAGTCACAATTCTGTGTTTGAACAAAGCCTACGTTGGAAACGAAAGCCCATATGGCTTCCCACTGCAAAAAGCAAAGTATTTAGAGTACCTCCGAGACCAGTTATACCTGAGGAAGAAGCTCTTGAAATTAAGCGGCTTTTTAACCAGTACAGAACAGCTGTAAAATCTGTGAGGTAAGTAATTACCATACTTATAAGTGAGAGGTTGATAGCAAAAGCGAGTTTTAAAAAATCGTCCGAGCAAGCATGAGTTAAGAACGTCGCGTATACAAGAACGACTTAAAAAGAAACAAGAAAAATGAGAATTATTTCGTATATTATAATATAACGATTATATTATAATATATCTTTATATTATAATGTACAATAAAATCCTCGTTTTTGCCTGCAATTTTCTCAACTCATTTTTGCTCCGACGATTTTTTTAACCCGCTGTTACTCTCAATCCCTCAATTGTTGAATATGGGTCTTAATTTTTTTAAGTCACATGACTGCAATTTGTATATTTGATAGGCTGCGTATTCCAGACTGCATAAGTTATGAATTCCACAAAAAATACTTGAACCAAAATAATTAATAAACTTCTTCAATTCTAGAAAACATATGATGAAAATAGCAGAAGAAAACAAAGTGCAGCTAGATCCAGTAATAATAGAAAAGGCTAAGGAAGAAGATTTTCTCTCATGTTCAGCTATAAACGACGAATGGAATAAGAAAATTTTCGTGGAGAGAGAAGTTCGTTTAGCAAAAGAACGACTAGATAAAGAGGAAAGGATTTTATATAGTGTTGAGAGAAATAAGAGAATACAGGAGAAGATCATGAAGACGGCAGCAGAAAATATAAAGAAGGCTCAGGAACTGATTCCAAATCTCATAACCAGCAGTAACATTGATGAAGCAATTGAGGAAGCCTTGAGAAACGTCGTTGATCACAATTTTGCAATTGATCTTAATGGCAACAGGTACACTGGTGATAATATTGAATTGAGCGGAAATTATTCCAGCATCCAGAAAGAAGTTCAAGCATCTCAATGAATTATTTAAAAAATTTGTACATAGCATAGTCTTCACACAAGAAAGGATAAATAAATCAGACTATCCTTCAGTATCAGATTCCTCTTCTTTATTTCGGGTTGTGACACTATTTATTATTGAGAATAGTTGTATACAGTTTTGAGTAAATATACATTTCCCAGTTAATCGTAATGCAACAATAAATATATCATCCGAACATCTTTGGTTTAGACACGCACGATTTCATTCGGTAAAAAACCCTGGATTGCATAAGAAAAACGTATGCATTTAAAAATAAATCTGTTTGGCCTGTGATTAATTATTGGTAGCAAGGTTTATTCATAGATGGTGGTAAATAATTAACCCGTTTATAAACTTCAATTTTTCTTAGAACCTAATTAATGCTCTAATTCAACTTAAGAGATCCTCCTGGTGCATGCCGTGGCGCTGTTCTGTATTATTTAAAACAAAATGCGCATTATAGTTAGTAGCGATTAAAACTTCTAAATAAAGACGTCAAGTTTAAGTTGATACAATCTAACAAATTATTTAGTCGATTATTGCTTCATTTGTTCGTAAAGCATCATGAAAATTTTCTTGAGTTACTTTTTAAAAATATAAATAGAAAAACTATTCACTGACTGGAAAAATCGATACACTGACGTCAGTCTCACCAAATTTAGATTGCGCAAAAAAGGCGGTACATTCGACAGATTTACGTTAACATTTTGAAATATCGCGTCGTGTCAAGTGATATTTAATATCTATTACTGAAAAGGAAAATGGAGCGGCGTTCCATAAACTAAATCTTAAAAAAAAAGCCTTACATGATCGAGAACATCGTCGCGACAGTCGGTGAATTGACAAGCCTAAAAACTATCGCTGCTTTATCACAGAAGCTGCCTTTCCAAAACTGGATCTTGAAATCCTGCGCCGCTGTTATGTCGATTAAAAAATAGTCAAAATGTATCGTCGCCAAGTTCAGTATAGACGGCGCAGGACTCTACTGGATCTTAAAATATTTTTGTTGTCGCTTTTGCTTCTCTGGAAAAAATACAGGTTTTTGGCAAATTCAAAACGTATTGGTACGATAAAATTAATACGTAATGATAGTAAAGAGGGTAAAGAGCGCAGGGCCGAATTAACCAAAGAATTTTTACGAGTTTTACTTATTGTTAATAGTGAGCGACAGAAAATTTGCTGGGGAAGGTACATCATATTATATTTTTCGTTTTATGGCATAGCAAAACATCGTTAACATAATATACGTACTTAATGTACCTTATGGTGTTACTGTTTAAAGTATTGACGGCTGGAGTTAAGGACTATTGCACTTTTATAATATGTATTGTTTGTATCAAAAACAAGAGAGGCTTCAGGTGCTTCAGGTTTCAGTTTCAACATTGATCAACGGAAATGTATTTTAAAAGGTACATTAGGTGTTCTTTTCATACAGACTAACAGATGCTTAAGTGTTGTACTGATTTCTTCGTTACTTATCTGTATATTATTACTATTATTATTTTTATTGTTATTAATAGACACAATGGGGTCACACATGTATACGATTTATGCAAAAAATGAAGATATATACATATATGAATTATAGCGAATCACTAAATCCATTTCATCGATTTCTTTTCACTTTGCTGACTGTCATGTAAAATCTATTCTGCATTTCTTTGAAACTAAAAACCCAATTTTTCGATTTACTTTTATCTAAATTTTGCATTTTAGTAGCAGCGGTACAACAAGAATTGTCCAACTTTGCCTCAAATTGTAAAGAAAGCATGAAGCTTTGTGTTCTTTGTGACCCAACAAGAGTTTTAGAATCGGATGCCAAAAATTGACGGAAAAAAAACGGGCACATTTTTTTGTTGTTGAAAATTCGGTATTTTTGAAAAATAATCAACATAAGGTAAAAAACCCAGTGAAACCTATTTTAGGGTATTATCATTAAGCGAATAGGTGGATAAAAATATTGTTTCTTAAAACTCACGACTTGGCAAAAAAATCATAGTTTTCTTACGCCATGATGTAAAGAAATCGGTTTATTAATAATGAGAATGGTATAATATATTGATTTTTTTTATAAAACAATTATTGAAATAACGTTTCAAACCCTATTTAAATATTTATTGGCTAGACGATAACAGGGTTTTGAAAACACGATGGTTGACCAGTGATCGCCATACAGAACTAGCCAATCAGAGAGATGAATTTTTTGAGGTTTTGATCAAAACAATTTGAAAGTACAATTTCACAGTTGTTTACAAATAGTCAATTTAATGGTTAGCATTGTAAAATGAATCTAAAATAAATGTGAAGAGTGTGAAGAATGGGATTAGGAATTAAAATTTTTATTTTTCTTAGTTAAAGCGTAACCTCTAAGGGTAATCTTTAAAATTTTCGCGACTTTTAAAATATTTCACTGACTTGGCGAAGACTGGTCTTTAGACTTGGTGATGACTAGGTAAGCTGAGATGTCGGACTGGCGATTACTAGACTTTTGTCGTACTCTTATATTTAATATTCATTGTTAAAAATATAAAAAAGTATTGGCAAAAAACGCAAGTGCATGTTAATCATAGATAGTTAGAGATTCTACAATTGTTTATTACTTTTTACCACAATCTTAAAAAAAAAAATTTTATTTTCAAAGTTAACCAAATTGCTTAAGGTGGCGAAGGCTGGACGCTTTACCTTAATGAACATTTTTTTTCTACGAAAATTTCTATCTATGAAAAATTCTATCCATGAAAAAATATTGAAAAGTTTGAAATGAATAAAATGGCAACCGTTTATTCTGAAAATCCAATTTTTTAAATATGCGCCATACAGAAAAGGTCCCATAGCAAAATTATTCCTTTCAAAGCGTTCTACAAAAAGTTCACCTTCCATTTTTCAGTATAAGGCACCAAACTTTTTTTTTTAAATGTATATTTTTGGAATACTTTAAAAACGGAGAAAAATATTTAAAGTAGACAAGGAACTTTTTGTAGAACTATTCAACACTTTTTTGCGGAGTTGTAAGAAGAATTGAAAACATTTTCTCATGACACGCGCAACAAAAATTTGGTTTTCTCTGCCTCTTGAACGATGCGAAAACGGCGGATTCTTGACAAATCGAAAAACAAATGAGCATGCGGGGCGAATAAAAATATCAGCTATAGATGCAAAAGTGATTTTCGGATGGCTCTGCGTTGACACGACTGAATGAATGTGTTGGGAGATACGCGCACGCATGTCTCTGCTACTAATTTCACTATTGTAGCAACGCTGTGTCATTGTTTTACCGTTTTGTGAAACTAAAATCAGCATGGTTAAAAAAATTTCGCTATTCCTCAAGAGGCAGCGAAAGCCAAATTTTTTATTTACTTGTCATGAAAAATATCGTACATAGCGAGTGGCGAATGGCGGTGATGTCTGACTCCTGCATTGACCCCCTCGCTTCGCTCGGGTGGCAAACTTCACACTTATCAGACATCACTGCCATTCGCCACTCGCTATGTAATATACTGTTACGAATTTTGAAGGGTTTCAAAGGATTTTAATTTGATTTCGAAGATTTGAAGGAATTGGAAGGAATTTTATGAGATTTCAAAAGATTTTACTGGATATCGAAATATTTGTAAAGCTTTCAAAGGACTTGAAAGGATTTTAATGGATTTTGAGAGTTTTGAAGCGATTTCGATGATTTCAAAGGATTTTTTGAAAAATTCCAAAGTATATCCACGGATGTTAGAGGATTTTGTGAGATTTCAAAACATTTAACGGGATCTCAAAGAATTTAAAGGGATTTTCACAGATTTTAAAGGATTTCAAGGGATTTCCAGGGAGATTAATCGTTTTAAAGGGATTTTAAGAGATTATGTACGTTATCCATAAAATTCAAAGGATTTCAAGGAACGTTCAAATGATTTTAGAAATTTCAAGGAATTCACCAAAATTACGTAATTTTCATTCAATTTTAATTCACAAAAGCTCTATTCCTTTTGAGGTTCTTTATAATTCTATTCGCCTAGTTTTTATGAAAATTATTTTATTTAGAAGATACACGTACAACTATTGTAAGTTAGTCATTTTTAAAATTAAACAATTTCCTAAATAATATTTTATGAAAACGTGAAAAATATTATTGTAAAGAACCTTTTAAGAAATAGAATGAACTTTTGTAAATCAAAATTGTATGCAAATTACGTCTTTCACCTTAAGCGGAAGAAAGAACACAAATATATAAATAACAAGGGGGCTTAGCCTCCCTGCGCGCTACACGCGCCTACCCTTCATTCAGGTTTTTTTATGAAGGTATAGTAAGGTATCTCAATTAATGCATTTTTTATTCCAATTCAATCCAATGTTCTGAAAAGATATAGTGAGATATCTTAAATGGATCAAATTGGGATAAAGTAAAATACATTAATTAAAATACCTTCAGGGATAGATGGAAAGGGAGAGGGCAATATGCAGGGATGGATAGGGACAAATGGAAAAAGAATTAATGAAAAGGTAGAGGACAATGTGCAAGGATAGATAGAAATAAATGAAAAAGGGAGGCTCTAGAGGCCATCGTGAGAGGCTCTGGAGGCTCTCGTAGGAAGCTCTGGAGGCACTCGAGGGAGGTTCTGGAGGCCTGCTCGGGAGGGCCTAATCAGGTCAGGGCTGGGCCAGGGCTGGTAGCTGAATTTCTGACACGGCGGCGGCGGCAAAATCTTCATATAATATAGGCAGACTATATTGAAATAAACAATAACGACTTTGCAGGTGATTGAAAGTGATTTCTCGGTAAATTTCGATTGATTTCGGGTAATTTCCCAGCGCTTTCAGGTGACTGCACACGGTGTTCCTGAATGAAAAATGCGAAACAAAAATGTTAAAGAATACGGATAACAGGCTATTGTTTGTCACAGTTTTAGTAACTTAACACCATAAAAATTAAAATCGTAGCTGATCCTTTTTTAAAAATATTTGATTAAAAAAAACTCTTAAATTTCGTGGTTACTAATTTCTTTGAAAATACAGTGTCATCTGCAAATAAATTAATAAAAAGATATTGTTTTTAAAGTACGCAATAAAAAATAGAGATTTCTTCTTGTGCGGTATTATTTTGTGCGTGCATTTTTTTAAATAGGATAACTTCATGCTATTATTTTCAATGTAAAACAAATGACTCTGAGTTCTCACCAGTGGTTTCATTTGAGTACCACTTGAGGCTGTTTTCTCTAAGTGCCATAGAAAGGGTTGTTGCCTTGAACCGTTTCTTAAGATTTTGTGAACTTTTGGAAATTTCATCAAAAAGAGCAATTTCTTTTCATCGAAAAACACATTTCAACAATTTTGTTTCATTAAATTTAAGGCTGACACAAATGGCATAACTTTCAAGGGACAGAAATTTTGAAGAACAGAGATCGAAATAAAGTTCATTTTCTTATGAAAATTTTTTGTGTACTGAAAAAGAACACCCAAAAAGTTCATAATTCAAGAATAGACTTTAAGACTACATGCTTTTACGGCTCATTAGAGGCAGATGCACAATAAATGTACACAACAGGAAGAAAAAAGAGGGAGAAGAAAAGGAAAGAGTCAACCAAAACCATTCTTACACTCTTTCTTTTCTCCGTCTTCTTTATACTATTGGGGACCAACATGTTTCGAAGCCAATTAAGACTTTCTCATCAGTTGCAATTCATAGGAGAAACAACAGGTATAAAATTGATAAAATGTTAGATCAGAAAAATATTATTATTTCCTGAAAATAAAAAACAGATATGATTGATAGTAATTTTTATACTTTGATTGGAAATTAATTCACACAAATTCCAAAATTATGACACAAAACTAAAGTCATTATATCCAATTAATGATTCCATCCCAAATTCTGTTGTATCTAGCAAGATCTCTCTTTAAATTAATAGCTTTGTTACCTTTCTTCTTTACGAATAGCATTTCCATGAACTCTCTCTTTTTTTATTTTTCTCATGATACAAAATTTTAACATCATCCCAATTAAAGTCATGCACACGTGTAACTCTATGTTTTTAAAAACCGAGTAATATCTTGCACTCCTATGGAAATTATTTTTATGTTCATCTTTTCATGTTCTAAGTGATCTCCTTGTTTGCCCTATATAAACAACATCACATTGTCTACATTTAAATTTGTAAATGACACATTGTTTTTCCAGTTTCTCATATTTGTCTTTACCTTTTGTAACAATCAAGTTGCTTTTGAATGGAACTCTATATACCGTATATAATCTCAATTTTCCTAACATTGATTTCAAGATTCCTAAGATTTTTCCAAAATAAGGTAGGACAACCGTATTAAATCTATTGTAATTCTATACATTGTTTCTATTCTGATTAATACCTTTACTCTTGATTTGAACATTTCTGTTATGTATTTGCTTGTCAACAAAAGTAATAGGATAATGACTGAAAAAAAGAATCTGTTTGCATAATTCGATATTCTTTTCATGGAATGTAGGATGAGATAATTTAAGAGCTCTATCAATTAAACTCTTTGCAACTCCTATTTTGTTTTAAATGGAATGATTCGATTTAAAATAAATTTTCCTTCCTGAAGATATAGTTTTTCTGTGCCAATCAGTAATAATATAATTTTCAGCAGTTTTTATTAAGGTCAAATCAAGAAAATTCAATCTACCTTCT
>JAUMHM010000016.1:9984070-10001679 GCA_032362435.1 Melikaiella ostensackeni
CCCCCCCCCCCCCCCCCCCCCCCCCCCCCCCCCCCCCCCCCAAAGTTTACACAAATCTAATACCTTCTCTGATGAGATTGTAAAAATAATAACTATTAAGCTTTTTCATGTTTTGTACCAACCCAAATTTAGTAAAAAACCTTTTTTTCTATCAATAACGAAATGGAACGAAAGTTTCGGTCGGGTTCTTGCTTTTTATTTTCTTGAAATATGTATTTTTGTAAAGCAAGAAGGTTACAACCTTCTGAACGCTTAACCCTACACTCTGCAGTGGTTGTTTGACTACCATCCAGGAAAATGAGACTAGCTTCAAGTTGAACGCGGTAAATCACACCTATGTCCACGCCTCGCGACCATGAGAGAGTGGCCACAGGATACGATGGAATTACAATGAAGAGCCGTCAAAACCCTCGTGTGTCTTGAGGACACGGAGTAACCCAAAAATGACAGCCCTCTGCATCCATCTCGCAAGTGCCTCGGCATGATTTTGGCACGCGGGTATGGCTTCGCATCTCCAAGAGCTCCGATCACAAGGACAATCATTTTAACCGATTATTTTGGGTACAGTCGCCGCAGCACCCTCCTAATGTTACGATACCTCTCCTCCTTCTCATTCTCTTTGATGTGATGTTTTTGTCAGCTGAAGCCGAGAATTCGATCACGAACATAGTTTGTTTCTCGAAGTCAAAGGGAATGATGTCAGGCCTCGAGTGTTCAACAGAAACTATTGTCGAGAACTTATATTTCCAGTAAATTTGGCACTTCTCGTTCATTACAATTGCCTCAATCTCCCTCGGAGCGTTCGGCAGGGCAGAGTCACGGCCAACACCATAAGAGCGGTAAAGATGGTAGTAAAGTACTCTCAGGGCCGCATTGTGTCTGTGAACATAAGTCGTTCCCGTGTGTGCACCTATCGCTGAGAACTTATTGACGTAAAATGCAAATGTAGGAGCTGTTCGAGGAAGTAGTTGACTTCTACTTTTTTGACCCGAGCTTTTAGCAATGAGGAATGTAGATGAAATAATGCACGTTCCTCACCTCTGATGCCAAGATCCAGGCCTAGGATCTCGACCGCCTGGTCCACGGCTTTGTAAAGGAAAGCTCCGTTGCCAATTATCTCGGGATTCCTGACCATTGACAGGAGAGGATCTCTTCCGTTTGCGAAAATGTGAGCTGTACCCAGGATAATTTGGTTATATAGAGAGTGGAGATTTACAAGTTCGCACTCGCCTCTACGGCATGGGATGTACAAACGCGGAACGGACGAGTTGATATGAAAACTCTTCTGCATTTGCATAATCTTACGCGTGGCGATAACGAGGGCCGTGAGCTCGCGAGCTTCGTCCACGGAACGACCCCAAATGAATACAGTAAAACCGGGACGACAAGCATATTAGTCGCAGATATCTTGTTCGACGCCGACAGATTGGAAAACCAAATCTGCCGAGGGAGACGCTTGTACCTGCATCGAAGAGCCTCCTTTACTGATGTTATACCCCTCAACAATCCTCAAAGCACGCTTAAGCTGCTCTGTTCCAGAAGCATAGATCTTTCCAAAGGGGCATCAATCTCTCTATGCATCCCACTTTGTGTGGATGAACCTTTAAGCTTTCCAACAGACAGATAAGTCTATGGGAGGTTGAACTGAAAGCTTTCTCGTAATCAATCCAGGCCATCGACAGATTGCGACTGTAGGCTGCAGCGTCTTTGCAGAAGCTTCTCTCGATTAGCAGGTTTTCCTGACAGCCTTCTACGCTGTTCTGTCTCCTGTTCATTCTCCCTGACCCACTCCTTCCTCTTCTGTATTCTCCTTCTTGCGTCAGATAATGCCCATATTTTATCAACAATGTGCTGCTCGATTGTCAGCAGCTTTGACTTGTTCAGTGTGTGATGGTGGATCCTCAGTTCGTGAGCGAACTTTAGGACCTTGTCCGTAAACGGTCTATCAGATGTTATGTAGTCAATCACACAATGAATACGGTATGCATTCTGTATTGCCCAGCCAATCTTCTTGTTCAATTGATGCAAGCGCCTTTTGGTCTTTTGATCCATCATCAGTTTTACACTTCGATTTGAATCGGCCAAACCTCTCGCCACATTATAAACTGAGCAAGTGATGGTCCAGAGGTCAGACACCTCCGAGAGAGCCTCACGAAGGGCGGCATCCATTTCAGACACATCTTGGGGCTTAGGACGAACCTGGATGTTAATGTTCCTCCTTGATCTGAAATCGCCATCATCTCTTGGGGGTTGCCTGATTTCCGCGGTTGGTCTTAATGTTGCTTCCACTTTTTCGTCTGCGGCTTGTTCTTGCAGGGGTAGGGGAAGCGTTCCGCGTATATATTCTGTTTACAAGAGGTCGTCGGTGCGGTTTTACAACCTCTGTTGCGAAACGTGCGAAATTTCTGGGGGTTTCTGGCACCACAGAGTATGCAGGCGCGCCATGTAACCTCTGCGATCAGAGATGATGCTGGCATCGTAGCAATCCAGCACGTCATCCCTGAGTCGATCTTTTTATAATATAATTATAATCCGGGAATGGACTGCAGTAATGCTTAGGTGACTATAAATATTTGAGCGCAAAATGCTAATGAAACTCACCTCAATCCAGCATGGAGTTTCCTTTATACTCTGTCTGGGATAATCTGGACCCCATCCCTTGACAAAGCTTAATCGCAAGATGCAAAGCCGTCGAAGATCATCAACTCCAATTCCAGCAGCTGCACTCAGACCTACAACAAAAAGCAAAGGTTTTCAAGTTTTAAAACAAGTTCTTATATTTAGACAAACAATTAATCTGAAAACTCTTTTTATGAACCTCTGAAATCGTTTTTCGACAAGGCAATTAGAAATGTTAGAGGTGCCTCTACTTTGGCGTTTTGTATGGGATGGTGCATATTGAAATATGTACTTCATTGGGTTAACATAGAACGCTGGTTATGAAACATTCTCACTAGATGGTCTAGACTTTAGAGAGAAATGAAAAACCACACGAGCTGTGGACCTGATCCCAGGCCCCAGAAAATGACAAACTTCCTACCATGATTCCGAGACTAGGATAGATATCGAGTAACCTAGAACTGATTTGTACTATATATGCAGAGAAGAAAATATGACAAAAACAAACAGAAACATGAGGGAAAATATACGAATGTCAGCAATGTCCCCCTAAATTCCAAAATCAATAACCAGAAGGACGACTTCCCGAGACTTTGTCTGAGCCCCGGAACCCAGACAACGGATTTTGCTGTCTCCATTAATAGTTTTTTCTCCTCGGAGTGAGTGACAGGCCGCATGGAGCTCTTGCAAGATCTCTTTTGCCCCTGGCATGGACGAAATCGCATAACACATATTGGAGCACTTCTCTCGTATCCATGATCTTCCGACACCAGTTTTTTTTAGCAATGACAAGGTTTTTGGTGAACTATGCTGGTCACTCAAAACTCAGAGCAGATGTCGCCACTCTTTTTAGCTCCGTAGGGCACATGTTTTCTATAATTTTGTATTGTTAATGGCGATTAGGATGATCAGCTATTGGATAAATTTGGCGTATGCGTGGAAAAATAGCCTCTACTGCGCATGTCCGAAATTTCAGCGAATAGCTGGTCGTCATGAATAATAAAAAATGCTGGAAAAACGTGCGCCCTACGGCGCTAAAAAAAGTGGCGACATCGGCTCTCAGTTTTGGGTGCCCAGCCTAAGTATAGATCATTAGAAAAATATTTCAGCGAATTCTAATAAAGACTAGATAGATCAGTAAAGTTTTCTGAATCCAATGGTGTTTTCATAATTGTTGTAAAAAATCGGATTCAGAAATATTGAACGAAATCGAATGGAAATATATTGAAAAAATTCTAATATGCTCTATAACATTTTCCAATTGCAGTACAGGTTTTGAAATTTCAAAATATTTAATAATCTTCTTTATAGAAGAATTTTTGTTCAGAGTCTTTGTTTTGAAATTAAAATCAGCTATCGCGCCGTTTAATGACTTACAATATAGAGTAATGGACACCAATTACTATGAGCTTTTCCTGAAAAACTTCATAAAAAAGATCTTTCACAAGAAATAGCTTTTTGAATAATCTTGACTTCAATGAGGACTATTAATAAAGACTACAATAAAAAAGGGTTCATTCTATTTCCACCATTGTCCACATGGTGTAAATGCTTGGAGGACCATTGTCCAAATCTGGTGGACATCTTTAGTTCTTTACGGAATTCTAAGAACATTACATTTTCGATACCGTGAGAAAGAGTTTACGAGTTTACGTGTATAAAGTACAAACTTTGATATACATTATCTCAATTGCGAGATGGGCCAATACCTTAAAACTTGAAAATTATTGGTACTGAGACACTAATAAGAATAACGTTACTCCATGCTCAGGTGTATACATACTTTTAGTTATAGGCGCCCCATGAGTGAGATGTCCAGCAACAGCTGCTGCTTGAGCCGCTGCTGCCGCTTGAGCAGTGGCAGCTTGTCCTCTCATTTGCTTGTGACACTGCCGTAGATCAAATACTTTAATATACGCTGTAGGATAAATTTTGTGAACCGCATCACCGGGCGCACGACCAGCTTCTCTATCCAGGTAATAGGATTGGACGAAGACGCTGTGTTCGCTCTGACACTTGAGCCAAACATCGCCTTCGCCTCGCAAGTCGAGAACCACGCCTTTTCCTGCACAACCATATTGCAAAATGCTAAAATACTGAACCTTTATTTCCTACAAAAAGTTGATTACATGGAAAATTGCTTACCTATATGGAGGCGGGCTTTTTCGCTTTGCTCTGTGCGATGCACGTTACTCAGAGCTCCAAGGCAAAATCTGTTACCCCCGCTGGGGTCCACATAACCATCTACTGTTACAGTAGGACAACTACTGCTTACTTTGAAAGTTTCACCTACTTGAGTGTCCAATTCAAAGTACCCAACAGAGCACCAATATTCTGGAGCTGGTTGACTCGAGAGTAAATTTCCTCCTACTTCGCTTCCATGCGCACCCCCTTAATTTTGATCAATTTATTTGTTAAAAAATTTACTTGCTAATCTTGTGAGATATGTGATAATATAGAGAGAAGCTGAATAGATTAAAATAAAAGAAAAGATCATTAAAGATTCGGACTATTATGGTATAGAACTTTTGAATCTTTTCTTTCCAACAAGGAATCTATTTTTACATGAATGTTTGCCGTAACAAGAGGAAAATGAAGTCTTTTTTACTTACAGTATGACGTGGTATGAAGGTGCCGGTGGTCAGGAGGTTGCATACTCTGCGTATAAGTCAGGGTGTTTGCACCAGTCCATTGTGGTGCACCAGTATTATAAGGATTTGCAACAGTGGCTACAGCAAAACCATTTTGATGGTGTAAATGCACCGGCGACACTGGTGAGCTCTGGCTGCCACCTGTTAGAACATCAAACAAAAGATCGCGTATTTTCGTGAGTGCGATTCCGTTAAACATTACCTAAAATACAATGATTTTTGGGAACCCTTACGAAACTTTATTTTCATTTCTCACAAATTCAAATGAAATTCGCTTCTAATTTAGTCTAGCCTTTAAAAACAAATTAAATGTATTTGAGGAACGTACTTAAGGTTGCAGCCAATGGATCGACGGTTGTCGGAGGTTGATTGAGGTCCTGAGGTGGTGTGGCAGTTCCATAAAAAGGTTCAGTCGATTGACCCTGGGTGGAGTTCAACATTTGCCCACTCGTATTCCCACTCGTTGTATTTAAGGGTTGCTGTTGATTACCAACAGCGTGGCTCATCGGGTGTACTACAGCTGTATAATAAAAAAAAATGTTACTGAATTTCTGTTTTGAAAGACAAAGGAAGAAATAATTATTTTAATAATACCAGAACCGGATTCGTTCAAATTACCAAAGTTAGGACAAAGAGAAAAGAAAAAGTGAATAGAAAAAATAAATAATAACCCGTGTACGTACAATGGTGTATGTTTCGTGTCGAGGAATGATGAGGCGTGGGAATCCAAGTCTGCCGAGGGCAAATACTGTCTTCCAATTTGGTGTGTGGATTACCACCGTTAACTCCCCCGCCTCCACTAAACATTCCCTCACCATTGGCTGAGCGAAAAATAAAAAAAGCGGAAAGCAAAAATAAGGAGAAAGTATAATTCATATTGCTAATATGTAATCAAAATATTCATGCAGAATCCTAATAATATTCACTTATTAAAAGACTGCAACTGATTTCGAAAGATGATAACTTTAAAGAATGGGGTTGTTTCAAAGATGTAATTTTTTTAATGCCTGAATCTTCCAGAGGAAAATTTTCGAACCTATTCAATTAATATTATTAAAATAAAACATTATTTTGAAAAGATGAATTTCTGTCCATCCAATCAAAATATTGGCGCTACTCATATTTTAGTAAATTTTATTTTTTAATTCTACAAATCATGCACCTAAATATTACAGAAAACATGACAATATTAGACAGAATTCAAATAATTAAGCAAATTGTTCTTTTTTAAAAAAATAATGACATTGTTCATTTAATTTTTAAAGAGTATAAAGCTTGGTGTTTACTTTCATACAACCTCAAGTTTTATATTCATGTTTCTTTCTTAGGGATTGGGATAGTGTAAATTAGGTAAGAAAAATGTAGAGGGCGCATATGGATAATATTAAGGGATAATATTAAGGGATATCATTTTCAAGAGTGCATCTGAAGTTTGCGGAACTGTGGTTGTAGGAAGAATGTCTGGAGATGCTTGGTCGAATAATAAAGTCCGCATGGCTGTTAACGAGAAAAATCAAGTAAACTAGTTTCGGAAAGTAAGGAAAAAAAAACAAGAACATATAAAAATGCACAATGTCTTTGAAGGGAACAACATATTATTTTGGAAGTGGGTGCGGAATATGGACAAAGTGAAAGACTGTGTGAGCGATTATTTCAAGAAACTGTATGGATGTGAGGTTATGGAACAGAAGAGCTGTCACATGGAAGATGATACGCTAGGAAATTCTGTTGAAAGTGACGGAGTAGGAAGCAGTGTGTTAAGTATTAAATTTGTAGTGAATAAATTGAAAATGGCAAGGCTGCTGGTGTTGATGTTATTACAGCCGAAATGCTTCAGAATGGCGATGAATATTTGTTTGAATGCCTGGGGGAGCTGATCAATATGTGTGCTGAGAATGGAGAAGCTCCAAGTAATTGGAGGAAGGCAATGATCGTTCCACTTCATAAGGGAAATAGTGATCAAAGTGATTTCCCTAATTATAAGACTATCAGCTTACTAAGCATCCCAAGCAAAATATTTGGTAAAATACTTATTAGTAAAGTCATAGAAATAACAGAAGAAAATATCTGGGAAGTCCAATGTCGTTTTATGCCAGGAAGATATTAGACAGAACATTAAGCAAGGCTGCGTTATGTCCGCTTTGTTATATATCATATGCATGGACAAATGTCTAAGAAAGGCTCTCTTAGAAAAAGATGTTGATCTCGGAATAGTGAAGGTGCGTGTATTGCCGTCTGCAGATGATGGGGTTGTTACGGCAGAATCAGTGAAGACTGAGCAAGTTGAAGATTTCGTATATCTTTGAAGTTTGTTTTCTGCTGACGGACAGATAGATGGAGGGTAGAAGGATTATAGGTAGTGTGGCAGCCATTAATAGAAGCAAAAATTTGATTAATAAAGTGAAAATAGCAACATACGATTTTGTGCTTGCACCCACTGTGCTGTATGGGTTGTGAGACCTAGACTGACCAAGAAAAAAAGACAGGAGAAAAGTGAACGTGGTTGGTATGCGATTTCTGAGGAATATATGCGGTGAAACGCTAATGGATAAAGTCAGTAATGACTGGTTGCGCACTCAGAGGTATATCAAGGAAAGAATAGTGGGAGTATGTAAATGAGACTCTAAAATGGAAAGGTAAAAAGAGCCACGGGAATAGAAAAGCTTGCATGAAAAGATGTATGGATATAGAGGAAGCAAAAAATGTATGCCAGGAGAGCGATGCATGGCGTAATATTGTTTATAAAAACAAAAAATGTGTGATGAAGAGTGCTAGTGATCTGATGGATGCTTGAAACGAGAGATTTCTGGACTCTCTTGGGCCCAGGTGCAAGTTTTTCCTAGTGGATATGATGTGGATAAGTGTTACATGTGGATCTGCCCATTGATTTATTAGTCAGCTTGCGTGTGTCACCGTGAGGCACGATGACTTGTGAAGCTTTCCACCTAGGGTGATAGCTAGAGAGATTGATCAGCAAACCAGGTCGGATCAGTGATGTGGGACAAGTATGTTGTTTGAATAACCATTATGCAACTTCAAGATTGATCTAAAATCAATCCCTTCTTCTATGCATCCTTTTCCTTACCCCTTTATCTTATTAATTCCTGAATCTCCAGTAGTATAACGAAGTTAGAACCAAACTCCTTTTACTGGATATTATTTCATGTAAGAAAAAGTCGTTAAACATGAGAATTATACGGGGTTTAGGATATTTTTGAATGACGTTGAATGATTTTAATAATTTTTTCAAGAAAACGGTTTTAAATACGGAAACAATGTTCTTGTCTTTAAAAAGAGAACATTTGAATCTGTATTCTTGGCTGGATGACATTCGTTAATACAACTCCTGTCCAACTTCAACCATGATTTACGGCTAAATAGCACGATCCAGAAAAATAAAGGGTGTGGATTTACTCAGTTTTTTTACACGCTTTTAAATCCTATGATGTCTTATCTAATTTGCAAGGTGGGGAAAATCCCACCTTCTTGCATATTTATAGTCCTTTCATTACTTTTTTTCTGATAGGGACTGTTTTAATTTTTCTTGGGAATTCTGGAAGATTATAGTTAAAATCATCAGGATAAACCAACAAAACTTAAATATTGAGAGAAAAAGTGCTTGGATATGGACTACTCAAGAAATTTTTTCTCGGTTTTGTTTTACAATACAAAGACGACTGATTTGGCTCATAAATGTCGAGTCGCCATGGAAAATAATCTTTTTTTTTTTTAGCTAGCTACAGTTATCAAAGGATTAACTAAATCTTAAACATGTGGACCTTAGCTTAACTTAAATGAATTTTGCGAATGTCCAGTTGTCATGTAAACTAATGTCTTTTTTTAGGTAGCTGAAGTTTTTTAGATTGCGTTTGGTTTATTGAAATAAAATTTGTAGGTGTAGATCTAGAACGGAATACGTGTTGAAAATTCATACATACCTGGGTTTGGTGCCGCAAGGACAGGTATAAATGATTGTTGAGGCTGTGGATTGTTCGCTGCAGGAGCTTGCGGAGGTGGATGATGTTGAATAGTCTGATTCATCTCGCCATCAACATCCATTCCCGTACTTACACCGACTCCAGCCGCAGTACCACCCGTTCCACCACCTACCGTATATTCATCCTTGACTAGGCGTCCACCAGGTCCAACTCCAACCCCCGATTGTAGTGTCAATCCCGACAGGTCTGTAAAGAACGGGTCTGTGTGGGGGAAACCAACCCAGTCCGTCATACACCGAAGCGACAATAGTAAATTAATATTTGCTAACGGTTTTTAGATGCCAACTCAAGAAACTATGAGATAAGACAAATTATGTTTGCTTTAAAAACTGTAGCAGATATAAATTAGAAGAGCTTTCGCAAAATATACTGCGATTATATTTCAAGTTTATGTAGCGCCAAAATGAGTCAGTTTTATAATTTTAATATTTGTATTAGTATTGTGTTATCTTTATTACAATATCAGTTGTATTTATAATTTTATACATATGTTGGGTAACTTTATATATGATATTTTTAACTTATTTTCACAACAAACGTACTTGGGGGCTATACTTGAATTACCTACAACGGAACTAGTGACCCTCTCGACGACAGCCCTCCCCCATGTAAACAAAACGTAATAAAATATTTCGATTCTCCCTCTCCCACCCTTACTGTACGTGATTTTTTTATTTTTGTAAATTTTCGCTAGAATGAACTTGAATATACATTAACAATTATTGAAGCGCTTTCATGTCGGAAAAAATAAGTCACAAGACTTTGAATTAATACAAATATTTAGATACACGCTTTCTAGGTAAAAAATTACATATTATTGTAAGGTTTCCCAAAGAGACAGTTCTTTGGCGCGTAAAATGCAATTTAAAACCATATGTATATTGTATAATAAGTACTACGAGTTGTTTGTTTCTTCTGTGAATTTCAGAAAATTATGTGCATGAATTATATGCCCTTTCCCCTTGAGCTGTTAAGTTATTCAAGTACAGCCCTTTATATACAAACTTTACTTAAGTATGAAGAAAAAAGTTGTTTCAAAAATATTTTTCCGTTTTTGGAGAAGTTACTCAATAAGTTGAACTTTGAAAAATCTCAATTTACAATTGTTTAATTTAATACGTTTCCAATTTGAAATTGTTTTTTACAAATACTTTAAATGGTAGATGTTTCCAATTACAGTTGTTTCATTTTGAATACTTCCAACTCAAAATTGACAAATTTGGGAAATTTGAATAATTAAAATGTTTAATTGTTAAATTTTAAAACACGTAATTTAGAAAGTGTTATTTTTGAAGGTCTTCAATTTAGAGTACATAGTTAATTTTCATATATGTACTTCTAATTTTAATTTTAACTTTAAGAATTTGCAATTCAAAATGATCGATTTTGAAAAAATCAACTAGAAAAATTTGGAATTCTCCATCCTCCTAAACAGAAACTGTTTAATTTTGAATATTTCAATATAACGACTTTATCTTGAGATTCGTTGTGTTTTAAAGCTTATTCTAAATTCAATGAAAAAAAAATTAAATCTATATGTATTTGAACTCTTAATTATAATTATAATTAGTATATTAGTTTAATTTGAAAAGTGAAGTCCTCCATTTGATTATAACCAAGCCAAACGCTGATTACTTGAGCGAACACATGCAATTTTGTATTGTAACTAATGTAAAAAAAATTTACTGGAGCAGTAACTACAGCACTTACAACGAGTAACTTCCCCACTAAACACTGATTGTTTTAAAATTAGTTTAAAAGTTCCTGGGTATATCCAGTGAATTTTTGATAATCGTCAAATGACGATCTATGCAATTTGTGTATAATTTATTCTCATTTTGTACCATCCCGAACTGATGTATCTATAACTATGACACGTTTCTCTTTACGTTATTGAGTTAGCATTCTTCTTTTCCTTTCTTTCCATTTTGTTACATTTACATATTATAAACTAATTTATTTCTGTTTTAAGGCTGTACAATCCTTGTAAACTTATTTTTTGTAATGCATGCAAGGAATGTTCGCTTTTCGAGGCACATATAGCGAGCGGGAAGTGGCCAAATCCGCAACAGTAAGAAAAAGCAGTCATAAAAAAACTTTTTCTAGCTGCTGCGCTTACGTTTTTTGAGCAAGATAACTTATTCTAGCTGTTGCGCTTGCGCAACTCAAACAAGGTCATAACCTCACTTCTAGCGATTGTTAGTAGTAAATAGTGATTGGACCAACTCGAAATGGTAAATTACTATAAATTGCTGATAAATTACCGAAAATTTTGGAATCTTTGGATACCTTAATTTTCCGGAATTTTTTGGTAATTTATAAATTTACCGGCCAAAAATTCTCGTAATTTATGATATTCAAAAATTTCCGGAGTTGGTTTTTATTGTTTCTCAAATCAAAAATTCCCTGCACTTGTTACAAAAAATATCGTATGCAACAGGCGCAGAAAGTCGGCAGTTATCGACTCTTGTGAATCATCATACTCGTGTGGAACTACCTACTTTCCGCACTTGTACGATAATGTAATATATTCCACCACAGGTGTCCAGAATTAATAAATTTTATCAATTCAAATTATATTAACTTTAAAATATGAAGATTATAGTTTACTTATGTTTCAGTTAGGGATGGGCTGCTTTTAAAAATGAAAAAGCTCTAAACAACAATGAATACAAAGCGAACTGCAAATCACATGCACAAAACATACCTATCCCTGGAGAGACGACCCTTTCATAATGGTAGGGATTAACACAAACGGAGTCACACTTGAGATCAAATGCGAATTGGCAGTACTTGACGTGCTTGAGTTCGTTTTTATGGAGATCTGGCCATCGCCATATTCTTGCATAAATGACGTGAGGGAACCCCTTACGTCCAGCCACCTGCAGTCTGCCATCCAGGGTTCTCTGAATAGTAACGCACTTGCTTGGATGGGCTCCATTCGTTGTGATAGCTGTAATTAAGCTATCCAGCTCTTCTCTTTTTTCCTACAAAATGGAAATAATCATCTATTTTTAATTACTTGAAACCAGTACTAATCAAGAGCTTTCAAATATTTTCAGAGAATTGAAAAATTGTTCCACAATGTTTGTTTGAGTTCATACACATTTTTAAATATTGCAATGAGTATGGGTAATTTTAAGGATGTTCTCGATGTACACTGTACAGCGAGAGTCAATCTCAACATTACTCAATCTTTAATTTGACTTATAAAATTGATAACAAAGGCCTCTTGATAATCGTAACGAATTTTAGAAAAGAAACTGAAGCATATTTGATTTTAAAAAAATAGTTGAGGTTATAATTGTGTATTACTGTTTCAGGAGCGTAGAACGTGGTTACGTAGTCAAACTTTGGAAACTGAATTTAAATATATTATCAAGGAACATGAAATACGTTTTCTGTGAAAATTTCAGACCCTCTCAAAGTATTAGTTTATGAGAAATTCGATTTTCAAATTGTATGGATTTAAGCAAATTTAAATTTAAAATGTATTATTCTTAACAAATATTTAAAGTGCCTTTGATAGAAATTCCATGACTTTTGTAACTTTTTTTTCAAGATCCCTGACTTTTTCCTGACCTACGGCTACCCTGAATAAGAAATTAAGAATAATTAAGCTTTTTCTACCTTCAGTTTTTTGACCAGTGACTCGATGGCTCTTTTGCTAAAAGTTTCGCTTTCTCCTCCTTGACGATGGCACATAAGCGAATGCACAATGCTGAGACACGCATCCGCACTGGTCGGTGCACTAGGTGCCATCCCCGTCATTTCTCTGACTGAAATATTCGGCAAACGTAAATATTTCAGTTTAATAAGTATCAAAAATTTGAAAGAAAAATCAATAAGAAATCTTAACATAATCTAAAATTTTCTCCGGCTTGAAAGAGGATAATATTATTGGGTAATGTTGAATATACTTATATTAGATAAAAATTGGATAATCTCAATGGATGGATAAATAATAATTAGATATAAATTTTGAGAAGACAAAAATATGACTGTTAACTCCACGAAATTGATGACTAATATTAGGCGTAGTTCATAGTCGAGAAGCTAGAAAGTAATTATTGAAAGAAGTAATTATACAATATATAATTTTTCAAGTTAAAATCTTAAAAAAATTGAGAACTTGAAATTTTCAACGTTTAAAATTTTTTTAATTTTTTAATTGGAGTCGCATTAACGTGAACCAATTTAAAAAGTGGAAATGCTAAAAAATTGTAACATTTCAAATCTTTAAGAGTTCCAACTGAAAATTGATTAATTTTCAAGTTGAGGCGTTGAATATTATTTCGAAATGCTTTGGTAGCATTTAAAGATAAAGTTTAATTTGGAAACGTCAAAATTTAGGTGATTTTAAATTAAAGTTTGAAATTTGAAACATACATAACTTGAAATATTTTTTCTGGATAAATAAAAAACATGTATTGAACAAAAATTGCGTTAATCAACTATGGAAATATGATGAATAGTTATGTACGAACAAAAAAAAATCTTTCAAAATATGACTGGAACCGATTTTAGACGATTAGGTATGCCAGGAGTGTCCTACATTATTCAGATTTCATGATATTTGCAAATTCACAAATTTAATTGCAATTAAAAAATCACAATTCTGAACAATTGGCTATTTTTGCTTCTAACAGATTCGCAATAAAATTTTCAACCGGTTCTTTACTTTTTTCGGTATCCAGCCAAACAATGTTCTCTAAGTGATCAGAGTTGTCTTTCACAATTTAATAATAGAAAAATGTCTAATACCTGACTGAAAGCTTTTGTAAAAGTGGCCAATTTCCAATTTCATCATTTGAAATAAAACAATTTTTTTATTTCAGAGGCGCAAAATAATAAAATGTGTAATATGAATTTTTAGGAACGAAACAATTTTAAATTTCAGATATTGAAAATAAAAAGTTAAATATTAAACAATTTCAATTTGAAAGCGGTCTAAAAGTAAAATTAAAAATTTTAAGTGCTTGAAATTGAACAATGTAAAGTCTTCTAAAGTCACATGAATTGGAAATTAAAATTGAACAATTTGAACTGGATATTTAAACAGTTGAAAATTTTGAAACATTTAATTTCAAGAATGAACAAAAATGAACATAATTTCAAATTTTACGCGTTCACAATTTAATACATTTTTATCGTACATCATGAAAACGTGAAAAATTAATTGTTAACAATTAATTTTAATCGAAAAAAATTCTTTCTCGAAAGAGAACTTCGAGTTTCAATTTAAAACAATGATATTTTCGAACTATTTAGAAATTTTGAATGATACGAAGTTTTCTTCAAGCTAGGTTATTTCGAGTGATAACAAAATAATCTATGTAATGATAAAAGTCAATAAATACGGAGTGGGGCCAGCAAATAAAAAAATATATGCAGTTTTTCAATTACCCTCATAATGTCCTAAATGTTGATTAATAACTGGATTAATAATTAATGAATTATAATATGTAGCAACTCAAGTATAATTATTGTTGCTAACTTCAGTCCCATTCAAATAAAGGAATTTAATCAATCCATAATGCAAGTTTGTAAAAATATCGCTAAATCTCACAAATTTAATGCCAGGAAATGTTTTAGTAAAAATTGAAGAAAAACGAAAAACTTACTTTCTGGATTAGGCTGCATCGGGGGCGAGGGGTAAAGGTGACCACCCCCGCCCGCCAGTCCAACCATCTCTGTGAAAGCCGTGGCGGCAATTGTTGACGTCCTCTTCTCTCAAAAATCTGACTTTACCCTTACGTCGAACTCCAAAACACTCAATCCCCTTATGCTCCACCATCTAGTGAAAGTAACTTCGCCATGCGTTGCGGCGAAAATTGCACTGGATTAATTCACACAACCTCACTCGAAACTAAATGACTGAAGCCAGGTGGAAGTAAACACGCGCCAGGAACAAAATACGTACCGAGTTTTATCCCTTCTCCAATCTATTCACAATTCGTAATCAACGACCTGGACCTCTGACATGAGAACAATGTCACTTTACTAACTTAATTCTGGTGCAATCTTTTAAATTCAATCGCACATCACAATTAATGACAGAAGCATGTTTTTTTCCGTTTTTTCTCACAAACATTCGCAACAATAACGATCTTGTTTTTGCACTGAGAAGGCTCCGAAATCATGCTCCGAAGGTCCAAAATGAGAACCTCTGTCTTCAGAGTTTTCTTAGCTTCGCGAGAAATCAGAAATAAATTCGAACGTATTGCAAACAAACCATCTCAATAAAGCACTATCTTTCACTCATGGTTTATCGACAAACTATTGCATTGTTACAATTTTTACATTTCACGTTCGGAAAAACCGTGACAAAAACAAAGACTTGCTGCAAAAATCCTCTGGGAATGCCACGCGAAGTCAGATGCACATTATCGATAATCGTAAGCACAATGGCGTCGATATTTTTCGTGGGAGATTTAAACATTTCAGAAAAGAATGTTTTAAAAAGAAATTCACGGTCTTTTACAGAGCTTTACCGTGGTTTCCTCTCGATTTTCAAACACTTCTCTCTAAGAATGAAGTATTTAATACTGAAATATTTCATTTCTCAAGATAAAAGTGGATTATAGCGTTCACAATTGAACCACTTTTAAGTTGAAATCTACAGTTTTATAAAGCGTTCAAGATTAAAACATTTCAAGATTTGAAGATTTGAAGATTTGAATTTGAACTGAATCAAAGAAATTTTAATGATTCATAACGCAATTAAGTGCTTGAAATCTAAATCCCTTTCAAAAATGCTTAATTTTCAATATGTAAAGTCCTAATAAATGAACGATTTTGAATGGAAAACACGTTCCAAATCGAATAATTTAAAATTCAAATCTTCTTTACATCAAATTTTATGAAACTTTGGTTTACGCACATTAAAAAAATTGTAATTCCTGGATGCGCAAAAGTTTCTTGGAAAACCGGAAATGCAATTATACCGTTATATCTTAATATAATGCTGCTTTAATTATTTTTTCACTGAGTGATTTCAAGAGAAAATTTACATGTATTTTTTTAACGTTTTATTTAAAAGTTTATGATCTCAAAATTTGATTAAATCGCTTTTTTCAATTTAAAATACTTATAGCTTATTTAAAATTGCTTGAAAATGCCAATTTGGAATACCATATTGGAATAATTGGCCATTATGATGACGTTCGTTATACAGAGAGCGCACTAAAAAGTGAAGCATGCGCAGATAATTTTTTTATACTTTTGAATATGGTGACTTTTAACCATAATATTTCACGTTAATAGGGCTCTATTTTTTTATTTTCTGATGTTCATAGTAAACATTTCTACTCAAACTTCCGAAAAGTCAGGGATTTTGAAAAAAAAAAACTTCCAAAAGTCAGGGAATTTATATAAAAGGCACATTAAAAAACTGTCAAGAATAGTATATTTCAATGTCAATAAGTGTTGATTAAGTATCAATATCAAAGAAATTGAATGTGACTCGCGATTTTGACAAAAATACTGAATAACCAATCACTGCGTCAAGGACTGCCCATACAACTGACGTCACATCAATCATAGAAGCTCTCATTCCCGTAAGATTTTTTTCCGCTTTTAAAAATTAAGTTTAAAAATATTTAAACATACTATTGATTTATTTCTTGTAAAAATAAACTACGTTTAACGTCCTTTTCAAGATGCAATAATTGTTTTTCATATTCATGACACCTGCAAATTCTCTATTTGTTTGAAATTTCGTATCTAAAGATATATAGAAAAAAATGGTAGCCTTATTATGGTATTAAAGAACATTAAGACTATTAAAAAGGCACGGAAAAAAACGTTGTATTTATCAGCATATGTTTGTTAACATGGCGAAAAAAGTGATTAATTTTACCGAATTGTATGTTAATGTAAAATATTTGTTAGCGAACATATGTACCCAGTGGACACAGGATATTTAAACCGTTTTTCTAACTTTCTCAAAATGGTTTAAATATATCCTGGGCCAGGTTCTTCTGACGAGTCTGCGAGAATTTTTCGTAAACCGTATATCGCAGAATAATTTTAAATATCACAGAAATTTTCCATTAAATTTACAGAAAAATGTCGGATACCCTGTCATAATTTATTTTATCTCCGTGCGAAGGGTGAACATCTCGAAAGTTAGAAATGCACTTTTTAAATTTCCTAAAAACAAAAGTAGAGCTGAATTGTGCTAGAGTTGGACTGTAAAAAGTTCACCTAAATTCTACAATAAAAAAATTTTGAAGGATTAGGCTGTGTGTGTTCTCATGTAGTAAAGAATGAATTTGTTGATGTTAAAAAAAATGAGTAATATATTTAGATAACATGTAGAATTACAAGAGATATACAA
>JAUMHM010000016.1:10033687-10057832 GCA_032362435.1 Melikaiella ostensackeni
GAGTCGAGCGGTTCACGCTCGGCAGTGGCGAGTTGAGCAGTCGACGCTCGGCAGTGGTGAGTTGACCGCTCAAACGTAAATACTCAAATCTCAATATCTCGGAAACTAAGGCCCATCGGATGGAAAGAAAAAATACGTATCTAATGGACTTTGATGCACTTTCGTCCTGTAAAGTCCCATTTCAATTGGCGTCCCGCATCTCGCAACCTCTCCTTGTCAGTAGAATCCCAGTTGGGCCTTTTTTAACTCGTATAACCAACTATAACTATTATTCCTGTATTTTATGATAATGTTGTCGATCGAGTTAAATTTTCGTTCATTTAAATAAATAACTTGTGTAAACAAAATTCTTTTTATTCAAATATTGTTTCTTTCTATAATAATAATGTAGTTAATTCTAAAGTTTCAGAATAATGAGTACAGTAGTCAAAATATACAGGCATTAAATTGATTTATTGGCGGCTCTAATCATAAAACAAGGGAAACTTTCACTCGCTTAAAACTGTTGAATCATGAAGTGCCATTGAAAAATCTCGCCACCGACATCGACTCTGATCCAGGCCACGTCCCAAAAACTGCAGTCAGCACTTTCAGTCATCTGCGTTTCATTACGTGAATGAAATACGAGCAACTTTTCCAGCCTATTTCAGAAAGATATGCTTTGATTCATAAATAAGTTGGGTATGAAAACTAGTAATTGATTCTTAAATATGTAAAAGCGAAACTAACGCAAATCAGACTTTGAATTAATTTAATCTTGAATTAAAATGTTAAAATTAGAATAAAATACTCAACCACAAATTCCAGTTTATTGTTGACCAATTCCATTTCAAATCATGCAGACGGATCCAGGTTAGGGTGTCAAAATGATTTTGTATTTGAATATATCATTCTACAGTGAAAATAAAGGAACACGTATTTCATTGCTTGATCAAAAAAAAATTTCTTCGATTTGTTACAATAATTCGAAAATTACCTGCGAATTTTCAAAAACTGACAGCATTTTTTTTAAAGCAATATCTTACGAACGGACGTAGGTATTTGAGATGTTTTTTTTATTTGGCGTAGAAATTCTTGCTGTTCTAACAAATCAAAAAAAAATTAGGAATATGACAAAATGGCTTTTGTTTTCCTAAAATTTTTGAAGGCGGATTTTCTCAAAAACCCAACTTAATTTTTTTTTTTAGAAAACGATGATAATATGTACTACGTATCTTTCGAGTTCCGTTCGTGGTAAACGAACTCCTACACATAGAGAAAAATCATTTCAAGAATCAAATTTTCGAATTTTTTTCGGGAACAACAAAAAGTGCATAAAAGGTTCAGATAAGAGTTTATAATCTACAAAAATTCTACAAAAAATACTTCCAGCTCTTTTGTGATTTTGAAAAATAAATAAATAAAAAACTGACTTCAAAAATTTATACATAATATCATGATAAGTATTTATCAATTTAATTCAAATACAATGTTCTTCATTTCCTTATCAGGTGACAAACATAAAAAGTATTAAATCAAAGAAATATTCACATAAAAATAAAAAACCGACTTCAAAAAAGCACTGAACAGTAAAAAATAGTTATTTGCAAAAGTATAAACAATTTTAAAGTCGGCGCCAGAAACAAATATCAAACTGAGGCGCCGAATTCAGCATTATTTATAGTTTTGCAAGTTGATAAACACTCATGAGAAAGAAAATTTTTCAAAACAAATTTGATGTGAAACGAAAAATAAATTCCGAAAATTTCACTTTGAGTCGAATTTGAACCGACACCTCCTGAGAGGTGCTTCAACCAACTCAGCTATCGCAGCACGCTAGTGAAAATTTTGGAACTTGCATCTTTGGTTTACCGGATGGAAGGTTAACCTACCTTCGATGTTTCTAAAGGTGTTTTTGGTCAGCATATTAAAAAAATTGTTCTATTTTAATGCCGTGATATTTATTACATGCATGCAGGTTCCAAAATTTTCTCTAGCGTGCTGCGATAGCTGAATTGGTTAAAGCACCTCTCATGAATAGAGGAGGTGTCGGTTCAAATCCGGCTCGCATAAATTTTTTGAACTCATTTCTCGTTTCACATGAAATTTGTCTGAAAAAATTTTCTTCATCACGAGTGTTGATACAACAGGTATCTGTTGATCAGATCTCCTCTGTTAGTTAGTTAGTTGGTTGGTTAAAAAATTAGAGAAATTGTATGCCTAAAGCCAAAAATCGCAGAAATTTCCCTGATAAAATTTGTCCTTAATTAGGTGTATATTCGGTATTGCTTTTTTATTATCATGGGAAGGAAAATATGTATATAAGCCGCCACCGCGGCTCTTCTCACTGGAGGTGTTGAAGGCTGCATTCCAGATGATAAACTATGTAAACGCAATGAAGAGTGTTCTTCCGAAGATTATGATTATGACCTTCTGATATCCGGTATGTAGAGAAATTAATAATCAATATTTACAATTACAATATTTTCTTAATCAATAAATTGGCAAAATACAATTTATTTCACTGAAATAGAGACAGTTTGGATGAATTACAAAGAGTTTATCACCATTTTACCGGGTAAGCGCAATATCATGCCTATTCAGAAAAAGAAGGAAGAAGTTGCCTTTTCAGAGAAAGAGCCAAGAACCTGTCTATTCAGGAATGAATTATTGTTACCCGAGTTTAAGTTGGTAGCACTGGCAGTATTTAAAAAAAAATCACTCTAAAAATGATTTTCTCTTCCTCCATTATGCTATTGATTAATCATCTTATTATCTTATTGATTGATTGTATTTTGCGCGGCATAATTAAGGAAGAGAAAATCATTTTCAAATTATATTTTTTTTATTACTACTAGTGCTACTAACTAAAATTCGTATAACACAAATTTATTTCTTAAATGGTGAGTTCTTGTTCCTTTTTCTGAACAGGCATGTTGTTGCCACTTTTTCTGAATAGGCACCTTCTTCCTTCTTCTTCTGAATAGGCATGATACATTGCACTAACCCGACGATTTAAACACTGTTTGAAATTACTGGTATTGAATTTAAAAAATATATATTTTTACTTTCAGTGGACAAGAGGGTATGTGTTAATATTTAATCGTTGGTTGAATAACGTGCTGGGTGTCATGCAGAATGAAGATACCTAAATTTTTGTAGAACAAAATTGAATAAATTTGAGATATAATGTGCTGAGTGTTTAACGACAGTGTAAATCACTCATATAAATGTCGTAATGAATAAATAATAAACGTACCTTCCTCGTGTGCAAAACACGTCGCTATATTTTGAATAGACTTTCATTAAAGACTGAAAAGATATATAATATTAAATGATACTTTATTAGCATTAATGCAAAAACCAGTAGACCAACAAGAATCAACATCAAGAAAAATTAGACTGCATCGGGTTAGATTATTTTTCTTTTTGTAAATGTACCAGGACGATATGTCCTGTTTGCAATAAATGAGATCATGAAATGCTTCATTACTTAAACGTCAACATTAATTTTGACATTAGCATTTCTTTTTGACAATAACAATTGAAAATGTCAAAGTCTTCTAGACGAACCGTCTCTGACCTATATTATAAAAGTCGCAAGTGTGCCCCGAGATTTTAAAGTATGGGGTAAAGTTACCTATTCAAAACAAATTAAATTTTTTTATATGAATATAGAAAATAGTATCTTATTTATTATTTTTCATAGCAGTACATATATTGTTATTTTTTTTCTGGATCCATAAACGTTAATCTCACAACGCTGCCCCGGTATGAGTATAGGTACCTCTACTTGCAAAAACCACTGGACTCTTCCATCAAATAAAAAGAATAAATTTGTGAGAAATATAAATGAAAGTTGAATCCAATTGAAAGGTATTTTATTACCACTGAGAAAAATGTATTTTTGATTCAAACAAAAAATTTAGGAGTATTAGATATATTTCCATTCTTGTACAATTGTTACAAACAAGTGAGTCAACAAAAGCGAGTTTTTTTAGTATGAACGATATTCAACTACTTCAATTGTGTTTTTTGAGTAAACAGAAAAAAACACATATTCTAGTATGATTTCTGAAAAATGAACATCATTTGTTCATAATTGAAACAAATGCATGAATCCGTCATTTTTAAATAGATTCGTCTCGTTTCCTTAACAGATTGATATAAAGCAATAAGCGATATTTGTTTATACAAAATTAGTAAACGAACTCTGTGATTATTGGGTACTAAACAATAAATTGTATATGTTCAAACAAATTTAATTAAAAAAATTAATTGTGTCGCCATTTTTCAATATGTAAATCTCGTTTTTTCAAAGGAAGCAATTTCTAATTTCTTTGCCAGTAGCACTCTACTGCTACATTTCACTAAAAGCTAACAATCTGTAATTGTTGATAAAGAATTGAATAAACAAATGCGCAATTTGGCCATGTTTTAGTAGATAGATTTCGATTCTTCAGCATAATCAATTAAAATAATATTATCAATGGGCCAACTGCGATATTTTGATGTTGGATAACAATTTATGATTTTTTGAACAAATTTAATAAATAAATTACTCTTAAGCCGTTTTCTAATGGAAACACATTATTGTTTTTTAGGAAATCGATTAAAATTTTTAAACAATATCTCTTTGTTATGATAATTCAATATTGTACAGGAAATGTTTATTATTCTCACAATTTTTTATAAAAATAGCTCGAAATTATGTACAATGTTTAAAAAATTCTCAGTTCGTTCATGTTTGATAATTTCTTCCAGAACCTGAGGCACTTCTCCTTTAAGCTTAATAGGAAATAATTTCAGCCAATTGAAGAAATTCGAAGTTTATATCGTTCATTTATTCAAAGACGTTTGTTTAAAGAAATATTAATAATTTTTCGACACTACAGATCTTTAACAGAAAGATTCATGCATACTGAATTCCGGGTGGATGACTATGTTATAGAAACACAATTTTATTTGTAGAAACATGAACGAACTGAGAATTTGTTAACGATTGTTCATAATTTGACAATTTTTATATAAAATTGTTGAAATAACAAACGTTTCCTGCTGTAAAATAAAGTATCATGATAGAGAGACATTAAAGAAAATAAGGAAAAAACAATGTCTTTCCATCAAAAAAAGGCCTTTGAGTAATATACTTATCAATTTGTTTAAAAAATCATTAATTGATAACTAACAGTAAAATATCTCAGTGAAGGCCCATTGGTTATATACTTTTAATTGCATATGCTGAAGAAACGAAATTTATCTACTGAAACATGGTCAAATTATGAATTTGTTTATTGAATTTTATAACAACAATTACAAATTGTTAATTATTAGTAAAATATAGCAACAGAGTGCTACTGGCAAGATATTTGGAATTGATTCCTTTGGAGGAACGAAACCTATATATTAAAAAATAGCGAGACAATAAGTTTATTAATTAAATTTGTTTGTAAAATTTGTTTAAGCAAACGAAAATTATTGTTTAATAACCAAGTATTATAGCAAGAGGTATTCTTAACATATCTATTATCTACAGTTCATTTTGCTAAAAAAAACGAATTCCGTGTAGTGAAAATTAACAGTATTATGCATTTGTTTACTAGTTTTGTTTAAATAAATAACACTTACTGTCCATCATAAAGGAATCGCAAAAAAATCTATAAGCAAGATATTTGTTGTCGATTCTATTAAAAAACGAGACGAATTTATTTGAGAATGACGAATTAATGCATTTCTTTATCAAATTTGTTTACATAAATAACGAGTATTTTTTATTTTTTATAAGTCATATCGAATTTTTTTTTCTTCAGATTTCTACCCAAAAATGCACATCTGATATAGTTAAATATCATTTTTATTTTGAAAACTTACTTTTGTTGACTTATTTGTTTATAACAATTGTAAATATTTTTTATACATCTTATACTATCGGACGTCATTCATGATAAGTTTAGGCACTAATAATGTGTACTTTCGAATAAATTGGATAACTTTCTAGTATAGTAAATGGCACCTTCGAAAATAAACAAAATTTTCAAAATGTATTTTCATCATTAAATAAAAAAATTTTAATATCTTTCAAAAGTATGCCTCAAAAACTTTGTTAGAAATTTTATAAGCTTTATTTAAAAAAATGTATATATATATCAAAATCGGTCGAACAGTTTTGGCTAAAAGTTAATTTGATTACGGGCACTACATTCCGCCCTACTGTGGCACGTGGGGGAAAGTGGCGTACCCTTGATCATGCATTTCTGAATGCTGTATTTGCTTTATCTAGATGAATAATATAGAGGATCTTAGCTAATAATTGTAAAACTTCAGTTGAAAATCGTAGAAGAAGCATTATCGCATTTTAAATACAGAATTAAGGGTGCGCCACTTTTCCCCACATATGCGCCATTCAGCCCCAGTTTACGGCATCCTATTTGATTTGAACAAAACTATACTTGAATTTAACAAATTTTGTTCGATTCAAACAATTTAAACAAATTTTTTGTGTGAATCAAACAAGCATTTTTCTCAGCTTAATTTCTACATCTTTAAATTGACGTTTTTCTGCCGGCACTGTTTAAAACGATTCTTTAGGTCGGTCTTATTGACTTTATTATTAGCGGAAGCGAAAGGTTCTTAAAGATCAGAGAGGAGCGAGTTGACGAGGAATTCTCGAACACGAAAACTATTCTGAAATTTACGAGCTCTCACGGTGATCTGGTTCAGGATGGAAAGTGCGCGATCCTAATTCGGTGTTATGCTCCCCTTGCTCTGGTTGTCCGGCTCTTCTTTCCACATTTCTGCGTCACCTTTCTTTTTTGATACCGACCCAGGTACCACGAGAATTCGGCTGTTTCAGATCGGTGCTTGTGGCCGCTGGCCAGTAGACCCGGTGGACTACATCACACATAAGATCCTACGATCCCGAATTTAGCTATGTACGTATATAGATTTGAAATTTGTGAAATTTATTTGAGCAAAACTAAGAGTCCTATCAAAAGACCAAGAATATTACTGAACTCTTATCAGTCATATCTCTAGGAGTATTTTCAATTTGACAAAAAAGTGGTTCTTTAAACAATTACATTGTTTATAACATTCAGAAATGTTTCGACAATAATTTAACAACAATAGAAGATTGGTCACATTTGCACAACGTTCTCCGAAGACCCCGGAATAAAAAAAATGCAAATAGTGTAGAAAGTTCGATTGAAACATTTTTATTCATCCCCTCCACGCTTACCACATAATACAAAAATAAGTGCATACAGATTTGAAATTTGGGACATTAATGTTAAAAAAACTAACAGTTCTGTGAAAAAAACAAAGATATCTCTGGATTCGTCTCGGCAATATATCTAGGAGAATTTCTAATTAGACAACAAAGTGATTTTTTAAACAATTACACTGTTATATAGGTTGGGTCATTATCATAATCAAATCTATCAGTCCGAAACAACTTTCAAGCACATTTTTAGATTCCAGAATAAAATACCGTGAGGAGTATTTTCGATCACTGCAAAAATAATTATTTAATAATACAATGTTTATAACAATTTTATCGTCTAGTTGTGTAATGCCTAGGAATGTTAACTACCACTATCTTGAAATAAGATAACATCATTACTGCACAAGGTTCTCCGAAGGCCGCAGAATAAAAAAGATTGCAAAGAGTGTCAAAAGTTCGATTTACACATTTTTTCATCCCCTCCACGCTTACTACATACTACAAAAGCAAACGCATATAGATTTGAAATTTAGGACAATGATTTAAAAAAAGCTAACTGTCCTATGAAAAATTCAAAGGTATCACTGGATTCGTCTCAGCCATATCTCTAGGAAAATTTTCAATTAGACAAAAAACTGATTTTTTAAAACAATTACACTATTTATAATATTCAGGAATTTTTAAAAATAATTGAACAACAATAAAAGATCGATCACAACTGAACAACGCTCTTCGAAGACCCCAGAATAAAAAAATTGCAAATAGTGTAGAAAGTTTGATTTACATATTTTTTTCATCCCATCCACGCTTACTAAATGCTACAAAAGCGAGCGCATATATATTTGAAAGGCACATTGATATAAAAAATTTACATTTCTGTGAAAAAAAACCAAAAGCATCACTAGATTCGTCTCAGCCATATCTCTAGGAGTATCTTGAATGAGACAAAAAGCGATCTTTTGAACAATTATACTGTTATACAGGATTGGATTATTATTATAAACAAATCTATCCATCCGAAAAAACTTTCAAGCACATTAGCAGATTCCAGTAATATAATACCCCGAGTAGTATTCTAAATCACTACGAAAAAATAATTATTCAAGCAAATACAATGTTAATAACAATTTTTATCGTCCTTTATTGTTCAGTGTCCAAGAATGTAAACTAACACTATCCTGAAAGAAGATAACATCGTTACCAACTCCCGCCAACTACTCATAGACAACAATTATTAAACTAACTATTGTTTTCATCCCCGCCACGCTCACTACATACTATAAAAACAAGTGCATATCGATTTGAAATTTGGGACATTGATAAAGAAAAATTTAACAGTTCTATCAACAGATCAAAAGTATCCCTGAATTCGTCTCAGCCATATCTCTAGAAGTATTTTTAATCAGTCAAGAAAGTGTTTTTTAAAACATTTACATTGCTTATAATGTTCAGCATTTTTTTAAACTATAATAGAACAACAATAAAAGATTGGTCACGACTGCACAACGTTCTACCAAGACTCCGGAATGAATAAAATTGTCAAATAATGTAAAGAGTTTGATTTATACATTTTTTGCATCCCCTCCACGCTTACTACATACTATACAAAAGCAAGTGCATATAGATTTGAAATTTGGGACATTGATTCTCAAAGAAACTAACAGTTCTATGAAAAAAACGAAAGGTATCACTGAATTCGTTTCAGTCATATCTCTAGGAGTGTTTTGAATGAGACCCAGAGAATGATTGTTAAACAACTACAATGTTATATAGGATTGGGTCATTATTATAAACAAACAAATAATCAGTCTGAAAAAACCTTTAAGCACATTTGTAGATTTCGGGAATAAGATACGCCGAGAAGTATTTTTAAACACTGCAAAAAAAAATTATCAAGACAAATACAAAGTTTATAACAATTTTCATCGTTCTAGTTACTTAACGCATTCTTTGGTTGAAAATTCAACAATTTGATCGCATTTTTTTTTTCTAAATTAAAATTTTTTTTGTGAAAAATTTAACTATTTCGTTGAAAGTTTGTCTTTTTAGTATGAAAATTCATCTCTTTTCGTAGGAATTTCTTTTTTTTTGGTTAAAAATGCAGCTGTTTAGTACAAAATTGATCTCTTTCGGTTGAGGATTCAACTATTATGTTGAAAATTCGTCTTTTTTGGTTGAATTTAGCGGTTTTTGGTTCAAAATTAAAATTGTGTTCAGCTAAAATATTAAGTATTACATTTTTCGTTAAGAACTCTTTTTTTTGCTAGAAAACTCAGGTAATTCATTAAAAGTTGAACTAATTTCTTAAAAATTCATTTTTTTGGTCGCGGATTCATTATTTTAGTTGACAGTTCATTTCTTTGGTTAGAAATTTAACCAATTTGTCGAAAATTCATTTTCTAATTGAAAATTTATCTTCTTTAGTAGGAAATTCCACTATTTAATTCAAAATCCATGTATTTTGTTACAAATTCCTCCATTTCAGTAGAAATATAATTTTTTTGGTTGAAAATTCAACTAATTTGGTTGAAAATGTATGTGCTTCGTTAAAAATTCGTCTTTTTTAGCAGAAATATAATCTCCTTAGTTCACAATTTAACCACTTGATTAAAAATGATGTATTTTGTTGAAAAGTCGTTTTTTTGGTGCAAAATAATTGTTTTTGGTTCAAGGATGCAAATAAATGGTTGAAAATTATTTGGCTTCAGTAGAGGATTCAACTACACATTTTTTTGAAAATTCGTCTTTTTCGTGAAAAATTAATCTTTTTGATGAAAATTGCAACCGTTTGATTGGATATTATTTGGTCTCAGTTGAGGATTCAACTATTTTGTTGAAAATGCATTTTTTTGCTGGAAGCGTATCTTTTTTTAACAGGGAATTCAACTATATGGTTTAAAATTCATGTGTTTTGTTGTAAATTTTTCTTTTTTAGTAGGAAATTAATGTTCTTGGTTTAAAATTTGATTATTTGTTATAAAATCAAATTATTTTGTTAATAAGTCATCCTTTTTTATTTAAAATTTATCTTTTTTTCAGTTGAGGATTCACTTATTTGGTTGAAGATTCATCTTTTTGGTAGAATGCAAGTATTTTAGATTCAAAATTGAAAACTTTGTTAGTTGAAATATCAATTCTTGCATTTCACTTTGAGAAAATATGTCTTTTGGTTGAAAATTTAAGTCCTTTGTTGAAAAAGGCAGTACCTTGTTATAAATTTATTTTCGAAGATTAATTATTTTAGTTGAAAATTCATATATTTTATTGAAAATTTGTCTTTTTGGTTGAATTCAATTACTTAAGATGGAAAATTGAAATCTATTTTGCGTGAAAATTTAACCATTTGGTTAAAAGTTGAACTACTTTTTTAAAAAATAATTTTTTTGGTTGAGGATTTATTTTTCAAGTTGAAAATTCATCTTTTTGGCTTGAAAATCCGACAATTTAATTGATTTTTTTTTGACAATAAGCTCAACTTTTTTGTTGAAAATTTTTCTTTTTTAGTAGAAAATTCCACTATTCGATTAAAAATTCATGTAATTTGTTAAAAATTCTTCCTTTTCAGTAAAAATATAGTCTTCCTGGTTCAAAATTTAACTATTTAGTTGAATATTTATGTATTATATTGGAAATTCGACTTATTGGCGGAATCTCAATCTTTTTGGCCAAAAATGCAAATGATTGGTTTGAAGTTATTTAGTTTTAGTACAGGATTCAACTATTTTGTTGAAAATTCGTCTTTTTGGTGGAAAATTATTCTTTTTGTTTGGAAATTTAACTATTCGGTTAAAAATTCATGTATTTTTTTGAAATTTCTTCCTGTTTGTAGAAAATTAATCTTCTTGGCTGTAAATTCAACTATTTGGTTGAAAATGTTTGTGTTTTGTTGAAAAATCGTCTTTTTCGTAAAAAATTAATATTTTTGGTGCAAAATGCAACCATTTGGTGGAATATTATTTGGTGTCTGTTGATGATTTATCCATTTTGTTGAAATTTTGCCTTTTTTAGTTGGACTTAATTATTTTTCATAGAAAATTAAAATATTTTTCGGTAGAAATATCAACTAATGCATTTTTTGTTGAGAATTCATCTCTTTTGGTTGCAAGTGGAACTACTTTGTTATGTCATACAAGTTTAAAATTGATAATTGAAATGTTTATTATACGTTCTTGGTTGAAAATTCAATTATTTGGTTCAATATTAAATTATTATGTTAAAAAGTCATCCTTTTCTTATTTTAAATTGATCTATTTTAGCTGAAGATTGAATTATTTTGTTGAAAATTCGTCTTTCTCGGTTGAATTCAATTATTTTAAATTTTAAATTAGAGTACTTTTTGGTTGAAGTATCAACTATGACATTTTTCGTTGAGAATTCATCTTTTTTTGATAAAAATTTAACCACTTGGTTGAAAGTGGAACTACTTCGTTTAAAAATAATTTTTTGGTTGAAGATTTATCATTTAAGTTGAAAATACATTTTTTTGTAGGAAAGTTAAATTATTTTGTACAATTTTAGTACAATTTGGTTGAAAATTCATATTTTTTAGTTGAAAATGCAACTATTCGTTGAAAATGTATGTATTTTCTTCAAAATTAATCTCTTTTGGTAGAAAATTAATCTTCTTGGTTGAAAATTCATCTATTCGGATAAAAATTGATCTATTTTGTTGAAAATGCGATACTTTTTCTTGCAATTTCAGAGGTTTAAAGCGTCTTAAGTTAATTCAAGTTAAAAATTTCTTCTTTCCGTCAGTTCGCAAAAAAAAAACAATGCGACTGTCTGTTGCAAAGATCGTGAAGTTGTGCTAGTAATTTTTTTGATTCGCTAGATTGGATTATTTTGATATCAAATAGAAGATTGAATTGAGCTGCAGCACTTTTTATATCTCAGTATTTACTCTGCGCAGAAAACCATTGATGTGACATTTTTTGCATCTCATTTTGAAAAATGAAAATTTTCATTCGGCCTTCATTTGTTTTCATATGTCAAAAATGTTGCAGCTAAAAATTACACTGAATTCGGCGTTCTTTTGAGGATCGGCATTTTAGACTGATGATACTCAAGTTCACGAACGTCGAGGTCCACTGTAATGAGAAACGAGTTCAAAGACCTTCAGTGAAAGTCCATTCAAAGCATGCTCCGGGCCCATCGGAAACACCAGGCCAAGCGTACATGTCCTGACCTCCCGTAAATCCGTGATTCTGAGTCTGAGGGAAAGCGTCAGAAATGAAAAGTCATTAATATCATCAGGAAGTTTGTGAAATTACATTTTTTCATCATATGACCCACTAAAGTCATTCACGAAGGTTGCTTAGCAAAATATTTGCTTTGAATTCAAGAAAACGCTGCTTTGACACCATTTTTTGATGTTGAGATAAAAATACTTTCAAATGAAAGAAATAAGAATTTAATCTCAAGGAATGACGTACATGGAAAAAAAATTGTAGTTTAAATAGAAAAATACTGAAAAATCAAATCAACAAAACTAAAATATATTTTTGTTGAAGACCGAAATGAAATCTACTTTCTTATGAAAAGATTTTTTGTGTACTAAAGAAGAACACTCAAAAAGTTCAAAAATAAAAAATAGACTTTGAGGCTACCCGCTTATCCGGTTCATTAGAGACAAATGTACAATAAATGTACAACAACAAAAAAAGGGAGAAAAAGACGTTACTTATAAAAATGGTACTCTGAGGAAGATTCCATAGAAAAAATATGTGCATTTCTTATTATGTATCACTGAGTACTTTACTCATAATTTGACTGAGACTTATGTTGTAAGTGTTCTAATTTTACAATTCTTACAGACATTTATTGTTTTTGTACCTATTCTAGATATTTTTCAGTATATTCTATTTTTGAGTTTATCAAATATTCTGTTAATATATTTAAAATATCATCTTGCAACTTATGAAAAACAAAATAAGTTTATCAAAGATCGAAATAAAATCTACTTCCTTATGAAAATTTTTTGTGTACCAAAAAGGAACACCCAAAAATTTCAAAAATCAAAAATATACTTTTTGACTACCCGCTTTTCGGCTCATTAGAGACAGGTGCACAATAAATGTACATAACAGAATGAAAAAAGAGGGAGAAAAAGAAAGAGTCAACCAAAACCATCCTCACACTCCTTTCTTTTCTCCGTCCTTTTTATACTACTGGGGACCTAACATGTTTCGAAGCCAATGTAGACTTCCTCATCAGGGGAAAATTATAGGAAAATAAAACAGGTATATGATAAATTACACACGTTTCAGAATCATTTTAAGCTGTAATAGAAAATTGAAATTAGATAATCGATAGACAATTTTTTTGTCTAGAAACATTGATTTTTAATTGAATTTATTATAAGTCAAACAACTTATCTTCGCATTGTACCTGTATGAGGTTTAATCCAAATCCTAGACAATTGAAATGTCTTTTTGGTACTTATAAAACCAAATAATTCTTCAGTAAAAAAAATATAAGAAGTTTTCTCTAAAAATACTTGTTTTTCAATAATAGGCTACAACAATCTGAATATATTCCATGAAAAAAATCCAGAAATTTACTCTAGATTCCAGGTTTTCAATTATTCTTATTAATCCTTCATTTTACATATTGCACTAATTTATAAATATTGAATTAGAGGGAAAAAGATTTTCTGAATGCATTTCTTTAAGTCTTTTGACAATTTTCTAAAAATGTTTTTCACCAATGTTTAGTTTAGACGATGCATACTCTCTAACCCAAACCAGGGGCCGAACTCATAAATTTCGTTCTTTATTACCCTCAAATATGCTTCGAAAAAAACGTCTGTGTCTCTTTTTCTCTGCATGGTCAGTATACGTCTAGGATTCAAAGAGTGAACAACTCAATGTTGGTTTTCCTTCTTTCTTTTTAAATAATACAAAAAATAAAAAATAAATTAGAGTTTTTCGTGTTTCTGCATAAGTATCTAAATAAAAAGTTGTTTTTTAAAAAAAAGTGTTGGTGCTCTAGGATTTGGATTCAACCTCATGGTATGTGAAGATAAGTTATTCGACCTATACTCAATTCAATTAAAAATCAATGTTTCTAGGCAAAAAAATTGTCTATCGATTATCTAATTTTAATTTTCTATTACAACTAAAATGATTCTAAAAAGTGTGTAGTTTGTCATATACCTGTTTTGTTTTCCTATAATTTTCCCCTGATGAGGAAGTCTAAATTGGCTTCGAAACATGTTGGGTTCCCAGTAGTATAAAAAGGACGGAGAAAAGAAGGAGTGTGAGGATGGTTTTCGTTGACTCTTTCTTTTTTCTCCCTCTTTTTCCTTTCTGTTGTGTACATTTATTGTGCACCTGTCTCTCATGAGCCGGAAAAACGGGTAATCAAAAAGTGTATTTTTGATTTGTGAAATTTTTGGGTGTTCCATTCTGGTACACGAAAAATTTTCATAAGAAAGTAGACTTTATTTCGATCTTTGATAAATTTTGAAATAGAGACATTAAGCAAGGATTGGTTCCAATCTGCAGGGTTGCCTATGTATATTTAAAGATTTCTTTTAATTGAGAATTTTAAGTATTAGCTCAATTTACCAAAAGATATCTATTTTACTTAAATTCTTTGAAGGAGAAATAAAATTTTCTTCAAATTAACAATTCTTAGAAATGCGTTATTGGTTCGGATTATTACCTTTTTCACTTGAAAAATTGAATAATCTGAACAGATTGGTTCTAAATCAACCGTTTAACCTTGATCTTGGCACTATGATCTATTTTTCAGTTCATTTCCCATATGTTATGTATAAAACAATTTTATAAATATTCCAGGTTTTTGAAAAGTAAAGGCTTTTTGTTCACAAAATATGTTTACCAAAAGATTTTACTTATAATTTACAAGGTATTAACAATCAGAATGTTAACCCGTACTTATTTACTTGTTGTTGCATGAAAAATTTGAAGAGGCATAAAAGTTTTATTTTTCCATGACATTTCCGAAAATAATTTTAGAATTTTTTTTTCAAAAATAATGTAATCGTTTTAAAAAATTGTTGCACCGGATTTTGAAAAAGTACCCAGGATATACATAACCAGGGGACTTTTGCGGACTTTTTAAGCCAAAGTTACCTCGTCGACCTTTCAGTGCATACAAGTCTTACTGGCTACTGGATTAAATGTGACACGCAATTTAAAAAAAAATCTGAATAAGCAATCACGGGCAATGACTGCCCGTATAACTGATGTCACCTCAATCATAAAGTTTTTTTCACTTTTAAAAATTAAATTAAAAATATTAAAATCTAGCATTGATTTATTTCTTGTAAAAAGTAACTGAGTTTAACGTCCTATACAAGATGCAATAATTATTTTTCGTATTCATGACTCATGCAAATATTCTATTCAACGTTGATTTGACTTTCTTACTTTTGAATACCAAGAATATCCATATTTTCATAAAATGTGAAATAAAATCACGTGGACAGAGTAGCGGGGGTGGTAAACATTGTTCACGTGGTATATGGGTGGCCCCGAGGAATTCGTAACGTTTTTCTTCTCTCACAGTTTTGACCTCCCCCCTCCCCCTTCCCCCCTCAGACTTTACATACCTGTATGTTTTGAACGGACCTTACTAGAGTGGCCACTGGACCGGAAAAACCAAACAATGACATTGAATTTATTTTTGCAAAAATTACTAATAGCAAATAAAAAATGACTTTTTTAATAGAACAACCAATTTCAGTATAATAAAGTGTTAAAAAAAGCTTTTAAAGCTTTAATTAATAGCGTGTAAATTTAAAGCTTTTCATAAGACCTCTGTTGAAAAGGTTACGTACGTAACCTAAAAACTGGCTATCATTAAATAGAAAAAATGTTCCGTTAAGAATGATTTGATATTGACAAAAATTTCTTATTATTTAGGTATGTAGTTCTATAGCTCTACATAAATATAAGTTTCCCAAAACATTGTGCGACACATTAGGTGCCTGCGTGCATATTGTATGTGTAAACATGTTTTATGCCAAATTTAGTTAACTGTTTCGTACGGCTAAGGCACCCACAAGACTTCAAAATACAGATTAGACAAAAAATTATACAAATTTACTACAAAGTACTTTATTTTTCATTGCATTTGTCCCGCTTTTATGTTAAATGCAAAACGAAAAAAAATGACTTGACGAAACTTTTTAGGATAGTATTATTTTTTCTGCAGTCATCACTTAATATATAGGGTCGATCGGCGTAAGTGTGATAACGGGGTTAGTGTGATAAAGAGAAAATTTAAAATGAAAAATTTATTTAACTTTTTTTGTTACAACCTAAAGATTATACCTCTTTTTATATGTAGAAAAAAGGTGGCTGTCATTAGTTATCGCTTTAATCAATTATTTTTAATGAAACTAAGATGGATTTAGAAAACTCCAATTCGTAATTGTATCATCTGGTCTTTTCATACGAATTTTTCTTATATAAAGCACCTTTTATTGAATTTTTTAAAGGATTTTTTAATGATAAATTATAAGAGGGTAATTGAAAATCAAACTCAGGTTGATTGTGATATATGTTTTTTGTTTTTCTTTTTCATTTTGAAACACGAAAATCTCTCAACAGTTCGAGGTTATTTGGAGAGGTTATTGAACCTAATTTTTGCAATAAAAATGTAAGTACATTTTAAGAATCAGTGAATGTTTCATTAACAGTTACGAAAGTACAATTTTGTAAAACTGGGATTTTAATGGGTTTTTTTACACGTATCACACTTACCCGTAATGACGGAAAATCGGAATCGTTGACACACTACCAAAGAAAATTAAAAATATTTCTTCACGCAAGTTTTTTTTTATCAAAGGAGGTGATAAAACAGATTCAGTCTGGTTTCCACCTTTCTTTCAAAATGCGTCAACTTCTCTAAAATACGGTTGTGCTAAGTTACTTTGAAAATTCATTAGAATTGCCACGATTCTAGTTCAAAATGGTACAGTTATAAGTATTTCATATTGTCCAATTTTTTGAAGTCTTAAGCTTGAAACGAAGGGTACATAACTCTTGTAATCAGCGTACAAACTTTATTGCAATCACCTTACAATCATTTTCAATCACATGAAATCAGTTGTAATCACCTGCAATCACTGAATTGACAGTGCAATCACACGAAGTCAAGTGTAATTAGGTGTAATCACTTGGATTCACCAGAAATCAGTTGCAACTATAATCACCTAAAATCACATGCAATCAGTTTCAGTCACTCGGAATTCACCCGATAATCACGTGCATTTACTTGCCTTCATTTGAAATCATGTGTCATCACATGAAATCAGTTGCAATCACTTGGATATTACCGGCAACCACTCTTTATTCACCTGAAATGCAGTCACTTGGAATTCACCATGCAATCACTTTATTCCAATGTTTGATGGCTATTGTTTTAAAATTGAATACTTTTGAAATAAACCAATTATTATTCTACAATCTTATGTCAAATCGGACAAATGTTTAATTGTAATAATGTGTTTCACATTAAGTTCCTTAATTTGGAAATTCTTTCTCGGCTGCTCCAAATTCTAAATTGTGTATAAATTGGAAAGGACCGATTATTTCTTTTCTGAGATATTAGTGGTGACCCTTATCTGAATATTTCTTGAAATTCCTTTATCTTTTGAAACTTAAAGAAAAATATGAACAAAGTTATTATTAAAGTAAGCTGTTCTGTTAAATTCAAAACAAGTAAGTGGAATGAATATCTTACTTGGATCACTGTTTCTAAAAGCAGTTAAGTAAAATGTTTGCTTTAATTTCAGACGAATATAAAGGACACTGCCTACTAGACGCCTGCAGGCAGGCGGATTCGACTAAATTAAAGAAATACTTGTCGCCTGAGGTGGTGAATTTCAAACACCCCTACACTGGGGATACTCCGTTACACTGCGCCATCGCCTCTCCTTTCCCTAAAAGGAAACAAATTATTGAAATTTTAATCAGAAAGAGTCCCACTTTGAATGAGAAAAATAAGGATTTTCTCACACCTCTTCACGTTGCAGCCGATCATTCTCATTACGACGCCATGGATATTCTTTTAAGACATAGCGCCAAAGTGAATGCATTGGACGGATTGGGACAAACAGCGTTACACAGGTATTTATTTTAAAGATTCTATTATAGATAATGTGTTTTATATGTAATGTTCCGCAAGAAAATGGCCCACTTTGTCGATTGCAGCTTAGGTGATAATCGCGTTTTTGTAAACAAAGGGTATGAAATAACGATTTTGGAATGTTGATGGGAAATCATGCTTTAAGCTATGCTCTCTCTGGTAAAATTATACTTTTGTCCAAGAAGTGATCGGGATTGGGTCAAATTTATGCTTGAAGAAAAAATATAACACGTGCGCTTATGGCACTCACCAACTTCAAATGGGGTTTTCTCGGAAAGTGGTCTTCGAAGTTCCAACTTCAAAACTACCCCGGTGTCTCTCATTTTTCTACCTGGGCCTAAAATATCAGAAATTTATTTGGCTATAAACCTCTTCCTATACATAACTCCATACCGACTTAGTGGGCCATTTTTTTTGCAGAACGTCACGTATAGTTATTCTTTAAAAACAATTCTTTTTGCAGATGCGCAAGGGAGGATAACGTGCAGGCATGCAGAATTCTTTTATCGTACAATGTAGACCAATCAATTGTATCTCTTCAAGGATACACGGCGGCTCAAGTAGCCACAGAAAACGTGTTAAAAATTTTACAGGGTAAGATAGAAAAATAGTAGGGCGCCATGAAATTATTTTAATAATTTGGTAAATTCGTTCTCCCGTATATTGAAATGCCTTTGTAATTTTAAGAACGTCTTTTTGTCTAGTTCTTATTTTAAGTCTTCCTTCAGACCCACCAAATGGAACGGAAGATGTGGAAGCACAGCTTTTAGAAGCAAGTAAATCTGGTGATTTAATTGCGGTGGAGAGAATCCTACAATCTAATCCACATGCTGTTAACTGCCGAGATTTGGACGGCAGACACTCAACGCCGTTGCATTTTGCAGCGGGATACAACAGAGTTCCTGTTGTTGAATATCTTTTAGCACACGGGGCTGATGTTCATGCTAAGGATAAAGGGTAATTATTATTGTTGAAAACAATTTCTTTTAACTTCTGAAATAAAATTATAATAGCTTCAAAGACTTCAGAATTGGATAAATAATAGCTTCAAAGACTTCAGAATTGGGTAAATAGAAATAATTTTTGTAGTGGTCTAGTGCCTCTTCACAATGCCTGCTCGTACGGACACTATGAAGTGACAGAACTCCTCGTGAAACATGGAGCATCTGTAAATGTAGCAGACCTTTGGAAATTCACACCGTTGCACGAAGCTGCTGCGAAGGGAAAGTGTGAAATAGTGCGTCTTTTATTAAGGCATGGAGCGGACGCTGCCAAAAAGAATAGGGACGGCGCGACGCCTTTGGATTTGGTAAGAGACGGGGATCAAGACGTGGCAGATCTTCTTCGAGGAAATAGCGCTTTGTTGGATGCGGCTAAAAAGGGAAACCTGACGAGAGTGCAGAGACTAGTTACCCCAGACAATATCAACTGCAGAGATGCACAGGGTCGAAATAGCACGCCTCTACACTTAGCAGGTAAGTCTAATGTAAATCTACCTTGTTTGTTGTTTGTTTGTTGGCGGACGAGGCGCCCTACAGAACACTCTGTGGCGCTCGGGCTATAAAACCCATTTTACCTTATCCTTATAAAGCCTGCCTTTAGTGTCCGACACCAAACCTCTAAATGAAGCCCAGAATATCTCTCACTGTTAGCCTTCTTATTTCCTCTAGTTTCAGGAAGGTCGCCTCGAGTGTACAGCATCTGAGCTGAGCATATGACGGGTACTGACGTAAAGCCCTGCCGCATTTCCTACATTCCGTAGTGAGACTGATTCCCGTTTCATATTTGTGGTACTTCAAATGGTTGTTTCCATACGCTAGGCCCAGAACAGGTTTCGAGCTGATATGTCCTTCAGCTGCACCGTTTTTTGCTGGCTGGTCTACCTTTTCGTCGCCCTTGACCCCTGTGTGACCGGGAACCCATATTAGAGCCATGCTGTCTCTCCGCCAATTGCTTTAATGCCTATTGGCATTCCCAACCCAATACCGATGTTATGTCTGGTTTGCTAACAACATGACTGGCGTGTGATTTAATCAATGAAATCACTGATCTTATATTGAAAATTTTACTAATTTTTTAACAGCCTTTAGGGTCGGTCGGAAGCACTTTTACCGGGCTGGTTGGATCTTCTCAGTCCGCCTCTGGCTCCAACTTCAAGTCCACTTCCTCCTAAAATGTATTTCTAGGATTTCTAATTTTTGAGACCACCGACTTTTGTAGGGCCAACTGAACATGATATGCTTGTGGTCCAAGAAGGACTCCATGACAAAGAACCTCTAGCCGACTACCTTGTTCCTTAGCCCCACTGAGCACAGAATCAGGTCGAGGACCTCACTCCTATTTTGGTCTGGAGTGTGTTGGAATTATTTGGTTAAGAACCTCCAGCTTTATGCCCGCTATACATTCAAGAAAATAGATCTGTTCTTCTGTCATGTATGTTGTACCTTGAGTATTTCCACTCGAACGCCTGATCCTCACCTTGACAATAATGATGTCTGGAACAGCGCTTAGGCACCAGCAGTGCGTCCATACCCGTAACAGCTATGCACGCTTCAAGTGATTTTTTGCGTGGGCCCTCAAATACAGTGCCACAACTTCTCCCACTAATCGTCTCCCTGTATAGCCAGGGTTCGTGGATTAGGGCAATGCCTTTTTGCCCCACAGCCATGCTTTTTCTGGTTAATACCGCCGAGGCGCCTTAGCTGTAGTTCAAGTTAATCTACATCAGGAATATGCCCGTTTCAGTCATTGGGCTGAGTTGGGTCGCCTCCAGGGTTCTGAAAACTCAGGGGCATCAGTATGACTGCCGAATCCTCGGGGACTCCATGTCTCCATCTCCACCAGACTGTCCCTCAACTAGGTGTTGGCTGCTTGCATCAGCCCTCAGTTTGTTCAGATCCAGTGCGATTAAGCAAACATCTGGATAACCCTAGGCGATGATGACTCTCACTATGGTGTTATTAGCTAACTGCGCAAAGGAAAGCCCTAGGTTTCGAGCGGTTTCTGCCGCTTTGTCACCCAGCTTGGGAAGTATTCTTCTAGTCCTACCCCCTCTTACCCGAGGATTGAGCAAGAGGAGCAGGTTAGACAGACTCCTGTTTGTCAAGATCCCCTCGTAAGGACCCTTGACTCTAGTTTAAAAGTTGCTACGCGAGTTCTCTCTTATTATCGCACTACTACTCTAAGTTCTCCGACGCTTGTAGATGGGCGTGCCTTACGGAGCCAGGTTCCGTCAGTATTAGGTTTCTGAATTCCCTGTTGGTACGAAGCCTTCGTTATTCTTTCCATTATCAGTTCGTTCCGACATATGTGAGCCACGAGTAGCTAGGGAAATGAACAATCACTCCCTGCAGAGCCCGCATGTAGGCAGAGATGGTTCAAAGCATTGTATAATGTACCTCTTTAGCCCATCCCAACCTCCGGGTGTCAGCTGCAGTCCGTTGACATCTACATGCCAGGATGTGCATCAAATTTGGTTACCTTGGTACTATTCAGCCTTCGACACGGTCGGACACGTCCCTGGCTTGGGAGCTGGAGGCCTCGCAAGATCGATATTCCAAGGAGTTTTGACACACTTCACCTTGGAAGGATCGCTCCTTGGATCAGGCCACGCAAAGTCGGGCCCTTCTTTTCCCCAGAGCAGCCGGATCTCGCAACCCAGTCCCTCTGATTCATAGTCCCTAGGGCCCTGATCCATCGGGAGAGCTAAATCTAAATAAAAAATCTAGTAGCTGAAGAAAAGTGTAATATGAAAATATTTTTCCAGCTGGATATAATAATCTGGAAGTAGCTGAATTTCTTCTGGAGCGAGGAGCCGATGTGAATGCACAAGACAAGGGTGGACTGATTCCTTTGCACAATGCCTCGAGCTACGGTCACTTGGACATAGCAGCTTTGTTAATTAAATACAATACGGTAGTTAACGCTACGGATAAATGGGGTTTTACGCCTTTGCATGAGGCCGCTCAGAAGGGCCGAACGCAATTGTGCGCTCTGCTCCTCGCTCATGGAGCAGACACCTTCTTGAAAAATCAAGAAGGCCAGACGCCGGTAGACTTGGCTAGCGCTGACGACGTTCGATGCTTGTTACAAGATGCCATGGCGTCACAACAAGTCGTACCGTCCATGCCTTCGACTAGTGTCAACAATGCTGGCACTAGCAGATCGCCTAGCATTGTAACAGGTACTCTCTTTACTCATTTTCTCTCCAATATAGATTAGCTACAAGGTAAGTTTAATCAAATTTTGAAAATATTAACAAAATGTTGATGTTTGCAGTTCCTGTTTCACCACCGCCATCCCTTACTCAAGAGACTGTAATTCTACCGTCCGGCGCAGCAATAACTCTGTGTGTACCAGTAGCGCGACCATCTTCTTGTATAAGCCCGATGACCTCTTCGGAACAATGTTTGGAACGGGACATGAAAGATGTGGGTGAAGAACGAATTAGTAACCCGATTACCAGTGTGGCTGGATTCCTGCAAAGTCTTGGTCTGGAACATTTGCTTGAGCTATTCGAACGCGAGCAAATTACGCTCGATATTCTTGCGGAAATGGGTCACGAGGATTTAAAGCAGGTTGGAGTTTCTGCTTATGGCTATAGACATAAGCTTATTAAGGGAATGGATAAACTCCTGAGTTCTGCGGCTGGTTCGATTTGGCAGCCTTCTGCCAATCCAGGAACTCTTTTGGTGGATCTCCTTGCTGAGGATAAAGAATTTTTGGCTGTGGAGGAGGAAATGCAGAATACTATCAGAGAACATAGAGACAATGGCATTTCTGGTGGTATTTTTTCCAGATACAATATTGTTAGGGTAAATGTCACCATTAAGAGTCTCGTTACTAGTTTTAAAAAAAGTACAATTTATTAAGTAACCCTGATTTTTTGTAGATTCAAAAAGTACAGAATCGAAAGCTGTGGGAACGTTATGCACATAGACGACAAGAAGTAGCTGAAGAGGTAGGAGCTGCAGCACCGACGTCGCCTGGTTCAATGACTAGAATCACATCCAATTCGCCTCTGCCGCAAGCAAACGAAAGAATGCTTTTCCATGGTAGTCCTTTTATCAATGCTATAGTTCAAAAAGGTTTCGACGAGCGACATGCCTACATTGGTGGAATGTTTGGAGCCGGTATTTACTTTGCGGAACATAGTAGCAAAAGTAATCAATATGTTTACGGCATTTGTGGTGGTACTGGATGTCCTGTTCACAAAGATAGAAGTTGCTACATTTGTCACAGGTAACCAACTGAATTTATAATGTAGATTATCAACGGTTTGGGACACAAAAATTGAACGCTTTTAATTTGGAGGGTGTTTAAATTTAATTTATTCTATTTTAATCTCATTTTTATTTCTAAATTCTCTTAGAAATACTTTGAATGAAATTATAGGAAAATATTGACATATTTAAACAAATATGTACAATTTCAGTTGTTTCAAATGTTAAAGTGTATTATACAATGTAAAGAAGATGGAACATCATTTAAAAATATTAGTCAAAGTAAACAATTTCCTGTGCTAATAACAAGATCATGTTAAGAGGAATAAAAACCAAGAATACGCTTATAGTTTTCTTTTAAATTCTTTGTGAAATTATAAGTATGTCGTGATTACAATTTTTTAAATATAAAACTATCCTCTAACATGATTCTGTATACTTAATTCAGGAAGATTCTGCGATATTAAAATTTCGAGAGCGCCATAACTTACGTTTAAAATATATATTGCATGTACAACAATAATATGAGAAACGATCTACTGTGGCCTCGGTGGCGTAATTGGTTAACGCTCCACTCATGTAAAGTCGGCGTTCCCGGTTC
>JAUMHM010000016.1:10081788-10096905 GCA_032362435.1 Melikaiella ostensackeni
TCCGGCGAATTCCTCGTGTGTCTTCAGAACACAGAGAGACCCAAGAATTACAGCTCTCTGGATTCAATTCGCAAGTGCCTTGGCATGTTTCTGGTACGCGGATATGACTTCAATGTTATGAACCAGTGATGGCTTCGCACCTCTGAGAGTAGCGATCACAAGGACAATCATTTCAACAGAATATTCTTCGAACAGTCGCCGCAGCTCTCTTATCAGGTCCCGATACCTCTCCTTCTTTTCCCTCCGTTTGAATGTGATGTTGTAGTCGGCCGGCGCCGCGAATTCGATCACGAGAACAGTTTGTTTTTCTGAGTCAATAAAAACTGTGTCAGGCCACGAGTGTTCAACAGGGAATTTTTGTGAGAATTTGTAATTCCATTAAATTCAGTACTTATCGTTCTCGACGATTGACTCTATATTCTTTGGAGCGTTCGGCAGGGCAGGCTTGCGATGAACACCGTAAGAGGAACAGAGCACTCTTAGGGCCTCATTGTGTCTGTAGATAGGAGTCGCTCTCGCGTGAGTGGAACACCAGGATAGTATGTGTCCTAGGTACTCAGAATGGGCATGTCACGCTCTGCACTTATCGCTGGGGACTTCTTGACTTAGTATTTGGCTACGGTATGCTGAAATGCAAATGACATCATCACAGTTAGCCAAAATAAGATCTCCTGTGCCTGAATAAGGTCCGGATGATTTGAGGAAAGCAAACATTATCTCAATCGACAAGAACTGATAATTTACCCCAGGATAGTTCAGTTATAAAGAAATTGGAGATTAAGAAGCCCGCGCCCGCCTTTACGGCGTGGAACGTATAACGCGGAACGGATCAGTTAATATGCAAGCTCTTCTCCATATGCATGATCTTACGCTGTGTGAAGATAGATTCACGAACAACGTGGATCGAAAAGAGGCTTAGCAGGCTGTCGCGATAACTTGCTAATCAAAAGAAGCCTCTGCAAAGACGCTGCGTAGTATAACCGCAATCTGTCGATGGCCTCGATTAATTACCAGAAAGCTTTCAATTCAACCTCCCATAGACTTATCATCTGTCTGTTGGAAAGCTTCAAGGTTCATCCACGCATAGTGGGATGTATAAAGAGATTGGTGCCCCTCTCGAAAATTAGATTAACTATCTCATCTGGAAAACATCGTGTGACAAATAGCAGCGTCACCATCCAGAGGGTCGTCTTCCAGTATGACACCATGAACTTTTTTTCCTTTTGCACCACAGTTTTGCTACTATCTCTTGCACTACGCAATTCTCATGGGTACCTCTGCGGTGAGTCTAATAATCATGAGCATAAAGTGACTCATATATTTCATATGGATGACTTGAAGATCTATGCTTCTAGAACACAGCATCTCAAGGATGCTCTAAAGATCGTCGAGGGGTATACACAAGAAATTGGTATGAACTTTAGATTGTGAAAGTGTGCCAAGATGCATTTGAAACGAGGATGACTTGCTAGCGTTAGCGATGACCTCGAACTCGTGAACAAGAGAGCTATTAGACACCTTGACGCTGGAGAAACCCAACTATACGTAGGCGTACCTGAGAACCGCATTCAAGACATAACGTAAGTGAAGGGGGCTCTTCGAAGCAGATACAAAGGTCTTCTTCGACAGATTTGGTCTTCCAGTCCTTCGGTGTTGAACAAGATATCTGCGACTCATATGCTTGTCGTCCCGGTTCTCTTCTATACGTTTGAGGTTTCCATCGACGAATCACAAGCTCACGGCCCACGACATCGATACGCGTCAGGTCATGCATATAAACAAGATCCTGCATAACAACTCGTCCGTTCCGCGCTTTTAACCCCCACGCCGTAAAGGTGGGCGCGAGCTTCTAAATCTCCAATATATTTATAGTCGAATTATCTTAAGTGCAGCTCACATTGGAGCAAACGGAAGAGATCCATTCTTGGCAATGGTCAGGAATCGCGAAATAATTCTCAAGGAAGCGTTCAACTACAAAGCCGCGAAGCGGGCGCCTGAGACCTGGATCCCCTTAGTCTGGATCTTAACATCAGAGAAGTAAGGATAGTGCATTATTCCATCTGGATTCCTCACTTCTTAATGCACGGGTGAAGAAATCAGAGGTTAACAACTTCCTCGAATAGTCACGTGACTAGAAAATGCACGGAAACTTTTGCAGAAATTTAAAAGACCAGTCCTTGTCGATGAGCTAACGTTTGCTTTCCACAAATGACATATTTACAGAAACAATGTGGCCCTAAGAGAGCTGTGCTACCATCTTTGTCGATCTTACGGTGTTAGCCAGGGCCCTGTCCTGCCTGTCCTGCTTCGAGGAAGATGAAGTCAATTTCCAAAATCGAGAAGTGCCGAAGTTATCTACTACAGGATCCTCCTGAGAGCCAATTATCTCATGATTTCTGACTATTGACAGAAGAGGATATCGTCCGTTTGCGACGATATGAGCTGTACCCAGATAAATGCGGTTCTAATGACGTTGGAGATTCATAAGTCCGCGCCCGCCTTTACAACGTGGGATGTATAAGTACGGAAAGGACGAGTAGATATGCAAGCTCTTCTTCATATGCATGATCTTACACGTGGTGATGTCGAGGGCCGTGAGCTCATGCTTCATGCATGAAACCACACGAAAAGAATATAGTAGAACCAAAGCGGCAAGAATATTTGTCACAGATATCTTGTTCAACGCCGGCAGATTGGAAGGCCAAATCTGTCGAAGGAGACATTTGTATCAACTTCAAAGAGCCTCCTTCACTGATGTTATCTCCTGAATGCGGCTCTCAGACACGCCTAGGTATAAATAGGTCTCTCCAGCGTAAAGGTGTCTAATAGCGCTCCCGTCCACGAGTTCAGGGTCATCGCCAACGCTAGCAAGTCGACCTCGTTACAAATGAATCTTGGCATACTTTTCCAATCCAAAGTTCATACCAGTTTCGCGTGTGTACCCCTCGACGATCTTCAGAGCATTCTCGTGATTTTGAACCGAAAGACACTCTAACTAAAAACGCGCATTCGTACAAAGTAAAAACGGACATAGTTAACAAAAAGTTAACCAAAATATGTGATTGACCAAAGTTAACGTTTTCTTTGGAAGAAGATCATTGGGACGGAACTACTAGAAATATATTTCCTGGCTTGTGCTGTAACCAAAGAAAAGAAAGTTTCAGTCTTATTAACAAAGGCTCATTCGGAAACTTATAAATTAATAAAATATTTAGAAGCAAGCTGTAGCTACTTCTATTAATCGTTTGAGAAGGTTATTGGTAAATTGTAATTTACCAGATCTCAATATTGCACTAAGAGATGAAATAGTTTGCGGTGTAAAGGATCATGACACTAAAGTGGAATTTTTCAGAGAATGAAATCTGACATACGGAAGAATTTTGGAAATTGCTGAAGTGAGGGAGGCAGCACAGAATGTGGAAAATGAAGTAAAAAATGCTAATCAAACAAGATCCAACTGATTCTGTGAATTATATGAAAGCTAATCGGTGTGATGGAAAAAAGTCAGATAGGAACAATTCGATGCAGCTTAGGAAATGGAAAAATCCCAGATGGAAGCAACCTTATTGGAAATATGGAAGGAGCAGAAGAGCATCGCAGTCAACGTTCTCATAATATCAGCTTGTTTCAAATTAAGAGACAAAAATTTAGTTAGATACGTTGAGGAAGAAATTTTTAAAGATAAATCAAAAACTTGTAAAGACAATTATTTGTGTATTATAAATAAAGAGGTAAAAGATGATCCAATGGAATTAAAAGTTAAAATTCGAGATAATGAAATAACATTTGAAGTTGATACACCTTCATATATAACTGTAGTAGCCGAACCTTTTGAAAGAAAATATTTTCCAAACTAGCCAATTTCAGAAGTGAATAAACAATTCGAATACTATGATGGATGTTAAGTTGAACCAAAGTGTATGCTGGAACAATTACTAGAGGAATTAAACAATGAAAAGAATTTGTTAGGCTTATATATATATTTAGAGATATTGGACCACCGATGATTGGTAGATATTGGTTACCAATATTTGGATTATGGCCTTTGAAAATTCCAGATGCAGTAATGATTGAAATTTTGGGAGAGGAAAATCAGATAATGGATAGCATTAAGGAAGAATTTAAATAACTTTTTCCTCCGGGTCAACGTATGTTGACGGGTGAAAAACTTAAGTTGTATTAAAAAGAAAATACTATTCCATCAGTTAAGAGACCATCTAAATTAGCATTGAAATAAAAAAAATTAAGTAGAAAGTGAATGAGAAAGACAATTATACAATTAGGGATATTACAATACAATTAGGGAATTCAGTTCCAGTTGAATCAAATGACTGGGCTACAACAATTACTCCTATTCAAAAATGAGATAGTTCAGTTAAAATTTGTGGTAACTGTAAAGAAACCCCCAACACACACTTGATTACAAATAAACACCCAATATCGTTAGCTGAAAAATTTTTGCGTCTTTACAAGGAAGAGTAAAATTTTCAAAGATAGGTCTCACGTATGCGTATCAACAAATTTTAGTTGATGAAGAAAGTCAAAAATATCTTTCTATATCGATGCGTAAGGGATTATTCGCGTACACGCGTATGACGTATAGAGTTGCATCTGCACCTGGTAATTTTGAGCGAATAATTGAGCAAATGTTAAAAGATATCGATGCCCCGAGCTATTTTGACGTGTCTCTAGTGAGTGCGTACGAAGTGAATATCTCTCTGATGCGTTGGACAAGTGTAGTATCTCGCTGCACCGTTTGACAAGTGTAGTATCTCTTCAGAACTCTTGAAATCTGTAGTAAATAATTTTTTCTCTTCTAGAGAACGCACCATTATCAAATTCAAAATGAATTTTAAATCATAAATTGATTCTAATCTCGGATTTCAGAGTTTAAAAAAAACGTTATTTTATATATCGTACGACTAATTTCACATGAACGCCTATACAGATGAATATTATTTCGTAAAACATTCATTACTATTTTGATATTTCAAAAATAATTTGTTGTTATTTCCGTATCTTTATTTTTTAATAAAATTCACTTGATTGATTCGAATAAAGTTTCCGGTCAACAAAAAATTACCTAAAACCGAGCAAATAATATAAGAAAAGCATAGAAAAATGAATTAACTCAATAAATAGAGAATCGAAAATTGATTTTCAGTAGATGATAAAAAAAAGTAGTAAACTTCTCTAGATTGCTAAGTAAAAATAAGCGCAAACTTCTTTTTATTCAATGAAAAGTAATATATTTTGGATAAACTGTTCTTGTATGAGAATGACATAAATTATACATCTAGAGTATAAGTAATATCACGTATTTTATTATCAAGTTATATCACGATCCTCTTTGCTTACAAGTGATATCACGTGTTCTTTGCGAAGAAACGACCCTTATAATATAATATCACTTTATTCAAGCCGTGGAAAAGAAGAGATGTAATTAAACAGATGAAATGTGATATTAATTTACATATTGTAAAACGGAAAACAGTCATTCTTCACTCATCAGCCTGGTTGACTTGATTTTCATTGACGAACAAAATTGAATTATAAAAAGCATGATACTTCGCTGAAATAGTACCTGATTTGCACATCTTTTGCAAATCGTTCTTTTGTAGGCGTGAAATTGGCAGCGCGCTTTTGTACACCACATTAAGCTTATGTTTTGCCAAGTTCCTAGGTCATTCTCTGGCTTCTTTCACGTTCAAGTTCGCGTAAATCACCGTCGAATTCATATTTGAAACGCGAGATATGATTGTCTCCCTCTCCAGTGCGAATTTCGCGGATGTGTGACAATCGCACTTTTTGACCCATCGTAACCTTTTCCCAGTTTTGATTACTACCTACATCTTTGAATTCAAAAATCATTCCGCGCTCTACCTTCACTACATTGTACGGTTTCTGTCCGCTTTTAACCGTTCTAATCACAGTCCCCCAATCCAATGGAGAGAAAATGGTGAGGCCTCCGCTACGTTTCTCGATTAGAGCGTGCGTTGAATCGCCTCCGTTTTGAGTGTGACCTACCTCTAAAAAGCGATGGACGATCTCGACATTGTAACGAGCCGACGCGAGTGCATACATACTAAACACGAAACGATTACGATTTTGGCCTCCACAATTGTCCGATAGAAAACAAACTTTTTTACACCCTATTCAGCCATTTCTCCAATATAATCAAGAACAAAATTCGCAATTTCATCCGAACCCTTTTTCCCTACTGTTTCATCCCAAATATAACAAAAACCCTCGTGACGTGAACAATCGTGAATGGTGAAGTTATACACAGCAAACTTCCGCGAGTAATAAAAAGCTGAAGTCTCACCACGAGGAACGATCGATACTTTTTGCATATCGAAACACGAAACGCAGGAAGTTGGATCTTTTTCGGCTTCTTTTTTGTCGTCGACCTTGCATTTTCGAGCCAAATCCTTCATTTTCAGATGCAGTTCGTAAGCAGATTTCCGTTCAGTTTTTTCTTCTTTGCTCAGGTTTTGCCAGGAGAAGCAGAAATCGCATTGGTCTTTCTTTGGTTTGAAAAATGATAAATTGAAATCATCGTTGGATATGTCCCTGTATTGCCGTTATGTCGCGGGGGTTCCGTTGGTTTCTCCGATTGCATCCACTCTTTGTACAAGGAGTACATTTTCCTCACGTCGAGATTCTCGTCTAAATATTCGTGACTGCTGTCTTTTCTTGTATAGTGGGATGGGACTTTCGAAAACTTTATGAGGTGTTCCCTAACGCTGTTTGTCAATATTTGTGGTAGCTGTCGTTTTTTGTGCTTGCCTTGAGTGTCGGCTGAAACAGCTCCTCCGTCGCCTTGTTTTTCTAAGCGCCGTTGTCAACCACGTCTAGCTGATCTTCAAAATGTCGAAAAACACTTTTCCACATACTTTTTGCTGCTTTCCATTGACACGAAAATTGTAGAAACGAGATTCGTTCCCTTTTGAATTCCGTTTTGTTGTTTTGACCTTGATAGATATGACCTCCACGCGTCTCAGCAGGTATTCCCACTTCTTGAATGCGTATCCAGCGACCAAAATTCCGCGAATATGTTAGTTCGGTCGTTTTCGGTGATCTTCGTTTTGCACTTGAATTTGCATGCTTCACCGCAACCTGGTTGCAATTTGCGCGCTGGCACTTGGGGTTTGTTTCTGGAGATGTATGCTTGTCCTGATTGCCTGGTTTTTTTACTTTATTCTTCTTCCAACTCTCAGAATTTTTGGACCGTTTTCTGGATTTTCTTTCAAAACTTGCACCGACAACTGAATCGCGTAAATTTTCTGATTCAGTCACGTCAATTGCAGCGTAATCAGCGTCCAAAACGTCGGCAGAGGAATTTAAAGCATTCACGATGTGAATTTCTTGAACTTCATCGGGCATAGAATTCATTTTCTCAGTCGCGACGACGAAAACATTTCGTGTTACTGGAAAGAGCGAATTCATTTATTTTTCAAATCATTTTTGAAAGCGTTATAATTTACATTTCTCAATATAAATGCTACAATATATGTACCCGTATTTGAGAGTGTTGCTGATGCCTGCTCGTGGATGACTGCCAAATTGAAAGGACGAAATATATCGTATCCAAATAAATCTGGAAAATAATACATTAATCATTGTTCATATCTCGTTATGGAACTCGAAATAACTTTATACGCATCCCATAAAACCAGAGTCAAAGTTTCGGCCGTAGATCTAACCAAACGTTAGGCAAACAATGATCAGCTGATCAATGTATGCCCAATGTTTGCTTAGATCTACGGCCAAAACTTTGACTCTGGTTTTATGGGATGCCCCTTCGGCGAAAAGAAGTAACAAAACACGTTATACAGAAAAACGTTTCAAAATAGTATATTACGTATCAAGTGCGGAAAGGCGCATTTTAACACAAGAGCGAGTTGCGACTCGCTCGCGCGTTAAAACACGTTCCGCAGGTGATACGAACGAGACTTTTTGTTCACTGTATACCGAAAGTTATCCGAATCGGTGTCGTTTTGCGTACGGCAAGTTGATTTTCACTCACGCAGTGCGGGAAAATTAACTTCCCGTACGAAAAACGACACCGGCAAGGCTCAATCTCGGTCTACGGTGGACAAAAATGTTTTTTAAGTGATTCAATATTCTGAAATCATTTATTAAACGTGCAAGACAACCACTGCCTGAACAAAGTGGTTGAAATTCGATCACGAACTTGGAAAAAAAAAATTCGCACGTTCCATTAAAGTTTCAGACAACATTCTCAAATCTTTATAAAAGGTGAAATCTTTGAAAAATGTATTAGAAACGTCTCCAAAACGTTTGTTGGCCGAGGGGATGGATACATTCATATTTTTTTGGATAAGAATACATAAGAATAATTTCGACGAATACATTCATATTTTTTTGGATAAGAATACATAAGAATAATTTCGACGAATACTCGTCATAATAACTCACCCTTGTTTCCTTCAAGATTCACGGTGTCTTCATCGATGCTGATTACGCTTGAATTCCGATCACTGTTATCCATTTCTGATATATTTTTTGACAAAAAAATTCGTGAACATTTTATTCTTTACATTGTGTATCATATACAGGGTTCATTTGTTTCTTTTTTCTATCTTTGTCTAATCGGCGGATTTCTCATCTCTATTGCATCTCTCTTGCACCGCAAAATTCTGCGAAAACAAATGAACGCTGATCAAATGATGCTATTGTGTTCACTGTACACACGTCATGTGCACCAGTTACTACAGTACAGAACGAAAATCGCTATCGAAATTCAAATCTCCTGAATTTTCTATTACGTTGTTCAAAGTGTAAGAAATTAAAGAGAAATTAGTAATAATATTATATGATTCTCTACACTTCCCTTTATTAAGCAATAAAAAAAATTCAATTCCGATAAAAAACGAGTTACTACAGATTTCAAGAGTCCTAAAGACATACTACACTTGTAAAATGGCGCAGCGAGATACTACACTTGTCCAACGCATCAGAGAGATACTACACTTTGTACGCACTCGCAAGAGATACGTCAAAATAGCTCGGGGCCATCGATATACTAGATGTAGCTGCTTTCATTGAATGGTCCGAGATTTGTGGAAAAAAAATTTGAAAGTACTAAGAAAGCATTAATGTCAACTGAAGCTTTAGTTGATTTTAATCCAAAGTAGCCAATAGTATCAATTGGCGATGCATCTGATTACGATTTATCAGCAGTGTTAGCTGATATATTTTACCAGACAGATCAAAAAAGCCAATAGCCTTCGCCTTCCGAATGATTCCCAAAAATCAAAGAGCTCGGGCTCAGATTGATAAAGAAGCAGCAGCGATTGTGTTTGGATGTAAACAATTTTATGAATATTTGTACGGTAGAGAATTTGAACATAGAAGTGATCATAAACCGTTGGTTGCGAAAAAGATTTTCAACTTAGAGTATACATGTTAAAAATTTGTCGAAGATAGCCAAATTCCACGGTTAGATGCAAATTGAATAGCAAAAGAAACTAAAAAAGGTAAAATTCTACCAAAAAAATTCATTGTACACAGTGTCTAATTAGCCAAGTTCTTGTAATGAACTTTCTGTTGTGGAACAAATATATTTTAGTAGAATGTTAGAATTTCATTCCGTAAAAGATTGTGTAATGCTTGAAGCAAGAATTGTAATACCAGAAAGTTTAAGGAAACGAGTTTTGGAAGAGTTACATAAAACAAATATGGAGATTGTGGAAATGAAAGAGGTTAGTAGTTCATTCTCCCGGTGGACAGGAATAAAGATATCAAGTTAATAACTCAAGTGTTAAGCATGCTTAGCGAATTTCGATATTCTGGAGAGAGCAAAACGTTCACTTTGGATCTGGAAAGGAAAATTCTTGGACAAGATTGCATGTAAATTTTTTAGGTCCAATTTACGGTAGAATAATTTTGATTATAATTGACGCTCACTCCAATTGACCAGAAATTATAGATATGGGAACGTGTACTACAGCGGAAAGGATAACATCAGTTTTTGAAAAGTCATTTGCTCGTTTTGATCGAGCAGTAAATAAATTTTTGATGGATTATAGGAGTATCTCTCACGCAACTACTGAATTTAGTACAGCAAAACTTTTTCAAAAAAGAAAACTGACAGTGAAATGTAACTTATTGCGTCCGAAGCAAACCATATGGTAGAGTATAATAGCAAGCATCTCAAATGAAAAATGCTGCAATTTTGCAGATTTTAAACTTCAAATCACATAGTTGTTGTTGTTCTTCCCTTTTCTGAATTGTAAACAGCTCCTCTTCTTTTCACGAATGCCCGTTGAGAAATGCGAGGTCCCTTCAGAGGTAGAGGTTAAAACGTTAATTTTATTGCCGGTTTTTTAGCTAGTATTCTGACTTTATTGATAAATAACATAAGTTTTATCTTACGTAAATGGAAGCTCAAATTATTCTGGTACACATTAAGGACATTATTCAATTTTCTCATTTTTTTAGGGTTTACTTATGTTTCATGTAATTCAACGTGTCTCACGACGGAGGAGCACTCGAGATGGAAGGACAACTGAAAACGCCTGCACGCACATGAAACCTGCAGCCGCTCCCATGAAGGACGCTGGAGGATGGGCTGTCTGCACCGACCTGCTGATGGGTAGTCGAGGACGCAGTATTCATTCACTGTAAACCGTAGCTGAAGTGCAGATGGGATTCCCACTTTTAAAACTCCCGCGACTACTGATGTGAAAAATGGCGGTGGTAGCACAGTCCATTGGTCAATGCAACCTTCACCTTCTAGCAGCCGACGGACGGGGAAAAGCTCCGGTGGATGCGCTCTGGGTTGCGGAAAAGCGCGACCAGATGCTCAATGGTCATTGGTTTGTAGAAAAAAATGTTTGCGACTCTAGGAGTGAACTCTGAGAAGACGCGAGCTTTCGCCGGCAGTGGTGCGCAGAGAAGCTGATTTAGTCTACGGCGCAGTTCACCTGCGTGTGGCTGACTTCTCTCGAGCTTGGGCGAAAACCCGCCTCGTCACTTCTTTTTGGACTCTAAACTGTCAACACGCTTCGCGTGGCACTTGTCGCTGAGCTGATTATATTTGTCCGTTTTAAGTTTACTTATACTTAGTCTGTCGCGTCTTGGTGAATTGTACCGTTCTACGGTTTCTCTTTTTTTCAAGTAATTGCGTTACGTCATCTCACAGTAGAGACCCTCGTGAAAATGAAGACCGAAAAAAGACCGATTCCAAACCGCTTGCAGACAGGGTTTGAACTCTCAACTCGTTGTTGTCATGTAAATATGTAGTTTCGAAAATTTGAAAAAAATATTCAGAATATAATTTTTCTTCTACGAGGAACTGATGTAATGGTACTCGGGATTATTAAAGATGAGGGAGAAAGAGTAAATAGTTGAGGCGGTGAGATTGTGTTGTTCTAGGCTTCTAGTACTAGGAAAACAAGGGGAGGTTCTGGTTATCACTGCACAAGTATACAGTCATGCTGTTCGCCTGTCTGTTTCAGAAAACAATCGAAGTGCCCTATATAAAAAATAAAATGTTGATCAATTTTGTGAATATTTATTTTTGATGATGTATAGGGATCAGAAAGTTCTGAGTCTAAGTCGTTCTTTGATCTGAAAAATAACGCATTTACATTAGTATTTGCCGATAATATTCAGATATTCGGCTATAAGATATTGATTAGTATTGCATAGAGATGTAATGTGTGATTGTTGAATGATTGTTTACATCTTACTCATATCTGAGGAAGTATCAACCATTTTTCAGACTGGCTTAATATATGAGAGCCAAAGCCTAATTTTTCACGCAGAAGGGGTGGTTCACTAGAAGGTTGTCTCGCAAGTCGACCGAAAATGAGTTTGTATGGGGTACACTTCGTGCCCTCGTGAACGCTTGTATTGTAAGAACATTAATTTGAAAAAATGTGTGCCCTGTTCGGTTAAAACTCCTTTTGGGTGATCCGAAAATACAAATAAACTTTCTAACGAATACGTCAGCTATTACACTTGCCTGTTGATTTGGCATGGATATAGCTAGAGAATATTTGGTGAGATTATCCTGAGTTGTCAGTATGCAATTATTATATGCTTTTGTTACTGATAATGGACGAACAGTGTCCATTGGAATTTTTTCAAACGCGACACTTCGTGTACCCATGATCATCATGGGATTTTTGGTTTTGACGCAGACTAATTTTTTCAGTTGACATTGCAAACAAGCGTGAATGTACTTCTGGATATCCAATTTCATATTCTCCCGGAAGTGTCAATGACAAATCCGAGTGAATATTTTGGCGACCCCTTTATGCCCACCTGAAGCCGATGAAAATACCTTTTCTATAAAAAATTGCCGCTGCTCATTACCGGCGTACTGAATGATTCTGTTAAAAATTATCACCTCAGTCCAATAATCCATAAAAATAGTACTGAGAATGATCCAAACACTTGCGAATCGATATGCGTTATGCGAGAGGTTTCCGCCATACTAATCGCAGCGCTATGTGATAAAAACTGCCCTTTTTCGATTTTCTTTGTTGTTTCTACAAAAAGATTTCCAAATTGATGTAATTCATTTTTTTTATAGGCTTCGAGATCCGTTATATTTTGAGATTTCGATTTTTGATATAAAATAAGCATAGTTACCTTTTCGCATTTTTGACTGATCTCTATATTCTACCACGTTCTGTGAATCTAAAATCATATTTCTTGTAAATATTTGTGGCGCGTCCAGCAATTGACGATCAATGGGAAGGGGTTCCGGAGAAGGTCGTTCTTCCATTTCATTTATTCGAGTTTCTTCGCTACATATCCTTATTTATTATTTTTACTTCTGGTACTGGAAATTGAATTTTTTTCGGTCTCCCACGTTTTCTTTTCTGTGGAACTTGAATCTCTTTCGCGATTTCCGGACTCTGTAAAAAACTAGATTTTTTCATTTAATTCTGGCATTCCGCGTTATATCTTCTCTGGAATCACGATTTTCCTACTTGAGTTTCTTGAGTTTCCTGAGTTTCTTGTTTTTTTTTATTTCTTTGTGTTTCTTGATTTCCTTGAGTTTCTTGATTTTCTCGATTTCTTAGAATTTCTAATTTTTCCTGACTTCGCATTTTTTCCTTGTTACTACCACATTAAGTTTTTCATTTAATACTATTTCGGATTCGTTTGAATTTAACAACTTTTCCTTAAGATTCTCCGACGTTAAATTTTTGAACATGCTCATTATGTTCATCACGGTTAGAATGAGACAGTTAAAAATATCTGCTGAATCTTCGGAGCTTGTTTTGATATGAGCAAGCGCTTCGTGACCAATTTTTTCAGGACACGTTAAATCTACTTCTGCTCTGAATACCGCATCCTGTCGAATTCATAATGACCGTAGGGCGTGGAAAATGCCGTTTCATGTGAATCTTTCGGACTCATTTTGATTCGGTGGAGCCGGACTCTAAATCAGATACTGAAAAATATTGCGCAATTACCCAGCGAATCTAAAATTTCGCGAATTTTAGGCAGGGGAAATGAGACAATTACGGGTTTTTCGTTTAATTTCTGGAAGTCTAAAACCATACGCCATTTTCTGTCACATTGGGAATTCGCTCTTATTTGATCAAAACAGGGGTGTTATATGGATATTGTGATGGGTTAATTATTTTCTCTTTTGATAGGTCGTTGATATGTGGGTGGAGATCGATACTGGCGCGTGAACACGGGCTAGTCGTGGGTCGTTGATACTTTACGTTGGAGAACGTTGGTGACGGTGGGTCGTTCTCTGGGAATGTGAAATCGATCCGCGTGTTCCTCGACTAATATTTTTACGTAATCTAATTCTATCGCGTTTAAATGCTGTAATCGAAGTAAATCCCTAATTTGTTCTGTTCTTTGCTTTCAAGTAGTGTTATAGACCCTTCTTATTGGAATTAAAGGGTGTTTGAATTTTATAAAATCATTGAATATTTCTTCTGATGGTTTTAAAAAATTTAATTCATTTTCTGATTCGGAATCGAAAGTTTGTGCTCCAAACTCCTCAAAATTTTCGAGGTCTACATGTGGGATTAGCATTTCCACGAGTTCTGACTGTATGTTTGCAATTTTCATGTAGGCTTTTTTATGATTATTAGTTACCAAAGCTTTTCCTGCAAATATTTATGATCCTATCGATAGTTGAGGAATAGAACCTATTTCCTTTTCTTGATTTTCAATGATTAAATAAATGTTAGATATTGATCTTGTTGGTAATGTAATGGTAGGCCGTTTACAGAAAGGATCCGAAAGTTCGTTCACGAACTTAGGACCTACCATCACACACTGAACAATTCAAAGCTGCTGACAATCAAGCAGCACATTGTTAACACAATACGAATGTTATCTGATGCACAGAGGAGAAGACCTATCCGTACCTAGGCGTGACCCAGAGCCGCATTCAGGACGCAAAATCAGTAAAGGAATCTCTCCAAAACAGATACAAAAATCTCCTTCGACGGATTTGGTCTTCCAATCTGTCGGCATTGAACAAGTTATCTGCAACTAACATGCTTGCTGTGCCGGTTCTACTCTACTAGTTTGGGGTTTTCCCATGGACGAAGTACGAGCTGGTGGCCCTTGATATCACCACACGTAAAATCATGTATATGCAAAAGAGCTTGCTTATAAATTCGTCCGTTCCGCGATTGTACATGCCACGCCGTCAAGGTGCACGCGGAATTCTAAATATCCAGAGTCTTTATAACCGAATTATCGTGGGTACAGCCAACAAAGTTGCAAATATAAGAAATCCTTTCCTACAAATGGTCAGGCAACACAAGATGATTGGAAGAGGAGTTTTCCTTTACAAAGCCGCGGAACAGGCAACAAAGACCCTTGGTCTGAATCTTAACATCAGAAATGAAGAAAGTGCACTAATCCATCTAGATGCCGCACACCTGAAAGTTCAAGTGAAGGAAGCAGAGGTTAAATACTTCCGACAACAACTTTTCGACAAGAAAATGCACGGAAACTTCTACAGAAATGTAAAAGGTCAGAATTTGTCAAAGGAGCTACCTTTTGTTTTCCTCAGATCATCAGGACTTAATTCAGGTACAGAGGGTTTCATTTTCGGGTGTCAAGACGGTGTCATTTTCACCTTAGTATACCGTAACC
>JAUMHM010000016.1:10108596-10120708 GCA_032362435.1 Melikaiella ostensackeni
ACGAAAATATTGGTGTCGGAAAAAAGGCCGAAATTCGTGCCCCTGTATCTAGGCAACCCGATGATATTTCCTCCCCCTTCTTACACTCTTCATGTACCCCGATGGAACAACAAATTTACCAAGTTTCATCGAAATCGTAGAGATCAAATCTTTCAAGCTGGTACACTTGACGTGTTTTGCCCCTTATGTGTAATGAGAATTTTTTTATTATTGGTTAATGTCACAGTTGTAAAGTATTATGATTTATCATTAGTTAGTATCTCAGTCGAAAATTATTTTAAAAATTTCTATATTTAAAATCTAATACAATGTCTTTGATAGTTAAAAATTATTTGTGTAACATAATCACAATCCTAATATTTATTCAAATTTGAAGTATTTTGGAATTTTAAATTTATAGTTTGAAACAAGTGGATGACAGGACATATTGCGTATTTTTTTATTTATAATTTCTAAATGAAGTCTTCATGAATTTGGAAACTTCACTAAATTGTGCTTTGATATATAAGTATTTCACTGAGATATTTTAATAAAAAATGTATTAATCGAAGGAAATGTGGGAAATGACTGGGATTTAAAAAGTGGTCAACTTTTTGGCAATAATTTTTATATTTGTAAGATAGGAAAAGAAAAGGAATTGAAGGGTCCTGGGCATAAGGGCGTAAGTGCCAGATTTCGGAAATGCGTTTTGCTGTCTTGAACTAATTGTTTTGATCTAATTCATGTCTCCGTGGAAGATTATGGTCTAGTGTGATTAAGAATTGGGTCAAAATTTATTTTTGGTATTTTTTTGAAAAGTGATTACTTCTTTTCGCCTGTTCTTTTCACGATTCAATAGAGCTAAGTAATAGTTCGGAAGTACTTTCCTGTTTTTTTTTTCTAATTGAAAGATAAAAAAGTTATGCATCTCTTTGTGTGTCAATATTTTGGTTTTTCGGGACGCGCCGTACCTTTGACAACACTCCTCAAGCGCCGATAGATTCGATTAAAATCGATCCAAAAACTGTTTGAATAGGTTTCTAGTTTTTGATTCACAGTTTCAAAACTATTTACCATGAAATCGTAGCTAATTTTTTTGTCGAGATATCTCGTAATTTTTCCCGGAGGTGATTTTTCTCGTAGGTGGTTGCTTCTTTCAGGATATTCCTTTCACTGTTTGTTAGAGCTAAGTAATAGCTCAAAGGTACTTTTTTAAAATTCAAAAATAAAGTTATTCAGCTTTTTCTGTGTCAGGTCCGGCGTTTTCCGGGACATGCTGTTCTTTGAAAAGGGTTTTCTCTTTTATGGTTGCTTTTTTTAGCCCTCCTTTCACGTTTAAATAGAGCTAAGTAATAGATTGAAAGTAATTTTTTTTATTGAATGCGTTAAAGTTGGACAGTTTTTTGTGTCTCCTGAAAAATTCGGATTTTGGCACTTACGTCCATATGCCCTGGGACCCTTCAATTGTTTAGAATGTTAAATGATGGTTCATCATAACATTAACATTATGATAATAGATATCTTGATTGAATTTCAGGTTCGAGTGATGAAAGAGCCTAGCAACGTGCCACCCCTCTGGGCAAACAACTTTGTTGCGAAGGTTTTAAAGAGTAGGGAAGCCAGTCCCTGTGAAAAAATATTGTCGAACAGTGCAAGCGGTCAGTATCCATGGGAAATGTGTTTCGCACAACCGGCGAGCGACTACCTCACCTACCGGCGGAAACTGGACCAAGAAGCAGTCAGTCTGGAGAACGTCATCATCCGTGAGGGTGATCAGTGTCTTGTTGGTACAGTGAAGGTAAAAAATGTGGCCTACGACAAAGAAGTCATCATCAGAGTCAGTTCAGATTGTTGGGTTACGCACGAGGACGTTCACTGCAGCTTCGTTGAACAGCCCGGTGTCCATCAGACAACCTTGACCAATCTTTACGACACCTTTCGCTTCAATCTGACCTTGCCTGTCAAGTCGAATGTCATCGAGTTTTGCGTGCGATATCGCACTGATGGTTCAGAATTTTGGGACAATAACGGCTCCAAAAACTATGTAGTCAAAAAAAAACAAGAGGTATGTAGAAAAATCAACTCTGAGAGTGAAGAGTCTCAAAAATACTGGGTGAACGCTATTAATCGCTATTTTGTCAATTTAAAATAAGTGTTAGAGATTTGTATATTATTCAGTTGATTACCCTGCAAACATGGGTTTTGAATAGTTAGATAGTCTGTAATTGCTAGAGAGCAGAAAGTAACATTTTCTAGAGCATAATAACATGGTGAGTAACAGGTTACTAACCACTTAATTGAAATCGGAGAAAACTGTAACGATTATGTTACAGCTATATAACATCGTATAACAGCACATACTCTGTCAAATGGCAGTTATGTAACATTTATGTAATAGACATAGAACAGTGTTGAATGACTATTTAAAAAAAAATTGTATTCTTTATATTTTCGCGGGATACTTACTTACATAACTATGGAACCCATCTAGAACAGTATTGTAACTTATATTATAGAACGTCTTTTACCTAACAACTGTTACAGAATACGCAGTTCTTGAATTATTATAGAATTCAATTGTAGCCTTCCATAACTTGGACCTACTACCGTTATGGCACAGTTGCAGAACTCAGTATTGGAACAAGTTTTATGTAACAGTTACATGTCAATATCTATTACAGAACAGTTCCTACTCAGACTTTTGGAAGAATTACGTATCTTATTTTGTAACAACGTTTTGTAAGACTATTACCCTGCTGTTATTGAACAATTACAGAACGTGTTTGCTGGGTAGGGTTAGGTAACTAATCTTATATTATGTGGGACATGAAACATTTCTAAATTATATTATGCCTGCATTTACGTTTTATATATTTTGATGTTGATAAATGATAAGCGAATTGTGTTAGAAAAATTATGGAGTTCTTTTAATATATTATTAATCTTTTCTTGTGAATGTCCATTCTTCGAACGTTTTAATGTTTGTAATAATGATCTCGTACACTAGTAAATATATTATTGCATAAATATAAATTTGGTAGTTTATACTTTAGCAGTAATAAGATGAAGATAAAAATTAAAACAGTTGAATAAGTCCGTGAAAGTGAAGTGGAAGTAAAGTGAGAAAGTTACATAATAGAAACCCTGCTTATAACATTTTATGCTTTGTGGACTTGAACAACACACATTAGACACTTTTTAATAATAACTAATTTGATCGTATGTATTGTTAATATTGTATGCCGAGAGAAGTCTAAAATCGATGTTATATTGTACTTTTTCTATTATTTTTTAAATAAACTTTTTACATTTTTTAAAAATTTGTGTATTTTTTATTTTTCATCTACTTAATTCATTTTCCTTAAAGAAAATTAGTTAATTTTTACTTTCTAATTCCATAAAAAAATACATAATAATTAATGTATTAATTGGAAACGAAATACGCAAAGACCGTGTATTTCTTGTATAAAAGATCATGCGCCAACACAAAAACACTGATACATTTTTAATATTAATAAAAGTATTGCAGTATTCTATTAAATTAATTAATTAGATCTACATCATAAAAAGTTCAATTTCTTCTTACAGATATTACATTTGTAAAATTTCTCGCTGTAATAATCTCTCATTGATAAGTAAAGAACGGACATAATTAGAAAAAGTTTCAATTACTCGAACAGCATTGCATGTTGATAAGTATAGACCGGCGCCAGAAATGATTAAACGTTTTATTACTTTTGTAGATAATAGTTATTCAGTTGAATTTACATCTTGAAGGCGCGATAATAAATTCATACTTGACGCTTATATTTGTAAATTTAAACTTGAATTTTATCAGGCTCCAAACAATTTTTTAAGCTTTTTTTTAAAGGTGAGCATTAACCATTAATATGTAAGTTATGACGGTAATATTAACCCCTATTAAAAATAGACACTTGTAGTTGAACGTTCATTCGTGCATTTGTATGCATTTTTCTACGTATCAAAGTCGAAAAATCCACGTGTATTTTACATGTGTAGAAATACATGATAAATTACACGTGCAAATCTACAATGACCTACATGTGCATTTTCAAGTGATGATATGCCTCTAATGATATATTTAAACAATAAACATGATGTATCACTTACTAATACACGCGTGTAAATCTGCGTGGATTTACACGTGTAGTTCTCATGTATTTTTATACATGTACATATACGCTTAAATCTATGTAGATGTACGTGTGTAATTTCTCGTTTATTTTTCCACTTGTAGTATAAAAATAACTATCTGAAATTGATACGTAGAAATATTTATAGAAATATACGTGAAAATACACGTGCATATTTTGAATAGGGAACATCATATGACGAGAGCAATTACCTCAACAGCACGCAATATTGCAGCAATATATGAATGTCCTTTCCCTATCAATATTGCTAGATAATATTGCAGTGCAACATTGTAGAAACATTGATATTCAACACTGCAGCTATATTGTAACGCCAAATCATAGCAGCCTTGTTATACAATATTGCATCAAGATTGTAGCAAAACTGTGATTTAATGTTGACATTCAACGTTGTAGCAATATTTCCGTGAAACATTGTAAAAATAATGTCGTGCAACGCTATTGTAACAGTGTATCCACGTTGGTTTTCAACATTGTAGCAGCGTTTTCATACAACATTGTCATGTAACATTGCTATGCAACTTTGCTATGCAACATTTGCATACAAAATTGCGCGTTGTTGGAGTATTAATTTAATGAATGGACATTTTATGAAAGTTATAATAATTTGCAGTTTTGGTGTGAAACGGAAGTTAAACTTTCAATGTTTTTTCATTCGTAGGTTGTGCTAGTATTGAATCATGCAGATCTGAATAATAGCGATGCAGCGCTGATGAAGGCGATGTCCAACCGGTCAAACATCAAAGATGCTATGAAAGTGAATATTTCAACATGGAGTGAGTTTGCATCATGGCAGCATCTTTCTAATGATGCACCATATTGGTGAATCCCCCAGTGCCTTATAATCGATATCTTCACGGTTATCTCCCACGCATCGAAATCTGTTGATCGGTTATTGCCTTCAAACATCCAACCGGTGAACATGGACGCGCGGATGGTTAGAAAAGAGGTACCTGGTACCGAGATGCATCAAAATGCGTACAAGAATCGGGTCAGGAGAGAAGAGATTATACCTATAATACAGAAAAAAGAAGCGATAAAGAGGGAGAAGTACAAAAACAACTTTTTTAAACAGACGAATACGACGGCTCCTACGAATTTCCAAAAAATTAGCAATTTCTCTGGCTGTGGTTCAAAATCCAAGCAAAGGAGCCTTTCAATAAATATGGTGAGTTTTACACAAAATTTGAATATTTGGAATTTCATATGATCTATATATTATGTAAGTCTTGAAGTAGCATTTTTTTCTTTTTTGCTACTTTTTTTGTTAAGGCAACTTTTCCTATACTTTTTCAGTTTGTGGATGTAATACATATTTGTGATGTATTAACCAATATCAGCTTTTTTCATTAAAATTACATGAAAAGTCTATAATTGTATTTAAAAGGTTGCGACCATTCAAACTCGAAGTATTACAGATGAGAGCCTTCAAAATGCAGTAATTCCAATTTAAAAACATATGTAATACCCTTGAATACGAATATGTTCAAAAATGAAATTATTTAAATAATATTCATAAGAAACAAATAATTTCAAACGTGGAAGTGTTCAAGATTCGCTAAATTCAATTTAAAGCCGCGATAACTTTCAATTAGTCTGGACGTGTCGTAGTTGTTTAGTTTCAAAGCTGAATAAATTAATTAATTCTTCAAAACTGAACAATTGAAAAAAATGCTTTTCATTCAAAATATTATTCAATTTGGGACGTTTTAATTTTAAAATGGGACAATTCCAGACACTTTCAATTTTAGAATAATTGTAATATTTTAAACGTTTTAAATTTAAAGCCAAGCAGTTTTTAATATGTATATATTTCAACTCAAAATTATTAAACTTTGACGCTTCGAATCGAAAATGGTTTAACTTTGATCATTTAAAAAATAATACAATTTGAAATACTTTTCGAAATCATTCAATTTCAAATCCTTTCAATTCTTTTCAATTGAAAATTGCCGTATTTTATAGTAGTACTTTTCGACAATTCAATTAAGCTCTCATACCAAAGAAATTATAAATATAATAAGAAAATGTTTATCAATTGCAACGTTAACCAAAGGTAATTTACAAGAACTGTGTTATCAAATCTTCGTCCGTACCTAAGAGATCCAACTAGTGCTACATATATTTCTTCCCATTTTTATTTTTACAAAAATAATAAATTATTGAAGCGGCCACCATCGTGTGCCGAAATGCTTGAATCAAGTTAATTGTATTCAATTTTATTGGTCCCTAAAGCCAAACTCAAATCAACATTTTCAAATAATTTTCCAATAAATCCCAAGATGTGACTTTTTGATCCGAAATGGTGTCTTGACATCTACGTAGAAAGATCTGAATACAGTTGTAATAAATTTCCAAATATAATTTTTATAACATATTAGCACATGACTTGAAATTTTTTTAGTCAAATTCAAATCATTCTAAGGCACTATAGAAATGGACAAGTATTTACTATATATATTTGCTTACTTAGAATCCGCGAATTTTCTACTGATTTTAACTTTTCTTTCATCATTTTAAGATCATTATTCTGGTGAAACCAGAAAGGATCAATTGCTGTTTGACGCATTCCCTTCAAGACATCGCTGAACTTCTCCAGATGATCTTCCTGACTTACAACTCCTCGTTCTTGGACTTGAATTGTATCTTCAGAAAAATAGAGTCAATAGCGCATCCCGCACATTTCTAATCTTTTAAGTTACAAATTCACGATTGATATCTAAGAAACACATTCGGAAACTTGTCGTTAGAATGCAAAGTGATATGCTGCGATTGCTTCAAATAAAGATAAAGAGAATAAGGGTTAAAAAAAATAGTCATTAAGACAGATGCGTATGTAGAGGTAGGAGGAAAGGTGGAGTTGGAATGCGTATTCTTTTTCTAAAAAATAGCCCTAAGACTGATAATTTAATGTTTCCATATCTTTTCCCAAAATATTGCGATAAAGATGATGCTTGATGTCATATAATTTCGTATTACATAAATTTATTACCTTCTATAGAAATATACGCGATTTTCCTTCTTTCTTCTTGCCTCCGTCGTTCTCTTCGTTGAAGTGTTACTTATAAGCTTCAAATCAAGTATCTCGATCTTGTAAATATGTTTTTACCTATAGATAGATATATATTTTTTAAATTTTATTGTACAGAACCAATGAAATTAGTATTCTCGGATACTTATGAGCATTCGCAAAAATTACTGTTTTCAATTTTGCTTGACATGTGTATACGATTTACAAATAGTTATAAGTTTTAATATTGCGTGTGAAAGTTATATACAAATTTGTAAATGTGCTCGTTAACACGTTACCAATATTATATTGTAATACATACAATAAAAAGGGAGAATGAGATAGATTGTTCGTGAATCTGCCTCACAAGTTTTTTTTATTAAATAAATGTCTACTTCATTTCATTTCCAATTTTACAATTAAAGTTTGTATTTCAATTTTAATACTTGCAACAGAAATTAGTCAAAGTAGGCGGTGTGCGCCTACAAAAGATGTTTTCGTGTAGCCTATTTAAATATTATTATCAAAAGTATTTAACTATAATATTTTTATTCAACTTCAAAAACTTAGTGATTGTAATAGATTGATAATAAAACCAGCCTTGCACCTAAATTCTTAAATTTCATTTCAAATATCAATAATATTCTTGAAACTCCATAAAATATTTTCTGGATTAACATTTTACATATCTTTTCTTGGGTTTATTCTGCGTAGTCTTTTTGATATTAAAATTTCATATTTTTACCTGAACATTTATGTAAAATTTTATTTCTTGTTGAAACATTCGTCTGAATTTTTATTTGTTATATAAATTCTTATCTGTTAGGGGCTATAATTGAATTACGTAAAAGCTCCAGTAGGAAGGGGAGTCGAGAGATTCTGATACGGAGGGTGGGGGGGGGAGTTTAATTCGTGTACGTTATTTTCGAAAATTCGGAAAGGAAGCAAATAACTCGTAGTGCTTGTACGGTTCAAAAGGTGCAGAACTGAGTTTTACGCGCCAAAAAAACTGCCTAGTGAACCTCAAATAGTATATAATTTTTACCTGGAATACTGGTAGAATCCATTACCTGGAAATGAAATTGCTTTTAAGTCTCATTCATTATTATTTCTGATATAAAAGTGCTTTAATAAAGTTTAATATATGTTTCTAGCGAAAATTTACAAAAATAAAAAAATTACGTACAATAGGTGGGGGGAGGTCGTGGATAGGGCCACTAATCCATTACATAATTTAAGAACAGCCCCTTATCTGAACTTAGATCCAAAGTTTAAGGCCCAAAAAAATCATTCCTAAACCATAAGTCCAAAACCATAAGACCCAACCCCTAGGTTTCCGCCTAGCCTACGAAACCCTAAAATGAGAGAACGAGGTAGATTTTGTACAAGTCTACATCAAATTTTTGTTGTTGTTGAATAAATGTCTTCTTTATTTTATTTCCCATTTTACAATTAAAGTTTGTATTAAACTTGTACCTAATACATGCAATAAAAAGGGGGAACGAGGAACCCTGGCGGAAGTTTCGGATAGAAAAGTGTCTAACCCTCTGAATTCATTTTATGCCGAAATCTGTTTCTGCATCAAGCAGTTTCATTACGAGCTAATCTGAGGCCGAGCCAAAGATTCCTATCCAAAGACTGAATCCGACCTAATCCAAGGACGATCAAGAGATTCCAATACGACTGATTAAACTGACGGATTGAAAAAAATTGAAAGGTGGGTTGGAATGGTTTCGGATTGAAAAGTCTTTTCGGATGAGCCCAGGATTCATTCGGATTGGAGGAACAGATACAAATGGATTGAAAGGTGGTTTCTAATTAGTTTCGAACTCATTAGGATTGGGAGCACAGATTGAAAAAGATCTAAATATGGTTTCGGATTGGATCGGATACAGATTGCGGAATGGTTCGGAAACAGACTTTAAAATGATTTTGAATAGTTCGGATTGCTTTGAAATGAATACCTATATCCGAAACTTTTGCCAGGGAAGAATTTACAAGTCTGCCCCTGAAATCTTTTTTTTTTCATTAAATGAATGTCGGTGAATAATGTATATATTATTCCCATTTTAAACTTAATTTCTCAAGGCCAAACAATACCCTCGATCCAATCAAGGTATGAACTAACTCTTGAGTAAACTGCAGGGGAATTTTTGAAGGCGCAAAATTTTCCGAAACTTGTGACGCCTACGATGCTGTACATGCAATAAGGTTCTGCTAGCACTCTTTGCAAAGGACCACCGCTGTCGCCCTGTAAGACAAATTCACAATTTTTATTATTTTATGACATAAAGAAGAACCAATACCTCAAATATTCATTATAATTGTTATGTTATCAGCTTCTAAACATTTTGAAATATGTACTTTTTAGTTTTTCTTAATACTTTCCTTATATTGAATTCATAGAACGAGGTGAAAAAAATTAATGAAGAGCTGTACGGCATAATGGCATAAGAGCCATTTTGTCAAATTTTGTGGTGCAAATCCATTACCTGACATGTGTCTTTTCCTCCTTCCATAATACCGGCACAGAGCATGCTTAATATTATACCTTCTGGCATTTGCTTACTACCGATATCAGACTTAAAACTGTTTGTGCAATTTTCTTGTGACACATAGTCAAGCTGTACTTTCATTAAATCATCGCTACCCTTGGCATTTTCTGAAATATATTTAATATCAATTTATATATGCATAAATATTCTAGCAAATACAAATAAAGAACAGTTCTGTAACTGCTACAGAACCGAAAGTAACATGCTCTAGAACAGATTGGAAACCTGTTACCAACCAGTTACGGAAAATGTCATCACAGAAAACAAAAAACGCTATTATACTCTTTCTGTAACAATCCGTAAAGTTCTATATAAGAAATATAATAGTTTCTAATAGTTTTGCATAACGGATACAGAATAGTTTTACATAAGAGATATGGAATAGTATTATGTAACAGATATAGGACAGCGCTAATATTATAGTATATGGGTCATTTAAAATTATAACTTCGGAAATATTATATTATTTATTCTTTTTTCCAGTAAATGGTTTCGTGAACTATATGAATCATCAAAAAAGTCCAGGCTGAAAGTGACTTTTATTAAGAATTATTTCGTTAGAAAACATCGTGCATAAATGAAGTGTTTTGTCCCCTAGTCCAAATTAACGACTTCCATTAGTTTTCCTAGATGTTCCGTAGTTATATCAAAATAATTTTTCTAGCTTAATGACTTTGATAACTATACAAGACATTCGAAAAAGTGTTTTTAATCATTGAAATTCTTTAAATAATTTTATAGAGAAACATTTATCCTTATCTCGGAAATTTGCACGAACTGCGTCCACCACAGTTTTTTATGTATGCTTCAAGAATAAAAGGCTAAAATATCTGTTGTGTTAACTTAAACTCTCTTCAAAAAGTGCTGCTGCTCTATTCAAAGTGCTGATTTTGGAAAGAATTATCGTAAGAAAATCCTTCAAAAAGTACACGCATAAGCGTGTTTTGTAACTTCTAAACTTAAACTATGTCCCCCAAGGTTTATTCTTTACTAATCCATATTTATTTAATTATTAATTTTTCGAAGACACTTAACCTCGACCAGATTCAGTATTTCTTGTAAGCCAATTTAAATCCTTTAATAACACAAAAATTATTTAAGAAATATAGTGAAAATTCAACTAAGTCCACCTCTATAGAATTGACGATTAAAAAAAAAAATAGATCGTAAATATAAATACTTCGATACAATTTTATCAAACTGCTGGATATTATTTGTTGCCACTACCCTCATTACACATTAAAAAGCATTTAACAACTTTGAAATCCAAAATTTATCTATGTCAAATTCCAAAGTTAATTTGAAATGACTCATATAGCGATCAAATTTCATTTTTGCACTCATAACATTTTCTCTTACGGTTTCTGATAATAATTGCCTGTAAAGAAAATTCGACTATATTTCAATAAAAAATAGCCAAACGGCTGTATTAAAATTGTAGCAATTGTTTTCAATTGTAGCGCAACATGTTATAATGTTGACGTAACACCGTTGCGGCATAGTTACATAATGAAATTGGAACAAAAGTAGAATGTATAGATTATGGGTCGTCCTCCTGATTAGTTCAAAAATAATGTATTCTATGTAATTTGTAAGGTGATAGATGGTATAATTATTGAAGGAAGACCTACGGGGGCCATATGTTGGTTGGAGAAGGGATTTTCCAAGATGGTGGAATAAGGCCTAGGAAACCACGTGTTGCTTCAGAGTTTTCCAAAATGGTGGAACAGGAACAGGTGGATGGGATGGCGGGTGTTTATACCTATTGATCTAGATTATCTTGATATCTACGAACGCATTTCTGTTTGAAATTAGAAGTAAGGGTGAAGTCTCTGAAATAAAAACATTGTTGTGTAGCTTTTTATTTTGTGTTTTTATTTATTTTATATTCTTTTTTTCTTATCTTCTTTTTGACATAGTATAAGTATAAAAACTAACCAATAAGTGCTGCGTGATTATAATATGAAATGAAGAAATTCTTAAAACTAACGAAAGACATGTGTTCGTAATATAGATTATAATAAGTATAGAGTAGCGAGTTTCAGTGAACATGATTATACACAATACTCTAGTTTATTGAAACGAAACGAGTAATCGTGAGATCCACCACTTTTAGAATTAGACTGTGAAATGCTTTTAAGGTTTATGTTTGTTCAAGAGTTTTTTATGAAAATCCACGACAATACGATCAATTTCTAGAAAATCGTATGTGAAAAGTTCCTGAAAGTCACAAAGAGAATAGCCGTTACACAAATGATGCAAAAACATAATACAGAACTGACCGCACACCATTCGAAGATGTCCTATGTAAAGAGGTGTTTCTGGTTTCTATCGTGTGCAAAACTACGAATCTTGCCGACATTTTGTGAACATTGCAGTTCACTTCTTCAGGG
>JAUMHM010000016.1:10149105-10170967 GCA_032362435.1 Melikaiella ostensackeni
GGTAAATGTTGGTAAAACGCAGTCAGACCCAAATTTCTCCACCAGGAAAGATTTTTTTATAGAGAAAAGTGTTTTAGTTGTTAGGACATACCCTATGCTAAACTTGTACAAAAAGTTTTTGATTCCAAATTTTCCAGTTATTCTCAGAATAATGAAAATGCCAGAAAGCTGAGCATAGCAGATGACACTTTTGACAGTTTTGCGCGATTTTCGAGGGAAATTTAAAACTGACACTTTATAAATTGACAAATGACATTGAGAATCAGTCACATTTATCAAGCAATATTTTTGAAATAATAGTTAGTAGTATGTTAAGTTATTTTTAATAAGAATTCCATTAATTTTATTCCTGAACACTAAGGTGAGTACTTTGTATCTTGTAGGTTATGATCGCAAATAAAAAAAACTTTTTTTTCTTGCTTTAATTTGCAATATAATGTATATACAAATTTAGTTATTAATTTACATTGAGTAGTAATTTGCGAAATTTAATTATATATGTATATACATATATGTGAATTGTGTGTACCTACTCATGGATAAATGTATTAAAAAAGTTTTCTAAATAATTTAAAATAAATAATTAAAATAAAATATTTTAAAGTTCAATGCCAGTTAAATGAAAAATAAATTTGAATTATGCCTTTATTTAAATCTAAAATTTGAAGCATGAAAAGGTATTTTGTTATTTTAAATGATTCAAGATTTAATGTTAATTTAGTGTTAATTTAGTGGTGAATATTGTGTAATCGTCGCATTTTACAGACTTGATTTATTATCAATCAGGCTGACAGAATGAGCTGTAAAAAGATCCTCTTCCTCAAAAGTATCCTCATACGCATCGTCTATTTCTCCCTTCTTCTCCTCCTTTTTACATGCACTGATGGTTTTGTTAAAAATTTGTTCCTAGCTCCAGTTGCATGTGCTGTGCATTCATTGAAAGCCAAATTGGTTGCTAAGGTCAACCACTTAAGTGAAGTACAATTAAGTACTTCTTAGTAACATTCAAGCTTTCTTTATTTCTCTTTATATGTAGAAGAAAAAATAATTATAGAAAAATTCGTGTAAATGTGAGAGTGTCATTTTTTTTCGTGTCGAGTTCATATCAAACGTCATTATTGGGCTTATGTCCATACATTTTATGGGTCATGAACCTTCTAATAAGGAAGATATGTACTCGATACAAAGTAATTTTTTTCGCATCGAGCTCATATCTACCTTATTTTTCGGCTTATGCCCATGTATTTCACTTGCTATGAACCTAGAAATAACGAAGATATGTACTCGATACGAAAAGAAAATGACTTTGTATCGGGATTTCGTCCCAATGAAAAGGATTCCACTATTCTACGAATAACTATAATCTACCTCCATGAGACTGCGCGTGCGTTTTCACGAATGCCTGTTTTGAATTAATTGTTGAATTAATTTGAACATCGAGTTCGCAGCTAGGTGCTCGACCGATCAGATTTGCCATAAGAAATTAATCCTATGTAAAATATTAATTCACCGAAAAGCAGTCCTTCGTAAAAAGGCACCCTGAGCCCTAAGAAAGAAAGAAAGAAAATGGAGACAATTTTGATGCATTCTGTCTCTTTCTTTCTTATGTACTCGCGAGCTCGCAAGCAGAGGTATGAAAACACCCAAGTGTTTTTGGATATTATTTTTTATGTTCCAAAAGCTATTCAATTAAATAATAAAATCGATCTTTTTTGTAATGATTTGATTATTTAATTGAATAGATTTTGAAAAATAAGAAATAATGTCCAGATACACTTGTGGTAATAAATCTTTTTTTTCTATGTTATTAAAAAAATAATATTTCGTCTCATGCAATTGGTATTATTGTTTGGCCCTCGACGCGTGGCCGTCTTGCCAGCTGGCATCACAACGCAACGTGGAATACTTAATTCGAAAATTTTTCAACTAATCATATTTGCCTCTTCTTAGACGTTTTTAGGACCCTCAGGACGTTCTATATTTTCTATTTTCTTTCATAATTAAAGAAAGATACACAACCTAGTTATTTAGTTTGCAGCTTTCTATGATTAATAAAAGTATAAACAAATTTCCCAAAAGCAGTGTCTATGTGTACCGAAAAAATTCGGCTAATTCTACCGAAATTTCTGTACAAATAGTCTCTTTTTCAGGTCCCACTATTCGTACCAAAAAAATCCGGCTATTCGTATCGAAATTTCAGTACACGCAGCCACGGCCTTTCTAAAATTACTTTTCTTATATTTCCATGGCAAATTGGGCAATTAAAAAAATGATGAAGGCTTGTTGTTTATATTCCTGAATTGGAAAAAGAGCGCCAATTTGAAAAGAGACCGGAAGTTGACTGGTTCGAGGCTGCAGCCACTTGCGTCCTTCAATATAGTTGTGTGAACCCCGTCTTAATCCGTCCGTCCGTGTCGCTACAGCGAGCCATCTGCCATCTTGCTTCAGACGCCGATCGTTACTCGTTCAGTGTTCAATTAGTAGCATTATTTTCAGTGATATCGAGTATTCAGTGCGTACATACAACAAGTGCAGAAATAAGTTTACACATATCATCAGGTAAGTTTGTCTTTTTTTTTTTTTTTACACTTTCCTCTTTTATCGATTGTTCAAAGTGAAGAATACGCATCCATACCGTATCTCGCTCCGATGTATCACCCTCGTTGCGAAACGTTCACGGAAAAATTGCCGCATTTGTAATTTCCTTGCGAAAATTCGGAATTTTGTATCTTTAAAAAATGGCCAACAGTCTTTTAACAGGCTTCAAAATAAATAACCGTCCCCCTTCATTTCTATTTTACAAGTCACGCGTTTCTTGGGCAGATTTTCCTGTAAGTGCGTCATTACTGCGTAATTAGGCTCATAAATATCAATTTTCAACACTTTTAATTTAAGTTTTCTCAAAATATTATCGGCCAGCAGTAATTGAATATTATGTATTGTATTTTGCATTTTATAAAAGTTCAAATTTAGGATCAAGCAAATTTCGGCACGCAGCTGGAGGAGCTAACATTCTAGAAGTTTCGTAGCATGATGAATGAGTGTTTTTACGAATTTGTTTATAAATTTTTTTGGAGTTTCGTAATTTTTTTTCGTGAACTTTTTTATTCAGTTGTTTCCTCACTCATTTTTGGACGCAACGGGACGCAACGAGCCGCAAATGCGTGCCTGCGAAATTGAAGGTCACGAACGCGTCGTCTGGAATAATAACGCTGTTACCATTTTTTTACGGCTTAGATTAGAAAAATAAAAATATGAGAGCTATTCTTATAGATATTAAAACCTAGTGTCGATATTTTGTAACTTCTCAGGATTCTTAATAGTGATTGTAAAATTTTTGGAGCATTTGGATCACTTCCGCCTTTAGTCCCCATTTCTGTGACTCTTATACAGTCTCAGTCACTTTTTGAATGGAATTGGGGGGGGGAAGCATTTTCTCTATTATTTTGTATTTTTTTAAATAAGGAAAATCCGAGTGGGTTTTTACACTTTTTAATTTAGGTGTTATTTTAGTTTTCGGTTTGTCCGCCGTAGTGAAAACCCCTGTACGGGATCTCGTAACTGGTCCTGTGTGAGTTCCTTTGCCAGAACTAGGACCAAGTTCTGTACAAGAAAAGTTACAGGGTCAGCATGAGAAATTGAGACACGAACCCGTACCGGAACATTCAGGGGATCTTGTACCATCATGTTCCGACGAGGGAACCCTTACGCGAACCTGTACATGCTCATGTGTGCCCTAAGTGGCCACGAAGGAAAATGTACAGACCCCTTTGCATGATCCTGTATCTAACTTCAGATAACTACACGGGCTCTTGTAGAGGATCCCGTGTAGTTTTAAACTTCTATGCTCTGTACGTGTTCCCGCACGTATTCTGGTACATGAGCATGTAGGGCTGGTGCAGTTTCAAATGCAACCTTTTTGCCGTGGAGGTCCCTGTACAGAATCTCGTGGAAGAACCTTCGAGTGACACTCGAGTCCCTGTACTCATTAATGAATACCTTACTTAAATACATTGAAAGAATTACTCGAGTGTCACTCGAAGGTTCTTAACGAGTTCCTGTACAGGAATCTCCACGGAAAAAATGTTGCATTTGAAACTACAATTGATCCCCTACATGCTCATGTACCAGAATACGTGCGGGAACACGTACAGAGCATTCGTGGCCACTTAGGGCACACATAAGCATGTACAGGTTCGCGTAAGGGTTCCCTCGTCGGAACATAATGGTACAAGATCCCCTGCATGTTCCGTTACGGATTCGTGTCTCAGTTTCTCATGCTGACCCTGTAACTGTAAATTTTGCGTTAAGGCTAGAGGAAGATAATTTTTTTTTTATGAAGGTTTTATCAATGCAACTTCAGAACTCTCTGTTGCTTTTAGAATTAGTGGTTGGGAATTTGCTTAAAAGAAGCCTTTTTGTGCTTAGGGAAAACTAAGTGCCACATTATTGCCATGCAAACGGGCGTCACTTTGATACTTATTATCGTAAGAGTGGAAATTTCCTGTGGAAAATAAATTCTTACAGCTTTTATGATGTTTTTTTTGTCGTAGATTCTATATACTTCATAGCTAAATTTACAGAAATGTGTATATAAATAACAATTTATTGCGAAGAATGCCATGACTATCTTATCTATAATGTCTGTAACTGATACCTGTAATCTACATTCTACATTCATCTTCAGTTCCTCTTTATTTTCTAAAATAATGTACTAACTTTATCTCCTAAGAATACAAATTTTAGAAGTTTTTTTTTAATCAAATTTCATTTTAAAAATGTGAGGGTTTTGAATTTGGATACCTTTTAAATAATTGATGCTTTTAAATTTGGTTGCTTTTTTAGTTTTTATGCTTTCAAACTTGAGTGCCTTTTTATTTGGTTGTTTTGGATATTTTTGTTGCTAGTTTATAATGAAAATCTTTCAAATTTGGAGCAGTGTTGAATAAAAAAATTTGAAAAGGTGAGTTTCCGATTTTATTGTGTGGTTTTGAGTTTAAATTGTTTAAGATTTGACCATTTCAATTTTGAGTTAAATATGTTTTAAATTGAGTAATTTTAACTTGAAACCGTTAAAACTGGACCGGTTTTAAATGAATATTTAAAGGAAGCCCTCGAAATTATATGCAACAATAGTTAAACTGGAAACTTAACAAAGAAATCTGTAAAGCTAAAATTTTGAATTCAGATTTTCTATCAACCTCTGAATTTTGGTGCTTTCAAATCATTTGTCATTAAATGTAGATATGATTCGATTTAGAAGTTAAACATTAAATATTACAGAACACTAAATTTCTTAATTTTTGTTTTAGTTCTAAAATTTATAAACCTTCACTTCGAATAGATTGCTTACATCTTTTAATAAATTATTGTATACCTACTTTTATCTATTTCCGTTTAGGCACTGGTTAAAGCCACAAAAAAAACTTATTTAAGTCTCTAAGGCCATGTAATGCTTATACGATTCCTAACCTTAATGACATTTGTTTGAAACAGCTCACGTTCACACGAAATAAGATCGAGTTGAAAGTTTAGGATGTTAAAGAAAAAGCATTAAGGAACGTTTGTATGGTGTAGAACAAGTCTAACGTTCCTTATTGCCTTTTATTGAATTCCCGAATTTTTCAACTCAATATCACATTCCGTGTGGACGTGAGTTGTTGCGAAAAATGTCGGTAAGGTAGAAATCGCTTAAGTATTACTTGACCTTAAACCACCTAAATTCAATGCAAAACTAACCTGAACAAGACTTTCTATGCATTGTCAGTTTCAAGACTTCTAACGACAAATCTTCTAACAACCAAAATTGGGATCTCTGAAAACCTCCTCGTAGATAAAATCAAAATCACAACCTACTTCAAAAGTAAACTACTCTTGCTTTTTAACACAGAATTTGGAAATTAGGATTTAGTTAAAAACTATCGTGATGTCGAACTGCAACTTAACAGAATAACCTACCGATATATTTTATGTTATATAATGTACATAAGCGGCAGGTTCCCAAGGAAGCCTGTTATGTATGGTGTTTTTATATTTTCCTTTAAGAATGAGCACCCGAGTATTCGTTGGTGGATTAACATACCGGGTGCGAGAGCGCGACCTTGAGAAGTTCTTCCGGAAATATGGTAGAATCAAGGAGGTTGCTATGAAGAATGGATTTGCCTTTGTGGTAAGTCTAATGTGAATCAATTGTTTTTTTTACAGTATGGTAGGGACAAGGGTCTATGTCGGTGGGCTTCCATACGGCACCAGGGAAAGAGACCTTGAGAGATTTTTCAGAGGCTACGGTCGATTTCGCGATGTCCTCATCAAGAACGGTTATGGCTTTGTTGTAAGTATCCGTACTCAGTCCAAAGAGAACTTCGCATTTCGTTTCGCTCTCTTAGATCGAAACACTAAAATCACTACTGGGTCTAAAGTCATTTCTTTTTCAATCAAAGCTCGCGTTTTTCTCGTGGGATTGTATTTTATTTTTACAACTCGAGAACATTTTTTTTATTTTCCTTTTGATCAAAGGGGGTGAAACGTTTTGTAGTAAAAAGTAGGCACACGCTCATGATCTGAAAACCCCTGAACCCTGCACAATGGTACAATGGCTGCTTAGACGAACGTCGATTATTCTACGAGAATTTGTAAGTTCTGTTAGTCAAACGAAGCGATCAGGATCACACGAGACACTTAAACCTTTCTGGCGCAGCGGTGATTTAAATTATTTACAAAAAGAACTCAGAAATCTTTAACATTCGTTCAACTTTTTATTTTGATCAGGATTATTGTTATCATTTGCTTTTATTAAAAAAAAATTAAATATAAAGTTCATGTGTGATAAGGTTCGTCTGCAGAAAAAAAAAAATTCACTAAACGCGCCGCAAAGGGTTAAAACACCAGTTTAGTTACGTTATTGTAAGTTTTATCTGTATAATTTGTAAACTTGAGCTCAATACTACTTATTGGTTTCTTCTATCCCGAAGGTGGGTAAATGAAAACTCGCTTATAATTTCCTGTTGCCGAAATCTAAAATCTGACCTTTATTTCAAATTCATCCTTTTCAAATCAGAAATAATTCGCCCTGAAAATAACTCTTGTTCCTTTGCGAAGACATGACCGAAAAAATTTAATGTTGCTGCTTAGTAGAAATTCGAGACCTCACTGCAGGCATGTTTTAAATAAAATTTATTTTTCCGCAGGAATTTGATGACTACAGAGACGCGGATGATGCAGTTTACGAGTTAAACGGAAAGGAACTTCTTGGCGAGAGGTATGCGGTTGTAGAGATTATTTATCTAACAACCAACTAAAAGATCTTTATTATGGTTGATAGTAGAACTTTCTTTTTCATACTCACATTCTAACGTTAGAAAGGACCAAGATCTTTTTTCTCAGTCTTTGCATGAACGTCATTTTAAAAAGAATTCTGAAAACGTACTTTTTTCAAATAAGCATAAAAAATTTATATTTTCTTGTTTATTGCTAAAATAGCTATATGTGATTTATATTAGACAAATTAGATTAGCATGTTACTGGTGAAAAAATAGAATTTCTAGAGTACTTGACCAAACGTTCGTATTGATTTAGTATATTAAATTATGTATCTTATTGCCATTTTTAAAGATAAATTTAAAGTGTAAAATTGTACGCGATTTATATTTTCTTTATATTTTAAAGTACCACAAATCAAATATCTGGAAGTATAAAAGTACTAACATTGATACAAACTATATTGGTCTCTTAATTTATTTTTAATTTTTTTGAAGACATTATTCAGTGAATTTTGTAATTTCACATCAAATTTTTTGATTGTCTTTAATTCACGAATCCATTTTATCTTTCCTACTGTACATAATAACTTAATGTGTTACACATGAATTACACAAGTTTATCTCAAGGATGTTCCGATAGAGTGACCAGCAAATAATTTTGTTGCCTTCTTTAAAAAGTTATATTTCACTTAGCAATGTCTTGAAGCTTTCCAAAGTGTTTTTCGTAATAATTCTGTACATAATTTATAATTGAGTTTTTAATTCGAGTTGAATAAATTATAATATAAGATTATGAATTATAATATAAATGTCATTTATGAATTGAAATATTTTTAGAATTGATGAAAATAATAGATTTTGATGATATTTGAAGATTGAAAATGAAGTCAGATGAAATATGTGGAATGATACAAAATTATTGGGAAAACTCATTGCACTCGAGCTTTGTTTACTCGAATCCCTGAAATCTGTAGACATAGTCTGCCTCCGTAAATTATGCATTAAGACGGTCTTGTGTAGTACATTGACCTGAGAGTGCGCTGTGACTTACCGCCATTTTGAACTACTTCCATCAATTCCCCCGATTGGAAGTAATTGAAACGTACACCGGAAACTTCATTTATTTTTCTTTTGGAAGTTGTTGATTTTTAAAGAGGATACTTTCATTAGAGATCCGAGCTTTTTCGCGACTTCCTTATGATCCCATTTCTGAACTTCGATTTCAAAAGAGATCAAGGTTTAGTGAGGATCATAGCGAATTAGGCGGAATGAGTTGCCTTGAATTGCATTTATCGTATCTTAAACGAAAATGAAAAACTACTTCAATTAACATGATAGATTTTGAACGTAGAAATCTATTTCTGATTGGAGACTTTCCTTAGAATCAAATATTTTGAACTTGATTCGAAGAATACTTGAAAATTAGAAGAGGTTTTTAATATTTTTGGTGTGTCTTAATGTTTAATTGCTCTGAAATATTTTTTCTGGTATGTCCAATAAATGAAAAAAAAAATAGTTTGAAAATGTTTGGTGAAAAATAAGTTTGGAAGACCACAAAAAATGTTCTGGGAATTTTTCAATGTAAAATTAAATCCTGTTTGTGTTAATGAAAATTGTTAGCTTAAGGCTTTTTAAAAATTTTGAGAGTTACATTTTTTAAAGTAAAGTAGACTCTCCTATTGTTGCAGGCCCTTTTAATGCAATGGCTTATTCATTTAAGGCATGGAAATGGTGTATTGAAACACGTTCTGAAAAAAAAATAGAAAGGATAAATTTTTTTCGCACATTTTCTTGTTATTGCACGAATCCGGCATCGTGAAGTTTTTTTGCCAATTAAGAGAGTCTACAGTACTCGGTTTTATATTTTAGTGTTCAGAGCCAAGCGACTTTTGCGAAAAATCAACTATCTTGAAGTTACAAAAAAAATTACTATTTTATAAATTGAAGTGTGAAAGGTTTTGAACTCTGATATTAATTAGATGTTTTTGCAGAGGGCAGATATCGATCTTTTTCAATTTTAGAATTTGATCATTTTTCTAAAAAGTATCAAAAATATTCAAAAAGTGATTTGAAATCTGCTCTCTGAAAATACTTGAAAGTTTTCTAATAACACTAATACCAAAATTGCAGGAGAAGCCATGCGAACCCGTCGGGCTTTTCAAAATAATCAAAATTATTTACCTTTTCAATAATGAAAATCTCAATTATTGCAAAATTCGAAATGAAAGTTGCAAAGCGGAAGTCACAAAAACAGAAATATGTAATGAAGTGCAAATTTCTTTGCTGATAATGTTATGTTCAAATCTTTGATATCAAACTTTTTAGTTAATTCAGGGTGTCGATCTGGCTGGGGGAACTGGAAATTTAATTTTATTTAGTCAAGTCGGAATTTTTTTCTAATTGCAGTAAAGAATAATTTGCGATAAACATGATTCTAAACCAAAGGAAAAATTAAATGGATTTTAATCACCTTTTGTAGAAGGGGTACGATTTTTTTTTTCGATTGTCATACAAGAACATTTAAAAAAAATTAACCTGAAGAAACCGGGGTTTTTTAATCAAATTTAATAACAGTCTGAGGAAATCGACACTCTAATTATTAATACTCTATTAGTAAGACTATCAACATATGATTTTATTATTATTTATCAAAATTGTTTTGATTGACATGGGTTAAGAAAGTAATTAAGAGTTTGCATCAGTAATTACGTAAGGTGACTCTTTCCTCTGAAGAAAAAGCTTGTCGTGAGTTAAAAAAGAAAAAAGAAAAAACTCGAAATTGGTAGTAAGTTGCAAACGAGAGCAGCTAAAAAAAGTTTAGGAAAGGCAGAGAAGCGTGAAAGGAGACTACGCCTCAGAGGCTGGACTGAGTAAAGACTTGAGAGAATCCGATGATAATTGAGAGGATGACGAGAGGAGGCTGAGGAAAGAAAAAGAAGGAAGGAAGAAAACGGCACTTAGAGTAAGAATTAGTCGAGGACTTAGGCGGGGTTTTGTTGGGTGTGTTTCAGAGTGGCGGTGGAGATAGCACGGGGTGTTTCAGGGAGGCGAGGCGACCGTGGCTACGGACGCTCACGCTCCTGGAGAGACAAGTAAGCATATCCAATGTGTCTTGTTACAGAATTACTGTAGAGAGGGCCCGGGGTACACCTAGGGGTAGTGACCAGTGGCGCTATGGTGACTCCCGTGGTGGTTATGGGGACTCGAGGCGATCTGCGTAAGACACGCTATCCTTTTTTTTATTTTATCAGAGCGATCATTATCCCCTCCTCCCCTGCAGCCATTCAAGTCGGGATGTGCGATTTTCCAAAAAAAAAAAAAATCATTTCTTCCATTACTCTCTTGATTCATTATGCTCTTCTATAATATTTATAAGTGTGGGTAATAACTTTTGCAAATTAACAGATATTCGCACATCGCCGATCCAGGGAAGAAAACTATCGATGGTTCTAAAAACAAGAGGTCAGCTGTGATTAACTTTTTATTAATATTTTTAGCTCTCTGCAGGCCTCGCATGGTCCCCATTTCCTGAATTGTATTTGACACATTTAGCACACTGGTTTTCTATTTTTTTTTTGTTTTTAATTTTTCAGTCAAAAAGGTAAAGGATTGAAAGGAGAGTGGCCGCTGAACCGGGAAATATCGAGAATTTTAAAACATTTTGGTAGAAGAACCTCTCCAATTCAAATGTCACTAATTTGATATCACATTAAATTGTACAATTTTTAATCAGTTCGATTTGAAATTCTTTTGAGTTGAAAAGTTCAATTTGTAACATTTTCAAGTATGAAGTCATTCAGTTTACAACGCGTAATTCTAAAGTCTTTTTCTTTTAAAAATTATAGTTTTTCAGTCTCAAATTAAATTTTTTTAAATACAATTTTCAAAACTTGAACAATAAAAATTAAGTGTTTGAAATTCAACAATGTTGATAGTAAAAATATTCTAATTCAAAAAGTGTTCAGTTTTAAACAAAGTTTAGAATCGTTCAATTTTGAATGTTTCCGATCATAAATGACCGGGAATTTTTTTCTTGTATTTTAGCGGCCTGCCTGAAAAGTCTTGTAACATAATATATATTTTTTAAATCCAGAATCAGAAATCATACAACTTTCTGTTATGCCCTTTTACATTCGTTTAAAAAAACTTTTTTTGTAAAGCGTTTCCAATTTCCTGTGAGGTCTATCTGAATAATCTCTTGTTTTTATAATCTTGATGACGAGCTCCCGATCAGAACGTAAAAAGTGATAGCGCATCGAGCCGACAATTTATTTTTAAAGCTCAAATTAAAGATGTATTGGGTAATTATGAGATTTATAAATTGTTTGTCTTGGATTTGACTACTCTTCTGAGTAAGTCTTTGAGCTAAGAGTCAATTAGTGGATAGAGTCATACATAATAGAGTTTAAAAAAAAATAATTTAAATGCAAACCGTTAGTCCATTGCCCAGTTCGATCCCTTGCAAAGTTTCTTTAGTTTTCTCTTAAGTTAATCTGCTGCTAGTCGAGAGAGGTGGAGAGATGTGATAGGCGACTAATAGATATGTGGTGTTATGTTTGTTACAGCCGAGACGATATGCGGCACGACAGGTACGCTATTGCTGCATTTTCAGTAGATTTGATTCGATTGGAACAGGTGATTGATTGTGTGCCTGAGCAATGAGTGCAGTACAGTAGTTATTTGCTGAAGGTTTTTTTTTTTTTCTACAATCCGTTATTTCTGTTCACATATGATCCCTTTTTGCAGAGATAGTGTGAACAGAAACACGAGGACTGCATCTAGCTACAAGCAATCATTGCCCAGGTATATACATCTAATGTTTAAACTACAAAATAATAGTCTTTATTTCAAATCAATCTTTTCTTATTATCAGTATCAATATTCAATTAAAACTCTCTTTTCGATCAAAGTATTACATTCTCATAATTTCTTTTCCTTTTTTTGTTAATTTCCTTTTTTCTTTTTTTTTGCTATTTAATCTAAAGTCAGGTCCAAGACAAACCTGCATTTAGACACTTAACAATTTACTTTAATGGACTTTCTATTTTTTTTAGATATGGACCGCCAACTAGGACCGAATACCGCCTCACCGTGGAAAATCTCTCGAGCAGGGTCAGCTGGCAGGTAAGACGACTGCTTTCTTCATAAAGCCATCTTTCAAATATTTCTTTCTCAATTTTAATTACTTGAGCTTAGAGATCAAAAAGTTTAATGCCGAGCTCAAGTTCGAATAACAACGAGTTTATTTCTCCAGTCGAGCAAAAGCTTTCGTGTATCTGTCTTATTTCGAGTCATTTCCATTGGGTCTTTTTTTCCTTTGAGTTTATTTAGTCGCAAAGTAACGACTCTTTCGAGTCTTGAGATGTACATTTTGATCAAGTAAGTCTCTGGCAATAGAAAATACGCTCGTCTAATTCAGAGGAACTAATATAAGAAAGCAAACCAGGAGGATCCAGGGTTTTGAATTCATTGAAAGTGGAATTGCAAAGAGCCAAAGAGAATCCAGAAATCCAGAATCGTATCCAGAAAGTCCAGAGGCTTCAGACCGAGTTCCTGATGGGTTTCCAACGACCGAAGATACTTAGAAGTCACTGTGGGAAATATAACCAGGACGCAAAGGAGATGAGATGAGACTAGAAGAGAATTTAGCGAGCACAATAGAATAACGAGCAGAACCAAGCCTTACTTGATCAATTTACATCGTTAACCGTTATCTTTTCGGATTGGTTGCATATTGAGGAGTAGACTGTCCGATTCTATCGGCAATGAGTTTAGCAAGGTTGTTTTTGAATTTTTAATTTTCTTTACGTTCGGCAAGGAATTGAGAAAAACAATAAAATTGATGTTCTTTCCGAAGAGTCATGACCTCTTCGCCGTGGAGGGGCGACCGGTAGGGCCAATAGACTGACGATGTTCGATGATAAAGAGATGACGATGCACGCGATGGGCCCGCCTTGAGGTCAAGTGGCACCAGGTTGATTTCTGAAGTGTCCGGGTGAGAGAGAGAGCCTCGAGGCACTGGGTACACCTACCACCTACCTACCCACCTATCCAGCGAAACGCGCCGATACTCAGAGATAATCCGGAGATAGATCGTTAACACACACACTCAGTGGAAACTCGTCTGCGACCGCCAATTTCCGATTTATCAAGATTTCCAGATTGATAACCTATTCCTTATTTATCAACCACCCTTGATCCATCAAGATTTCCTGCTCGATCCATCAACTCTCCTTCAACTTCCAGTTTGTTTCCAGTAGCTCCAACTTGACTAATTCTACCAATGCTACTGGAGTTTAAACCTTGAAAAAAAAGCCAATAAAATGCTCCTACGTCGACTACGACTGTGACGACTGCCACTACCAGTACCATCACCAACCTAGCTGTCTAGTAAGTTCTGGCAGCGGCCGGGTCATGAGGGCATACACGGCGACCCTCCCACACGTGGGCCGAATTCGAACCATCCGCGACTGCGCCACACTGATCAGTTCGACCCGACCAAGCGCCGTGTGTCTGGCCTTTCTCTCTGTCCGTAAGCAAGGTGGTGTCTGGGCCCAAGGTAAATGCGTCACCTTAACCGAGTGTACTCTTAGATTTATTCACGTTTATAGTTCATTTAATTTTAATCATTATTATTATTATTATATTTAAACATCTCTGCATACGTGTATCTATTTCCAAAAATGTGTCTTGATGACCACCACGCCACGTCACTGCACAATAGAGACTAGAGTAAATTGTTGGTAAGACGTCGAGCAATGTTAGAATACTCGGTGGTCAAAAATACAACTTCACAAGGCTGGGCAAAAAAGATTTTTTTCTTGTTTCGAATTCTTGTCAAGGGTGTCGACTTTTTGGGAAAAGGGACCCAATTTAGTCACGGCGCCTCTATTGACGTTTATTAAACTAAATTAACGAAGCAAAATTTCACCACTGATCGCGCTGTTTCCTACAGGCTTCAGGATTACAATTATTAAAGAATTTTTTTGAAGTACAAAATTTTAGTTTTAGGAGAAATACGTATCTAATTACAATTTACAATTTTGAAAGTTAACTTCAAGTCTTTCAGCGAATCACTGTTTCACTTTTGGAAGAATTTAAAAACCGATACTTTTAGATTGAAATATGTAAAATTGTTTGGTTTCAAAATTTGAAGTTCTTAAAATTATCGTATAATTTAGAAATCAAGGGCTTGATAGTTGAAGAATTTATAATTCGTAACGTTCAAAATTAAATAATTTTAGGTTAAAACTTGATAAATTAGATTATTTCTGTTGTTATTTGAACGTGATCGTGATCGACAGCGCCCTCAACGGTTGAAAACAACCTCTTCGAAAACCTTAATAGTTGAGCAGCTTTAAGTTTAAAGTCTTCAATATTGAAATTTCAAGAGTTACGCTATTTCAAATTAAAAGCGCTTCAAGTTATGCAATTTTTAATTGAAGCTTTAAGAACAACTTGTTAAACAAATTTATTTCAAAATTGTACAATTGTCAATTGATGGCCTTAATATTCGAATAATTAAATTGTACACGTTCAAAATTGAATAATTTTAGTTTGAAAATTTATAGTTGAGACAACTTCAATCACTCAATCTTGTAAAATTTCAAATTTATTCGAATTAAAGATAATTTTTTGAATTTAAAATTTTATATGACAAGGAAAGCCCGATATTGAAGTACACTGAAAATCCCTCATAAGTCGATCCGGCTCATGTCCTTCCTAGAATTCTGTCAGCTCGCATTCGTAGACGACGGAATTTGAGGGGTTGAGCGGGAGTCGTTGCAAAAGCTGTGGCGTTCAGCAGTTCCGTAGCTATGAAGCGGGGCTGTCTGAAATCTCGCGTGCATATTTCTCGCATTTATTTTCAAATACACGCGGAAAATTCTCTTCTCATTAATTAGTCTTCATTATTAAAAAAGGTCCATACCTTATGATAACAAAAATCTACATTTGTACAGAATTAAGTTGATTAATATTATGTATTCCTACTGAAAGTGGTTCATACGGTCCTCATTGTTGACATTGGAGTCGCCCCGCTGAACGACCAAGGCCATTTCAGGCAAGAACCGAAGTGGGACCTATATGGGATTTTCAGTGTAGTAACATCATGTCTTTAGTTTCTTAAAAACGGGCTTTTTACATTTAATTTGAAGAAGTTTTCAGGTTAGTATTGTGCCCTCATAACACATCCATTTTTCAGTAGAGCGCTATCTATTCAGTTCCCATTTTCCCAGTAAGAATAGATATTCTTGGAAGCTTTTAAATTTACTTTGTATTTAATTTCAAATTCCATTTAAGCTTCATAAAGTCATTTTTTCATTTTGTGCAGTTTTTCCACGTTTGATCAAAGGGCAAGTAATTTAGAATTCAAGTTGATTACATTCAAAATTGAACAATTTGAATTTGAAAGTCTTTGGAATGGAAATATTTTCAATTCAAGCACTCATAATCGGACAACTTATAAAATCTGCAAGTTTAGTACTGGAACCGTCCTTAGTTTTAATTATTTTAAGTTAAATCAAGAAAGTCTTTCAGAAAATCATATCGTATCCAAGTTTCAAGTAGATATTTATAATTTGCACATTTTTAAATTCCAAGAATTTTACGCCTGTCTTTCTAAATTTGGGCGTTTTTGATTTACAAGTTTTTTCAAATTCTGTTTGAAAATTTCGTCGACACCCTGCTGGCAAAAAGCGAAGTATATCTATATTTACTTTTTTTTTAAATTATACTAAGTTCTTAATTTAAAAAAACTACAAGTGATTAACTGCTGAAAACAAAGTCAAGTTTGAAACTGAAAAGATCAATTAGCTTCTTAAGTCTCCTTTTTTGTAGGTCATTGAAGAAAAGTACAAAAAATTATTGATATGTATAGAAAAATTGTGCCCAGCCAAAAAAATACGGGAAAAGCAGAAGTAACTTCAACTAATATACTGCCGTGCTCGAAATTAGATATTTTGGATCTTCAGTTGAAACATAATCAGGGCATTTTGTGCTCACGAATTACTTTATTAAATTTAGAATCAAGTTTTGAAGAACTTTTGGAGCTTCATCAACTTTTCTTTATGCATGGCAATGTCACAGTTGAATATTTCTAAGTCTGTAAAACAGGGTAGTTTTAGCAAATGAATTTGTGGACTACCAACTTTGTAAGAAGGCTTCAGGAGATAATACCATCAACTGATAAAGGCAGAAACATAACTAGAGCCAAAAAAGAGACGAAAATCGACGACTAAATACAGTCATTCTATATCAAGAAAAGTTATATTTTAAACTGACCCAATGCCCGCTAATTAATTACTCTTGACAAATGAGAAGTGGATTATAAAAATGATTATGTGAGACTGCTGCCATGCGATGGATAATTGATAAAATAATGGCTAAAGCCGTGCCTGGTTCCCACATGCGATCAGCAGACTTCAGCCAAGACCCTCAGGCTTTTGAGAACTGATTGCAGCTTTGGATGATGATCTAGGTTTGGGTCTGAACAAACTGAATTTAACGTGGAAATGACTCAAGACTAGAAAATTAACCCAGAAGGGGTCAATACTCTCCATTCAATCAGAGGTCAAACAGAGGTATTCTATTTTGGATTTGAAGGACTTCCGAAGGATTATGGGTTCCGCTTCTTTAGGTTATCAACATAAGAGGACCTTCATCAACATTCTTAAATGCTTATTAATAAATCTTATTACTATGATTTTTTTATTTATAAGTTCATATCATTTTGCCATTTCTATTTTTTTAATAACCGAAAGAGATTACGAAATTTTGAAATTCACATTTAGATACTAATTTAGATTTTTGCTTAATATCACTTTAATTATTTTGTTCATTTTTGCGGATCGTTACATATTCTCCATTGTATTTTTTTATTATTTTAGTGACATTGAAAATTAGCAGAATTTAACTTCATTTTTAATCATTGCTATGAATTGTGAGCCACACTACAGAAATTAAAGCATTGTTTTTTAAATTTATTTTTATTTGACGTTTTCATTTTTGGCTATTTTTTTTGAAATTTGAGAATATGGTTTGAATTTTATTTATGAATTAAATATTTTTGAGGGGCAGTATAATTATTTTATTATAGAAATCTTGTTATGTCTATTTCATAATTTTCACTTTAGTGCAGATAAAAAAATCCCTGCTCAGAAGTGATTTCCTTAAGATAAAAGTCTCGCGAAAATAACCAAGATATTCTGTTGTTGAGAATGAAGTCAAACTTATAAAATCAGTTTAGTTTGTAAAAGTGAATATTTTTCAGAGCTTTGTTATTTTCGCGAGTTCTTCACATTTTTTAACAATTTCTGTAGAGTGGAGTGTGAAAATATTGTATTGTACTACTCATACTGGCGAACATTGCACTGCATAAAAAAGAAAGGTTGTAAAAATTGACGGTTCTAAATTCGGGCACATGTTTCTGTAGTTATAGGAAAAAGTACAAAACTGCATAGGCGGAGACTAAAAATGTTTCTCGAAACCTTTGTAAAACAAGAAATGAAATTATATTTCACTTTAGAGGTTAAAAGACAGTCAACTTCAAATTGCTTTGAAAGATCGATTTTAATGATACTCAAGATTAAAGAAAGAGATTTTGTTTCGAAATAAAAAAAATTCCAAGTGGAAAAAAGTCACTGTGTAGTCGAAGTTTATGCAGGAAATACATAAACCTCATTTCCAAGTAAATCTACAAGCAATCTTCAAAAGGAATTGATGAAGAGGTCTTAATTAATAGTGCACAGCGTTCACTTTAACCTTTCCAGTATCAGACTAAGTACACTATGTTAATAGAATCCGTAATAAAAATAATTTTTGTCAACTTTTCATGGCATGGGATTAATATTTTTATACGATGTTTAGGATTTGAAGGATTACATGAGACAGGCCGGAGAAGTAACTTATGCTGATGCTCACAAGCAAAGGAGAAATGAAGGGTAAGATATATTATTTTGCTTATTTTTAAAGGTATTTCCTCTAATTTGAAATATATATATATATAACTTATTTTTTATCTCTTATTTTAAATATTTCAATAGCCGATTAATTAATTTTGATTTTCTTTCACAGAGTTGTAGAATTCGCTACGTACTCTGACTTAAAGAATGCTATCGAAAAATTAGATGACACCGAACTTAATGGTCGCAGAATCCGTTTGATTGAGGACAAGAGACGCGGACGTCGTTCAAGGTCCTCCAGCTCCAGATCGAGGTCTCGATCCAGGTCTCGATCCCGTCGTCGATCCCGCTCCCGTTCAAGGTATTGTCTGAGGAGGGTTCCCCTCATTTATTTTTATTTATTCTGCGATGCTTACTCGCAACTAAAAATGTTTGCAGATACCGTCAGTCTTTGTTTTTGTTTTAATTTGAACATGTAAACTCACTTCAAAAGAAGTAAACCAACGCATCGATTTTTTTATTAATAACTTTGGTCTTTTAAAATAATCACCACGAACATTTTTTTCTCTCAGGAGTCGTCGCAGCTCTAGAAGCCGCAGTCGTCGCAGCAGCCGCTCCAAATCGAGGGCTCACTCAAAATCTAAATCAAAGTCCAAATCCAAATCTCCTGAACGCAGTCGCTCACGATCCAAGTCCAAGTAAGTATTCCGTTTCCTTCAAATGCAGTAGAAGTTGTTTACAATTAGAGCTTAGATTTTTCGGCTACTAGAGACTTGATTTTTATAGTCTTTTATTTATTTTTTGTGCTCGTCTGTTTACTTTACGTTCAAAGTCAAAAAGTTTTAAATCGAAAAGCGATATATTAGATAATTGCAAATCCGTTGTGTTTGAAATTAAAGTTTTTATTTGAACCCTGCGCAATTTCAATCCTGGCGAATTCGATAATTGAGGAATTTTACGTTTGAAGCCTTCCATATTAAAAAAAAATCATTTCAAGATTCTTAACTTGAACCCTTTAAGATTTTTCAATAGGGCGGAGTGAAAATGATGAAATTAATCGAATCGTTTGGGCTGAGAGAAAAAAAATTTGTTGGCATCCGAAGAAAGTAGATAAAAAAATTTTGAAACCGGATAATATCTTCTGTTCGGTTTTTGGATTTGAAAAATAAAATTTTTGAAAAATCGAAAAAAAAATCCCATTGATTAAAAAATTATGTCAAATTTTTTGTATGTACAGTTTTTGCTAGGGAACAGCAAACAAATTATGCATTAAAACAATTAATTTTTTGTTCAATTTAGAATTTTTGAAAATGTTAAAAAAACGTGTTTTTTTGGATTGAGTTAAGTCACACTTTTTTGGAAAAAGTTGAATATGTCGAATCTGAAATTTTTTCGGCTTGAATCGAATAAACAGGCTATTATTTTGCTCTCATGGAAAATAATTTTTTTCATCGTGTTTAAAGCGTTCCACAATCGTGTAAAATGGTCCAATTCACGATTTTGGAATCACTAAAAAAAATTTTTCATAAAAGCAAAATAATAGCAAGTTTTTTCGATTCAAGCTGAAGAAATTTAAAATTCGACATTCAACTTTTTTCAAAAGAGTGTGCATTTAAATCAATTCAAAAAACATGTTCTTTTGCACATTTTCAAAAAATTCTAAACTGATGAAAAAAATTTTAATTTTCAAATCCAAAAACCGAAGAGAAAATATTATACGATTCGAAAAATTATTATTATTTTATTTTTATTTTTTCGGATGCAAACTCACAAATTTTTTTATCTCAGTTCAAACGATTCGATTAATTTGATCATTTTCACTCCGCCCTATTTTGGTGGTCTTCCACTAATTTTTTTTCATGTTCTGAAACTATAAGCTTTAAATTAGCTTATAACTCATATTATAACTTACATTAATTTATAAATTTTCTGATTTAATATTGGAATTGTTCAAAATTGAGCCCATGGGAAGAAAAACTCGCCGAGCGCTCGAAAACGGGTAAAAGTATTGTCCACTTTCTAAAATCGAAGTGAAAAAAAAAGTTGTAAGAACTCAAAATATAAAATATAAGCTGATAGAGCTTGTCAAAATACAACTTTTATTCCTCAAGTATTTTACAGTCCAACATGATTATTTCTAAAAAAAATATAAAAGGTAAATTTTGAATAACCTAAAATCAATGTTTCAAAAAATATAAATTGCGATTTCTCGGTAAGTACTGCCCGCAATGGATTGAATTTTGTGTATTTTCATTCAGTATTCATTGCTGATGCCGACTAGTCATTCAAAAGCAATAAATATTATCAACATTTGATAATATTCAATAACAAATCAATACCTGTCAATTCTTTGTTTTTTTGCGATTCGGAGTGCAAAAGTGACGAAAAAATTTCATGTTTCGGAAAATATGCGGTGACAAAGGTATTTATTTGTGTTGAAGCAAGTTTTTTGGAAATTTTTGAATCATTCGTACTAAAAATAGAGAATTGAGAGGGTTATTAATAAATAGCGCGCGACGCGCTAAGCGCTAGAGTTAAATGATTCAACACAATTGCGCGGTTTTCTTAGTTTATTTGGATATTCGTTTAAATATCTGTCACTGACAATCATTAAAATTCATAATATGTAACAATAAAATAGAATTATTCAAGTGGAACTGGGAGAAGTTTGCACTTGAATAATTTTACTTTATTGTTACATATTATGAATTTTGATGATTGTCAGTGACAAATATTTAAACGAATATCCAAATAAACTAAGAAAACCGCGCAATTGTGTTGAATCATTTAACTCTAGCGCGTCGCGCGCTATTTATTAATAACCCTCTTAATTCTCTGTTTTTAATAGTAATGATTCGAAATTTTCCAAAAATCTTTCTCAAACACAAATAAATAACTTTGTCACTTCATATTTTCCGAAACATAAAATTTTTTCGTCACTTTTTCTCTCCGAGTCGCGAAAAAAACGGAGAATTGACAGGTATTGATTTGTTATTGAATATTATCTAAATTTTGATAATATTTATTACTTTTTTTTACTTCGATTTCAGAAAGGGGACAATACTTTTACCCGTTTTCGAGCGATCGGCGAGTTCTTCTTTCCGTGGGCTCAATTTGAGATATAATATTTGAATACAATTCAAATTAAATTTTATATTTGAATGTTAAAATCATATTTGAATTTTAAAATATTTTACTATCTTATTATTGTCTCTTTGGAATAAATTCTGAATCTTGATATTCAGGGCTAAGACTTTCTGTATAGTTTCCTAAAATCTATTGGCATTCTTCGAATAGATGATTTTTACGAGGACTTGGGGACTGGTTATTCTCTTTAAAAAAAAATGGTTGAGTGTTTTGTTTGTCCAATTGTCTATATAGACGATTCAGTCGTCAAATTTCTTTCCTTCAGTTCACTTCGTGCTCTCTGAATTTTCTTCCAGTGAAAAATTTTTTTCATAATTTAAAAAATTTTCATTAAAAAAGTCAAAGTTTGGATTACAATTTTTGGATTTTATACGCATGAAGTTATATAAAAACTTATTTCATCTACTCTTATCATCATGTTTTTGTTAATATAATTTTCTGTGTAATTGATTAAAATTTTGATGAAATGTGATTTTATGATAGATATTACTGAAAGTCCGGTATAGGAGTTTTAAATGAATTTATTCAGTTAGTAAAAACTTAGATTGGATGCAT